>CAJPEV010000021.1:157165-232179 GCA_905338385.1 Darwinula stevensoni | reverse complement strand
TTACATTCTAACTTTGGGTCATGAGGGGTACCACATGAAAAATTTTCATCAAAATCGGAGGGGGTCATGCTCCAGCCTCTGGCTGATTTGAGATTGAATTACCCTTAGTATAATTCATTGTACTTTATCATCATTTTACAAAAGATAAATTACCCTTGTGTGTGCATCTGTTCTGCCATTCTTGTACCTTGCCCCCCCCCCCCCCCCCCCCCCCCCCCCCCGGGAATAAACCAGCGGACGCCCATGATGATGTCCTTCCCTACTGAAGTCATGCGAATTTGAGGACTACATGTCAAACATATGAAGTCAAAAGTGCGTTTTGTCCTGACTGCAAAGTATGACAGGGAATCAAGTCAAGAAGTTAAGAAAGGTGAGAATAGCAGCATTGTGTCTCTTCACATGCTTGGTTGTAATGCTGCAATGGAGGTTCGTGCATGGGACGGTAGGGGCGCCACCCACCAAAGTTCCCTTCAGACTTTTCTTTCCGTTTCTTCATGCGAATGAGATACGCGTGACAACCAGGCTGTTCCTCACCATTGCGAGTGAAGAGATTGGAAACGAAATCTGGATCGGTGATTGATTAATGAATTTGATTTTCTCGGTCGGCGCGGTACGAAGAATATGCCCTGGTCTGCGCTATCCCGCACAGTAGAGAAAGCCTAGCTGGGCGAAACTCGGCACCACCCCCATCATGCATGCGCAGTTTGGATCTTTTTTTTTTATTTACAGGGTGTCTCAAAAAAAAGTCAACAAGCTGCAATCATGAATTTTTCCTACATTGTATTGAACTTGAATCAAATATTTTTGAGTCAGTTAGAAAGAAAATAATCAAATTTCTTCTGCCGAAAACCACATGAAAATCGACTATTTCCGAAGCGTGATATGGAACAGTGAAAATTAAACTCAAATTAATTTACATATCATCACTAAAGAACATGATCAAGATGTGCTTAAGGTGTGTGTATTCAAGGTATGTAAGGTGAGATTGAGAGATGGGTCACAAAGTAGATTCTTTCATTCAATGGATACTGCGGCATTTTTGCTGACATACGCTCAAGAACTAGCAATTGAGTGAAGTGTCTCCTGGCAGTAGACATGTGGATCGCTAGCTTCTTCGAGTGCTTGCATGGCAGATTCTCTCATATTGACTGCTTGCCAGACATCCTGTTCACCAGGATGTCTGAATTTGACTGATGTAAACTTTATCTTTCTTTAGCTTGCTACTGAGTGCATTGATCTTCGTGCAATCTTTAGAAACAAAAAGCTCTTTTCATTTTAACTGCCAAAAAAAATTTCATTCAAATATAATATAGTACTAGCGCCTTCGGCGCCCCTTTACCTTGTATAGTGTAATCACTATTCATTCATTTTTTGCGAAATGGGAAACACGTATTTGAAGTACGTCCCCATTGAACGTGACATATGGGTTCGAAAGTCTTGATTTTTATCAAAATCAATACTTATATGATTCTATGTGTGCCTAACTTTAAACTTTTTCTTGTGTCCCATTTTGTAAGTCTGGAGAATACATTTTGAAATACTTCCCTCCAATAATCTATGCTAAGGAGATATATTTCAAAAGTAGGATTTCTCCTGTACTCAGCCATTAAACAGATACTTCTGTGGGAGATTGTATTTTTTGTCTCTGTTTTATTACATCAAAAAAAAAATTCAGAAAAATGGGACTGAAAAAAGTGCCCTGATGGGTTTTAACGAAAATTTGTTTTCTTTTGAAATGTAGACTCAGGGAACTCCATGCCACCAAGTTTCAGCCTTATACGTTTCCCCTTTTTGCTGGCGGAAAAAAATTTATTTGTAAAAGAGACCCACTCAAAAGCTATGCTTTGAGGAGACGCACAAAAAAAGTTGAATTTTTCCTTAAACCAACATCACGTCCGTTATGCGTGCGCCAGCTACTTTTATATTTCTGCCTGATTCAGTAGGATATGATAACATATTTGAAAACGCGACGTCCCCAGTAAATATAAACACAAAAAATATTTTGAAAATTTACCGTTTGACATTTGAGCTCAGTGCGTCAACGGTCACGTTCTTGGCAAGTTTCAGCTTTCAAGGTGTCTCCGTTTGAAGCAAAGAGAACTATTTGAAAATATGTTCCCCGAAAGGTGGCATGCATCACCACTTTTGCTGAACTCAGCATGCGAATAGCTACTTATGTCAGTCAGTCAGCTACTCACGATCGTTCTTACATAATAAAAGTAATAAAAGTATAATTTCTTCTTTACTTAGCTATCTATCAAGTACTTCTTTGCCAAGTTTAAACTTTGATGCGACCTCTGTTTTGCTGGATCAGAAAATTCCTGAATTTCGTGTGCAAAATGTGTGCCGTGAGTCGTTTTATTTTTTTATTATACTGAAATCCATACTCAGTGAACTACATGCCCACAACGTTTCAATGCTATACGTTTTGCCCTGTAATGTAGCCTCAAGGAACTCCATGCCACTCAGTTTCAGCCTTATACGTTTCCCTTTTTTGCTGGCAGAAAAAATATATTTGGAAAAGCGACCCACCCAAAAGCTGTGCTCGGGGGAGATGCACAACAAAAGCCGAATATTTCCTTAAATGAACATCACGTCCGTTATGCGTGCGCCAGCTACTTTTCTACTTCTGCCCGTTTCGGTAGGAAATGAAAAATTATTTGAAAGCGTTACGTCCCCAAGAAATATGAACCCCAAAAATATTTTGGAAATTTGACGTTTGACATTTGAGCTCAGTGCGTCAGCGGTCACGTTCTTGCCAAGTTTCAGCTTTCCATGTGTCTCCGTTTGATTGAAGCAAAGAAAACTATTTGAAAATATGTTCCCCGAAAAGGTGTGCCCTTTTGGCATGCATCACCAAAGTAGAATCTTTCCTAGACTCAGCATGCGAATAGCTACTTATGTCAGTCAGTCAGCTACTCACGTTCGTCTATGTATAATAAAAGTAGAATTTTTTCTTTACTCAGCTATCCATCAGGTACTTCTTTGCCAAGGTTAAACTTTCTAGCGCCCTATGTTTTCCTAATCAGAAAATTCGGGAAAATACGCCATTTGCAAAATATGTGCCCTGAGCCCTTTTTAACGGAAAAGTATCTTCTTTTTTTTTTCTTTTTTTTTTTTACCGAAATCCATCCTCAGTGAACTACATGCCCACAAAGTTTCAATATTATACATTTGCGCTTTCCGCTGGTGAAAAAGCATGTTTGGAATAACCGACCCACCCAAAAGCTATGCCCGGAGGGGATGCACCATGAAAGCTGAATACTCCCTCAGCTCAGTAATATCATGTCACTTAAACGTATTCCAAGTTTCACCTTTCCAATTCGCCACGACAATGTTTTTTTCGAAAAATCGCACCTCGAAAAATTTCCCCCAGGGGATGTATCGAGACTTAACATTTTTATTTAACTCCTTGTCCAAGTTTCATGCAAAGTTTCAGCTTTCCATGTCACTCCGTTTTACTGAAGCAAAAATAATGTTATGAAGGGGGAATGAGTAACGGAACATGGAAGGCAAAAAAAGCCAAAAGAAAGCCTAGGAACGGCCAGGAATTAAACCCGGACCTTTTGATTGCCAGTCAGATATGCTACTACTACACCACCGAACCCTGTACATCCAGTTAACTCTCTGAATGCCATCCTCATCTGTCACAAAATATATTTCAGTAAAACCTTTCCCCCCAAAATGTGTACCCCCAGGGCATGTACCTCCAAAGTCGGATTTTTTCTGAACTCTACATCCCAAAAGGTACATGTGTACCAAGTTTCAGATTTCTAACCCTTCTAGAACATGGTTAGAATTAGCGTCAGTCAGTCAGTCAGTCAGTCACGATCGTCTATATATATATTAGATAAGAAAAATAAATTATTGCAGCGTTAACTCTTTTGTTGGGACACCCTGCACATGTATATCATTTCTCCTGCATGAAATCTTAATTGAAATGAAAATATTTCAATTTCAGTTAAGCCCCTTAATGCAACATCTTGAAAATAATCATCTCGTGGAAGTGAGTTAAAAAATATTAGAATGAGTTCTGACCAGATCAACTCGTCCAACACTGAATGATATAGACAACTGCACGAGACAAGTTTTGTGCATCACCTGTGGTTGGGGAAACAAGGAAGGAGGAATTTTCCCCTTGAGACTGAGTATTCCACTTTATCAACAAAGAAACATACAGTGCTCAGGCACACATGATCCAGGAATTATGTGAAACGTAAAAAGTGCATTGGATGAGAGGAAGCAAGGGGACCCCCATCTTCAAATGTGCTGTTCATTCGTCTTTCCAATCTGCACCCTCAGGCTGAAGGAGTTGTTCTGCTGCAGTTGACGTGTCTGGAGGTAGAACCAAGAGAAGCTTCTGCCACGCCACTTGCAACCATTCTACAAAGGAGAGAGGAAGGATCTGGTACTTCAAGGATCTTGAGATCATGACAGGAAATCTCTGGATCTGGAGAACCTACTGAAAGATGAAGATATCCGGGCTGCCAATCGGCTCTTGTACACAAACAAGAAGTACACGGGTATCCCGGAGAGTGTAATCAGGGCACCCATTCCTGCAATAATATCCAAAATGGAATTATCCATTCTTTAGAAAGTGGTACTAGAGGAAAAAAAAGTGCCAGTGGTAATGTCATACTGATTCACGAATGCTGAAGGAGTCAGATCCATTGATGCCAAACTGTTATACTGTGAATTCCCATGCTATTTTAAAAGTCCAGAAATGCTGAAATCTAATTTTGGAACAGATGGACAGTAGAAGCAGATATCCCTTTGAAGCTTTATCCTAGAACGTAAGCATGTAAAGTTCTTGAGGAAAATGAGGAATGAGAAGGTGCTGAAAATGAACCAAGGAGAAGCAGAACAGCCCCATAGCCATAACGTTACCAGTCAATCAGGAAGGAAAACAGAGGCGTCTCCTTTTCGCATGCATTATCTGATAGTTCTCTTTCCAAAAATCCACCCGTAGACGTTTTATTTCAGTCAGGCGGGAGAGTCTCGTGGAGTCACACCACCACGTGGACTTTATTATCTCCATTCCCAGGCTCAGTATCATCCTAGGTCTCGATTGGTTGGGTTGCCTCTACAGTCGAATGTATCAAGGAATTCAAATACCTCCCCCAATGTCGTCTGTGCTTGTGAAGAAGCTTGTTCGATTCTGTTCATTCCTAACTCTATCATGACAATCATGATTTCTATCATGACCTAAATATGCCAGAGAAATGTGAAACAGAATAGGATTGGATTATGGAGCAAAGTCCCAGCAAAAAATCGTGTGCTCTTCAAGAGGGCAAGTGTGAAACAGGAATTGATGATACCACAATGTGCTCCAGCAGATATCACATGATGGATCCAACGAAAGCATGACAAGCAAAAATGGACAAGATATCTTCTTACATGCGAATCGTGATGGCCAAGTCGCATGCACATAGAGATACGATTCTCGCCTGCATGAAAAAGCAATCAACTAAATGCGCATGAATAGGATGCAACTTTCCAGGTCCGCACAAGATCCACTCAAGATCACATCAGAGATTTAGCTCTCCGGACACCAGCGGACGACCTTTCCAGATGAGCCATCATGATCTTCCATTTCAACTGAATTATCCATAAGCTGTACGGTTGAGGCATTCCAAAATAAATGGTGACATGCACCAAATCCGTTTAACTTTAAACTGATCTGGTTTCATCATGGATGTGTATGGGGATAAGATTATCCTCGTCAAACGGATTCCCAGCGGACCATTGTGAGATCAGATTAGTTTAAGTTAAACGGATCTGGTGCATGTCACCCAAAGTCTTGCTGCATCCCATGGACGATGTCATCCACAACCTTATCTGATTAAACATCCTTATAAACCAGAAATCCTTCATATCTCTTGAAGATTAGCCAGCTCTGGAAAGTGAGCAAGCACTTACTTGAAACTACAAACTTCAAGTGAAAGAGAGACTTCATAATTAGAAAGATGTCATTAAAATTGGTTGGTGTTTCTGAAAAAACTTTAGCCAGAAATGCTGCTAAAATTAATAGCCTAAATGTAACTCATGCATTTATGGAATCAACGTTCAAATATAAACAAATTTCCTTTCGCATTAAAGGAACAAAAGAGGGAAAAGACAATAGCATTCCTGAAGGAGGCATCAATTCGACAGTTGTTGAAGGGTAACAGTTGTCAGCATTCGTGGAGGTGATATTCTAAGTACCAACCCACCTGTGGGTTTGGGGTCGGAGATGAGCGGCATGATGATGAGGAAGAGGCAGGCAAGGATGAAGAGGATCGGCCAGATGAGATTCACCTTGATGGGTCGAGGAGCATCCGGTCGACTTCGGCGAAGTCGCAGGAGACCAACAACACTGGCTCCACAAGACAACCAGAGAACAAAGCTGAGGTAAGTAAGCAGTTCTCCGATGCTGGGGCTGAGAAGCATGAGGAGGGACATGAAGCAGGAGAAGAGGAGAGCAGGAAGAGGGGTATGACGTTGGATTTGAATGGTTTCAAAGATTGTTGGCAGGTGGCTCTGAGATGCACCGGCCCAAAAGAGACGGCCAGAAGTAAAAAGCATCCCATTCACGCCTCCGAATGTCGATAAGGACACGAACACCGGTATGATCCAACTTGCCTTCCCGTACATCTTCTCCCCGAAAGTCTACATAAAACGCGCGGTCAAGGAAGGAAGACCAGAAAGATACAGGATTTATTAAGAGTAATACGAAGAAAATATATTTATGGTGATGATCATTATGGGTGACTTACCATAGCTGTGGCAGGGGAAGAGAGGATCTCGGCTGGGGAAACAACGACAAAATAGGCAAGATTCGTGAGGATGTAAATAGCGGTCACCAAGGGCAGCGAGATCCAGATGGCTCTCGGAATGTTCCTGAATCCAAAACACTGATATGTAGAAATCTGAAAAGCCGGTGGAAATGAATCGCTGACGGTGCTAAATTTCACTGCTGAAAGGCTTAAGGAGGAGGTGGAAATCGGTGACCTCCTTTTCTTCTTCCCTTCCCTTCTCGATTCCCGGAAAATCCACACTTAACGATGTATCACTGGTCCCCTGGACTTTCCTTGTTCTTGTGACGCAAATTTCAACACGATCATGATTCACTTCTGCCGTGAAGAACAAGGCTATGACCTGAGAGGAAACCGTGTAGTCTTCCATGCTATTATTAATACATCAGAAATGGCCGGTGATCAATATCCCGAGGGAAGTCAATCTGCGATGTGTATGAAACTACACATATTGATGATCAATGGTTATTCAAAATATGAAGTTAACATTTTGCTGACTTATCTCCCAATGAGTAATTTGAATTGTTTAGCTTTACTGCATGAAAATCAGGTCTCATGTTTTTCCCTTACCTGCTTAAAATATGTAACACTTTCAAAAACGTGTCTCCAGCTCGAGTTTTGCCAAGTTCCCTCGAATGGTCTTCCCTTCCTTGAACAGCCAATACCAGGTTGAGGAGCACAAAATGGGATCAATGCCATCGGTTTGATAGCTTTGGAGTTTTTATGAAGAACTTGCAATTAACCATTCCTTATCTTTAGTCATTTATGAGGTTTTAGTCAAATTTTCGTAAGACCTCTTCCTAGCCGGTGACCCCGGAGAGGTAGAGAGGTTTTTCTGGATGCCCTCTGAGGCAGAGGAGTAGTTCCATCCTGGACGCCTCGTCCAGTTGGTTCAATCACTTTGCGTGGCCCACCCACCTCCAGCCTCGACCACGCAATGGCTGTGTCCCCAAAGTCTGTCCTCGAAAGATTGTTTGTGTAAGTCATATCAATTGCTCCAATTATCCAAATTGTTGCTCATTGTGTCTCTTCTTCGAGGGCTCTCTAACATGGAATTCTATGCAAAAACTTCCTAAATAAATCCACGAGGACCTTGTTCTGGTTTCTTTTGAGTCCCAGTCTCACTCGATCTCCCAAAACTCGGTCTAACGCCACATTTTCTCAGTCGAATTCAACATGAAAAGCAGCTGGATGTTAGTCTCTCTCCTATGTAATCATCTATTGACACACGGGGAAAAGATTCCAAGGTTCGAGCTGGAGATACCTTTTAAAAAGAGTACAATTACAATTTACGATTTAAGGAGACAAGGGTAAAACCTGTAACTTGATTTTCATACGCCCTATGCTGAGGCATATCAGTGATGTCTATTATCTGCCTAGTTTTTTTTTTCACCTGCTTTGCAACTTTGCATTATTCATCGAAGTACTTTGTTCTTTAGAAGGGGGCAGCCGATAGAATCACGTAGAACTATAACTCTTCAGCTTAACACGTTCATGGCTGAATTAAGAAGACGAATTACTAGGATTTTTTGTCTTCAAAGTTTCTCTTCATTATTTTGCTCATGATCCCACATGCTTGAATAACAGCCTACTTAAACAAGCGATGTATCCGCAAATTGCCCTCGTCGAGAGCTATGAAACGGTATAATTAAAATCCAGTTTGTCAAATATAGTAACGCAAGAGCAGTCTCAAAGTATATGATCCTCATCATGATCATAAGTCATGAAAGGGTTAAATAAATAATCTATGGTTGAAAATAACTGCATCTTCAACTTACGAGTTCCAAGCATTCACTACCCGACAAAAAAGTAATTCGGAAACTTGAGTCCTACTTAGAGCTTACACAACGTAGTTCTCCTTCGTTTTGCAGTCACCATCGAGTTGAGGAAACCCACCGTGCTTAGATTTATCAAGGCCTTTATCAATCACTAAATGCCTGGATGAGATCCCCTTTCCTCAAATTTCTCTCCGGCGAATACCTCCCCAGAGCACCCAAACACCGCTAGTAAGTGGTCGTATCTCTCTTATGATTTTAGTAGTCCGTCTCTGAACCCCCTTCAGCGCGATTAAATCCCTTTTATTTGCAGGTATCCAAGTTTGAACACGATGTTCAAAATGGGGCCTCACCAACGCTGAGCAAAACGGAAGAATAAACGTATGAGCTCTAAATCGACTATCGATTGCCGCCGGATGAAGCCTAAACACCAAGCCAAACAGTCGAGCATGGGCGCAGAAAAAGAGTTCCACCTCGTTTACTGCAAACGTCCTGAAAACGGAGGAGACGCTCTCAAGTTTGAAGGCGTTGTAGCCATTCGAGAACACTGGTGTGCATCGTCATAATTGTGCACACGGGACAATTGGACTAGGCTGCAAGTTTTGCTAAAAGTTTAGTTCACTGCAAGCAAAATTTGCTTCAAATAGTGCTGCACGAAATTGAATAGAACCGAATTCGGGCATTATCGACAGAGTGGGCCAAGAGTTCATCCTTCTCCACTTCATTCCAATACATTTACAAATCAAGGCGTGCTCATGCAGTTTTGAGGATCATTATTACCATTCTTCTCTGACGTAATGCACTTCATTATAGCGAAATCTGACATAGTTCTAATACAAACTTTTTTCACGATGTGAGGTAGAAAATTACAGTTGCGAGAGCGTTATGATGGTAAGAAGCCAGGCTGGACATCCTTACTTTTTTTTTTGTTCCAAGGGTTCATTAAAATTTTGTATTGATACTATCCTAAATAAAGTTAGGATCGAAATTCTTAAAAATTATTAATAAAAAACGATGATGAAAACCCTGTTCTGCTTCACCAATTGCCGTCAACCCAGCCCATCACTGCTCAATCTCCTTAAGTCACGACAAAAATGAAATTGCGAAAGAAAATGATGCACGCAACTTCGATCTTTTACCTCGCATCCCCCCAAAATATTTATTTTTCACTAGCGACCTGCGGCCGCTACGTTGCCGTCTAATGGGCGGAAATTTGAAAAGGTTTGCATAAGGATATGAAGCAATTCGGTTCAAACCAAACATTAAACATCTTTAAACAAACCTCCAGAAGTTCGAAAGTGTTGCCGCCCAGCTAATTTTATTATCCTCAAGACCATACCTGACAGATAAATCACGAGTGAAGGAATGAATCATGAACGGAAAAGACCATTTCAAATTCGAAAAGCGACGAATGAGAAAAAAATGAGAACCTGCAGCCGATTGGTGGAAACGCGATGCGTATTCAGTGAGCCGTGTCAATCAATAATCGGGCGGATAATGATCAATAATAATAATTATGAAGCCTATGCAGATAAGAAGCCACAGCCTATGGCCTAGAATGGCATATAACCTTGTAGGCCTTGCGTGTTAGGCCGCGAAAGAGAAACCATTCACCATCACTTTGGGCCTTTTTCAATTTTTATGGCCTAGCCTATGGCCCAAAATTGCAGAGTCTTGTATGCCTAGCACTCAAGGCCGTGGTTGGCCTGGCCTTTGGCCTACAAAGTCATAGCATCATAGGTCTCGCGCGTTAGAGGTGACAGTCACCACAACTTTCGGCCTCTTTCAATTAAAGAATTAGATTAGATTATTGGGAACATTTGGTAATGAAAAAAAAAATTAATGATTACATTCTATTGAGGAAGAGCACAACTATTTATCCTCCTAATTGCATGAGCGTGTCTTAATCAGTATGAACGTAGCAATTAAACGAAAAATGGTAAACATTTCTAGAGTCTGGTACGAGACGATTCCCACCAAAAGAGAATACGAGGATGAGGAGATTCGCGAGGAAAATGAGGGCGAAAAAAAGGGAAGCGAAGTCGCTCTCCCATCATTTCGTCCTCGCGGGTGTTGGAGACGGAACGACACAGAAACTATTTCGTAGGCCATGGTCTAACTGCACCGTGTGAATCGATCGAAACCAGAACTGGAGAAGTGCCTTATTTTGAGTTAGGGAGGGGGAGGGGGGGAAGCCGAAGTAGAGGGTGCAAGTATATAGCAGGGTAAAACTGGTTGCACAATAACCGCATGAACCCTCTGTATGGGATAACAACAACTGCATCGAGAGGACTGATTTTTTAGTTTCCTTTCCTTAATTATGCAGCCTAACATGTCCTCCGATCTCGGCTAACCCAAGTTTTTTTTTTCCCCCCAGTTTGTCTCTGTACGATAAGAGGCCAAGAAGAACCGAGTCCTAATACTCCATTTCGTCCACTCAATTTCGTGAACGATCGATCGTGACTAGAATTTCTTCCCGGTGGAGTCGGCCACAGAAAGGCCTCGGAGTGCTCATGAATGTGACCACCCCTGCCTCATTCTCATCCCGATCTCATCCCATTATCCTTGCATCCCATAATGCCGACGAGGATCCATTATTCATGGACTTCTCCACGGACGCGATCCACTGACTTATGCGGCTCTTGGAGTTCTTCGGTGACGATGTTGAGGAAATTCCATCCGGCGTAGGCGAAGAGGCCGTAATAGAGGGCCAGGCTCACGTTCTCGGTGTCGATCTTCCCCGCAAACGGATCCTCCAGGTACTCCACATTACCTTCGGATGAAAAAAGAAAACTTGAGAAGATCCTCTACTCCGACGAATGGCAAGACGCAGCCGCCCGTTAAAAGGGAACGGAAACGTTAAATCCAAGAAATGACGTCGATGGGATTCTAGAAACCAGAAGCCCACGAACTTCACCGGCGCTAAATGCTCTTGTTTTCGCAAACCACAAAACGGCGGGGAGGGGGGGGGGGGGGGGGGGAATCCCTGAAAGACTGCTTCACCATGTGGCAGTGGCGTGTCTACCTTAGGTAGAGGTGGGGTGCCTGCCCCGCCTGTCTTTGAGGGTGGGTGGAATGGTACCCAAGAGGTTACAATAAAAAAAAAGGAAAGAAAAATAGAAGAGGGATTTCTGTGCTCATCCGTATATATAGGGTGGTTAAAAAAAAAAACGCGCTACCGTTTTCCATGAGAGAAGCACAATTTCATAAATGCAGGGGTAAAAAATTACATTGGATACGCAATCAATATTAGACAGTTACAAGATGTTGAAATTCTTGCCAGCTTCTTTTTCAGCACCCCTGCCTAAGTCGTGCAATGCCCATTTAGAGGTGAAATAAAAGTGCTTAGAGGTGGATCATTCCACCTCAAGTGAAGTGATTACCTGTGCTTGACCGTCTCAGAATCCAATGAATTTTTCAACTTTAACTTTTCAAGGGACAGTTGGATCCAGTTGATACTTGACAGAGAAGTTCACGAGTTTAAAAGGTTTTTTCACTTCCGCAAGATGGCGCTGTATCCCGATAGAGGGTGCTGTTGTTGACCGGGTGACCGAGGGTGACTTAAAAAAAACTCCTCCGTTTTCAAAGAGGAGAAAGTGCAATTCGTGTATTCGAGTAAAATATATAAGATTCATAAACTCTTGATATTGGACATTTTGGAGGTGTTGAAAAGATTGTCTTTTTTTCTAAATAATTCTCTGAGCCATGTATTGTCCTGTTACACAGTTTACAGGTGGAGCATTACAACTTTTTAAAATCACCCTCGGTCATCCGGTCAGCAAGGGTGCTGAAAAAGAAGCTGGCAAGAATTTCAACACCTTGTAACTGTCAAATATCGATTGCGTATCCAATTTAATTTTTTTCTCCCTGCATTTATGAAACTGTTTCTCCCATAGAAAAGGGTGGAGCGTTTTTTTTTAATATACGCTGCGTTGGATAAAGAAGGGGATCGTCATTCCCCCCCCCCCTCCCACCATCCCTATGTTTATAAGTGTTTCATTTGCCAAAGCAGCCTTCATAGAGATCCATTGCAGGCCAGGTGGATCAAATGAAGTCTTAATTAGACCCACCTGCATCCGTAAGTGTATGATTACGCGAAAATGCTGATACTTCGCTTGGCCAATTTCACCAAAAGCGCGTTGAGGAGCATCTGCTCTTCGTTGCTTCATCATTCCGAAAGAATGCACCTGCACGCCCTGCGCCCTGAGTTTTTGCGAGAGAATGGAACGAACCCAACTTAGCATGTCAGAATAGTTCCAGATATTAGTCAGAAGATGGCAGGCCAATTGAATATTCCGAGAGAATATCGTCTATATTGAAATGGATTAATGGCATCTCCGTGTCGACCGATAGACAACCCCCGAGCACGAGACAACCCCCCCCCCTCCCTCCCTCCTCTTGGTTCTTTTTAACCCACCAGCCCTCCCCCCTTGGCTCTTCGCCCAGCATCCCCCCACCTTCATACCCATTTTTGACCTCAGGAATGGAGACACTGGCATCATCACAGTGCCTGAGATACCCCACCAGGCGAAAATCCTTGGCAAGCCCCCGCCATGCAGATCACGTGTTCGCTCATCTAGCCTCGATGCCAACGAAACGGTTCATTTTTGACGATCTACGATCGCGATCACAAGCGGCCGAGCGAGGAACGCGATGGCAGCCGTTGAGTTAGTAAGTGGTCTCTCTATTATTTATTTCCAATATGCTTTCCACTCCATCACTGCAAGGAAATCCCTGAGTTCAGCAACGTCGTTTTTCTTCCAGGCAACTATTTCCCCGACACTTTCATGCACATTGATCTGGTTCATTAGATACGAAGGGTCAACCCTGTGTATCGATGTTCATTTCCATTGTGCAATTATGATTAAGAGGTGCCCTTTAAACCGCATTGGAGCACCCAACCAATGCCGTACCGAGCTGCGAACGGTGAGCTCGCACAGGGCACCGATTGGTCGCCAAATTACGAGAAAATATGGAAAAAAACTTGCAAATTATCCTGAACTTTACTAAATTAAACATAGGAATAAATACGAAATGTATTGTTGGTGTTGGGAAAGCTGGAGAGGAATAAAGGGGGGGGGGGGGTTTGAGCTCTGCATTGATTATCTCGCACAGGGTGCCAAAGATCCTCGGTACGGCCCTGCACCCTACCGTAGTAAAGCAGAGGGAAGCATAACACTGAAGAGCTTATTACCTGATAGCCACTCGGATGAAGAACTTGCCCAGAGGAAAACATTGAAAGAACAAAGGAAGCAATAGCACGAGAAGGCAACAGATGCTCCCACATGCTGTTCCCACCCTTACGACGGGTATCACTCCCGTCTTCGAGGCATTTCTTTTGTAATCAACTTCTAATTACGTTTCCTTTGATATTCGACGTCAATTTCGAGGATTTTACAGTTCCGTTTCCCTTTCATTCGGGGAAGGATCCAAACATCCCATTCAGTCGACACGAATGCGTTGGCTGAAGTTTATTTTCGTACTCGCACAGCCAAGGCCAATACTCGCCTTGTTGTAAAGGGATGGAGATATATCGTCGCAATCATGACAATGGGGAAACGAACGGCAAGAAAGCAGATAATCAAGTTTTTTTTTTCCAGGAGGCGTCAGCACATGGTGCTGCTGTTGTTGACCTTCCGAGGGCAAAGAAAAAGAGGTGTTTCTTTCGATGGGAGATAGGAAGGATGAAACCCTTCTGAGCCTCATCCATACGTGCAACATGTTTCAGCAACTTCGCAAACAGTAAATATTGTGAGCGGGTTTAGATATGCACGGAATCCCTCCAGGACGCCATCTCCATCTCTTTCGGCCGATCGAGTCCTTATTCTCCACGTCTGCACGGGTGTTCGTGCATACGCTCACGGTGCCTCACCTCGACCAAGTTCCACCATCCCGGTCACGATGATGACGACCAATGCCCCTATCTTGGCTGCTGTGAAGATGTCTTGAATCCTCATGGCGTAGCGGACGCTCCTGCAGTTCACGTACGTCAGCAGACCTGAAGGAAGACAGGAGGGAAGCAACAAGTCGCGTTCATTCACAATCAGTGGCTCACATTTAATCGAGAGAAACGAGTTGAGCAGTGGAGTTATATTTTTCCCGCGTTAAGTCTTCAAGGGGTGAAGGGGATCGTATCCCACCAGAGATGAGAGGAAAGCAGATGAGCATCCACGCTCTTAAGCCATTCGAGCTTCCCATGCGGGCAAAACTTTTATTTATTTATTTATTTTTAATCCCACTTGAACATTAATTGTCGCGTTATTACTGAACATTTTCATCCGATACTCGGATGCGACCAACTCCGGTCCTGGAGCTACGTCAATGCCAAATTTCGTCGTACAACTTTCGATTGTTTCCGAAAATGGTTTTAATATTAACTCTACCAAAAACAGACTTTACCAATGACTTCTGCAAAATCAATATAACACGCTTAAACGAAACTCTTACTGTCCAGTTATAGCACCTGATCTAACACCATGCAAAATTTCATACCTAATACTCATCGCCTCGTAGTCTCCCAGAACCTTTGAGGCCTACGAAGAGTGTTCAAAAAGTAACTAGAGTTTTACATTTCTCCTATTCTTTGTATTCTAAACAATGAAACTCGGTACTCGCACACGTTCGAGCCTACTTCTGCGAAAGCGCAAAGGAAAAGTCAATATGTGATGGCACGGGGAGCTGTATTACGCGCGCGTCCCAAATTGGAAATGGCGACGGGAGAGGAATACTGGTAGATGTCATATCAAATTTAATCAAAAAGAGAAGGAAAGCACTGAAAATGTGCTAACGCATTTAAAAACTGTGCGTGGTAAGGAGTGCATGTGCAGAACACAAGTATAAGGATGACCGAACAGGTTTAGTGACGGTTATGAACGGCGAACGGTTTTCGGCACAGTTCTTGCCCGTCTTAATGACGTACGTTCCATCTTTTACGGCGGCGTAATCGTCCCAAAACCAGTTGGGCATGCACAAACCTTGGCTCTAAACATGCTCATTACCATGCACAGTTTAAAAGACATTCGTGATGGAATAGTTTGAAAGCGGAAAGTTCGGTAAGGGATGGATCGGATGGCACGTTCGCGTCGAGCTTACACAGTTCGCCTCACCGGGGGCCTGTTCCTCGCCTATAATAAGCGTGGATTTATACTGAGCAGAAAACGCGAAACGGAAGCGGTCCACGCCAGCGCAAAACGGAAACCGCTGGCCGGAGGCGGACCTCCCTCGACGGAAGGAGAGGAGCTTGCGTTACGTCCGTCGGCGAACCAGTCCAGTTGGATCGCTGGAGACCGACCGGACGGGAAAATATCGACTCTGAGCAATTCATCGCGTAAGTTTGAGCTTGCATCGAACTCTTCTAAGGAGATAATTGGAATCTGCCTGGAGGCATCCTCGCTTACTTGAAAAATGCTTCTCGCTCTGAAAGACACATTTCCTGCATCAGAGCATAGTATTCTCCGTGCTGCTCCCGTATTTCAAATATTGGTGGCACGTTCCATCTTCCCTTCCGCTTCTTCTTTGCACATTTTTGCACTTCCGATCCATGGATCGGCGAAAACAGAGCTATGGACTTCGTAGTGAAAGGCGCCATGTCGAACGAACCCTGGCGTGATCGCTCGGTATAAATTGCCTTCTGTCCGGCGAAAGCGATGGCGGAAAGCAAAAATTTCCGATCTGAAGTTTGACGAACTTTCGCCATCTGCTTTCCGCGCCGTTTTCCGCATAGCATAAATCCATCCTAAATCTAAATCTATAGATTCAGATGCTATCAAGTTCTGGGAATCGTTACCACGACAAATTTCAACCCAGACACATCAAGTGCCCTTTCCAAATAGTCTACTGCAACTGCATAGCATTGCCCCCATCTATGTACCCACTACTTGGAACCGGCAAAAACGAACTTTCTAGGATGTTTGCAACAATGGGGAACTTCTGTATGCACTTCACCAGTCGATTGAAAATGGTTGGCAGTCAGCCATTTGGAACTTGAGCGCTGGAAAGAGAGAGAAATCTGAAGGCGCAAGATTTATCTCATATTCTTTTATTTAAATGAAATTTCAGCGCGAGTCTTAAGTTTTTTCCTGGGCGAGAAACCGAATTTTTCCATTTTGAGCTGCTCTTAGATCTAATCCAGTTCTTGTCTGAATGTAATCTAAAAGCTTCAATTCAGTTTGACGTTTTAGCACAGGCGAGGAACATACTTGGCTGCTTTCACATAGCCTTTAATTACATTTATATTTACCTTGAATTTTGATAAAGATTTTTATTTCCGGAAATCGATCATATAGGATAAGAATTGGATACAAACGCCACGACTCGTTCTAATACATGGCCTAGAGCCTATCAGGCCATTGTCTTGAACAGCGGTGCGCAAACTGGAGGCCCGCCCCCCCCCCTCTCCTCGGGGAGCGTGAAGGGTACTGTGAGGGGGGCGCGAACTTTGGCCTTTACATTACCTTTTCTCTAGGAATTAGGTTGTTTTAGGGTTCAAAATTAAATAAAAAGGGAAGAAATGAAGAAAAGCACTTCAAATCTTGGAAATTCTGAATCCTGAATTGGCCTTTGTTTTGTGGTATTGCATTATTCGTATTAGCATCAAGTTAAAGTTATACTACGAAAACCATACATTCGTGTTTCATTTTTCATGCCAACTTACCCGAAATTAAGTCAGTTTCTGATGAAACGGAATCAGTGGCGAGGGGGGAAGGATGGGGGGGCGACCTGAAAAGTTCGTGCACCGCTGGTTAGAATATAAATTAATGTCGGTAGTCATTCAATAGGGCTAGACTCATGATACTCATTAAGTACAACCCCAAAAACCCAATGAATTGGGAGCATTTAGATTTTTATCGTTTTTCCCCAAGAACCGAAAGCTATAATATGGCGGGATTGTGGAAGGTGAAGTAGAAGGCCTCATCTCAGTTCTCCAAGATCTCTCTTGCATGACTGTCATGGAAAAGCGTGAAATTTCAAGAAAAATCTCTTTATTCATATCCTTCGGCAATCCTCGAGCTGCTTGTTTACTGCGAGGGGGAAAGCGATATGCACTTCCCATAGAAAATCCGATAAACGAAATTCCAGCTACAAGACCGAACTATCGACTGTCGACTCCGATTGATGCCTCTGTCTCTGCCCATTTTTACCCTCTGCAAGCCTAGTGTTGCGAATGAGTTTCATGCATATTCATAATTTCTCGTGGGAGGATTCTCTGCGAAGCACGGTAAATTGCCCTTGTGATTTGATTAGGCTAAGCCTCGGCCAAGAGATGAGTGAGTCGTCTCTCGGCCAGCAAATCCCACGGGTCTAGCTCGGGCCTATTAGCTGAAGGCGAAGCGGGCGGGGTTGGTCCCACCGACTTTCCACAGAAGTAAGACAGACACGGCGCGTGGGTCTCCACCTAGACCGGTTTTCCATTTCGGATTTTTTTTTTTTTCGTGGGCTTGGGTTGGGTTCGAGGTAGAAGAGTAAGTTCTGCAATAGGACCAGGGTGGACTCGGACCTAGAGTTGCGGGTACAGGTCGGGCTTGGATCTGGAAATCTCGGCCCGGCCGATCTACCTCGGTTCAGAGGGCCATTCTTCATTGCATTTCAGGGTTGTGCCGTGTCCAAATCAGTTTCCAATGTACACAGGATGATTCTGAGGTAGTAGATCAGAACTTGAATGTCAACATTGGACATACTTCGTGAACTAGCAACCTTTTTGTCGAAACTGCATATGTGGACGCGACATCTAATTCATAGTTATCACCAATAACCAAGAAGGGAAAGAGCATTAATGAATATTTTTCGTTTGTGAGCTTATTCTCATCTTCCGCTTCTCCCGACAAATCCATTCCTGACCCGTTACCACAAAATTGTTCTTGATTTCTCGGCTTAAACTCATGAGCATCGTTTGTGTTTCAAAACCCTCAACATAATTCCAGCTGAAGCCCTGGAGGAGTCTCGTCCATCGGCATTACGCGCACTTCCGTGCATTCAAATTAGTCGTCTTGCCACTAAAAATTCATGAAGAAAGGTTTTTCAATTCCGCGGGCAAAGGGAAATATCCAGCATAAAAAAGTCATAATATATTCAAGAACCTATGGTGGTGTAACCTTAACGCGATGCAAACGCATCTGAGGCTTTTGAGGCGCTGATAATCAGGTAGTTGCCGAGAGAGGATCCTCGAGGAGCAGAGTGATGGAAATATAATGCTAACAGATTAGTAGATGGGCAAAAATAACGAATATCATGAGCGTGGACATCATACAGTTTCGAAAATTTTTCCGTCGCGAGGATGTGAATGCCCTGAAATGTTTCCCCATTCGATCCCCCAGAGGGACGGCTCCGAGCCGTGCCCCCTCCTGGTCGAGTGGCTGTCACGTTTCAGGGGGCACGAGAAAGCCCCATTCTGCCTGATTTTTTTCTTTGCTAATCGTGCACGTGTGAACGGAAAAGAGGGCAGAGAGGACAGAGAACATGCGCGCTCGAAGAACACAAGAGAGGCGGAGGGGAGAGAGAGAGAGACAGATACGGGTATAGAATAAATGTACGCCACGCCCTGAGGACAAAAAGCTTGGCGGCATGGGAGGGCCCTGAGTGTGAGGTGAGAGCGATGATTCATGAAAGTAAAAGTCAAAACCCTCTTGCTCGTGAGAGTTCACGACTTCGGTCGGTCGTGAGAAAAAGGGCGAAAAGCGTAAGGAATCGTTCCATCGGAAGGAGACTCACAGAGGCAGCCGGCAGCCAGAAGCCGCACGGCAGAGATCGGCGGATCGCAGCTAGGGAACACAGGTTTCGTCACGTATTCCGCAAAGGTGAGGGCCAACACGGCTTGTATCGAGGGTCGAATGATGATCACTTCGACCCAGAGTTTGAGGAACGCAGGCAAATCCCCGAACGCTTCTTGGATGTAAGCATAGTCACCCCCCGACCGAGGGATGAGGGTACCCAGTTCCGCATAACATAGGGATCCGACGGCGGAGATGAAGCCGCTCGCGGCCCAAATCACCAAGGACCATCCCACCGAAGGGACTTTTTCATAGATGGCATACGGCGAGATGAAAATTCCCGAACCGATGATGCAACCAACGATGATGCCAACCCCATTAAACAGAGTCACTTTCCTCTTGAGGGTCACCGTCTCGTCACCTTCGTCTGCGGTGACTTTCGAAGCCATGTTAGCCCTGGCAAAGCGTCGTTGACGGTAAGGTGAGGAAGCCGATGCGTCCGTCAGACGAGGGGCAGACGAGGGGAGAAGAGCGTGACTGTGCCACGAGGCTTCTCGAGATCCGTTCCCCCCGCTCCCCCCCCCCTCCCCTTCTCCCTCCTGCTCATGCGCTTCGCTCTTTCCTCCCCAACTTCATCATTAATTATCCCATTCGAGACCTTCATTATTTTCTGCCCGCATGCATGGCGTCGAAACCGAGCCTCTCCTTTCGCTTAACCAACGAGAACTCATTTTGGGATGCATGAGACCTTGAAACCCACATGCCCCCTTGTGACTCGGTATTCTTCTCTCCTCTCGTCCGGGTGGAAGACACGAATGGTACAAGATAAGAACCTTCTTCATAAGTCGCATACCGATGCCCACATTTGGCTGATACATGGAGTCACCGATCGTCGAAATTTTTTTCTCGTCTCGGCCTCAAGGAGCAATAGTTGAAAAAAAGAGGCTAAAATAGGAGTCCGAATGATCTTCAAAAACTGCGTGGGATCAAGCTCTCGAAAGCAATCAAACAAGACTTCGGGCAGTAAAAATCATCTGCGGAGATAAAAAGCTTTTAAGAGTGCATCTTGCTATGAGAAACGGTTCTTATGGTGAGTGTGGATAGGGGTGAGAGTAGAGGTCCATTGTGTTTCTTTTTCTGCGCGATCTTTAAAGCCAGTTATCGAGAGCTACTGGCTCTTTGAAATGACCCGCTAAGACGAATGAGTCGGTTCGGGAACTTCTGAGCTTGAATGAGAAAAATGTCGGCGACCTGTGGATATATCTCATGGATGAAGAAACAATAGGGACATTGAACAATCGATTGGACATGGGAGCTCGAGTTTCCCGGCCGGTCGGGGTCGGAGGCCACCCAAAGTGAACGCAAATTCCTTGCAGTTCCTGACTGACGGAACTCAGCTTCTGCTCGAATTATTGTCGCCTGGATTCGAGCTGCATAGTTAGTCTTCCAGTTCGGGCACGACTCAAGGTTGTGGTTGTTCGCTGTCAAGGTCACTGACTGTTCAGCAGTCTGTGCACAAACGTGAATTCATTTTCATACAGCTGTCGAGTGCATCTAGTGGTTGCAACTTGCGTTCCACTCCTATGCTGAGAAGAACTTTTGGAATTGACGCCTATGCATATTGTTCTTTCAGCACTTGAGGTGGGAGAATACGATTGAGAATGCTCGTAGCTCGAAAGAGAAGCAAAAGGACCCGTCGAGCGGCAATCAAGGTAGAGCGAGGTTGATTGCCAACTGATTGATTGAAGACCAAGGGAAAGAGCAACCTGGGGCGTCCACACATTATTTCGCGATCTGGATTCCTTCCAACAAAAAAAGGAGCTCAATTTACAATCCTTCTTCTCCTTCCGATGCTAAGGCCGCCTCAGCTCCACAGTCATGTGAATTTGATTGACATCTCCCACCTTTCTTCCCCCAACCCCTCACTAGCGAGAAGCCAGCTAGATCCGACAACCTCAGGGTCGAGCGAATACACCTTATTAGGAACAAGCAATGGAGTACTTTCGGAATACCTTCGCAGCTTCAGTTTTTTTTTAAGACGTGCAAGGATCCTGAAAGCAGTCAGCCACGCTGCTAGCAGAAGGGAGGCTACAGTTGTACCATTGTCATTGATGGAGTCAGAAGTCAGAAGTCTCCTTGGACCTCTGACAATCCTGACTGGAGTTCGCATCAGAGCACCCGAGATCTCGCTAAGCTTCCAGAGATCTTCTGAAGAAGAAATCAGTTGTAACCTTGTAACCACCTGAATGGTGGGTTTGACCTTGAAGAGGGCTCTTGCAGCAGGGTTCTTGCAGCAGAGTAGAGCCACATCGTCGGGTGAAGCAATCTTCGAATTATTTCTCAACATGCTAACTTGGAGTCGTCGAGCATTTAAAAAACGCATCCCAAAGCTTTAGCATCGTTCCTCACCCGATGGCTTATGTTCGATTAAGGCTTGTGTGACGAGTGAAGTGAAAAGACTTCCAAGCCAAAGTCTTCAGGTATTCAAGAAGGACATAGGGTAGAATACCCACCCAGCAAACACAGGTATGTTATTGCCACGTTGGAAGTGTGTTATTGAAGTGTTTCAGTGTTCTTTCATGACGTAAAATGAACTTTGGCAACGTTAACGTTTTAACGTTAAAATGTTCCTTTTGGAAGCGCTCAAAGCAACGTTGGCACAAGAGCGTTGAAGTAATGCTAAGGCAACGTTCTACATGTAACATTTCAATGTTGGCGCGCAAAAACATTGGAAGGGCATTTAAAAGGAAACACTGAGACGAATCATACCAATGTGCATGCCCGTCTCCCAAAGTTCGTCCCATGGTTTTTGTCAAATTTTTGTGCGGATATCCAGCTAAATGTGGTGTATTCGAGTAGTACATGGATAAAATAGTAATTAATCGATCACAACTATCCCAAGTAACGCACGAACGTTCTCGAAAACGTTCAAACTGGAATCTGGTTCCAAAACCAGAGGTTTTGCCATGTTCACAGATGACCAGCTTTTGGGCGGTCACTTAAGGCGCCGTTTGATCTCGAATATCCTCTTCTTCATGACGTTTCGGAAGGACATAAGTTGAACCTTAAAGAAACGTTTTCTTTATGCACATCTGTACTACTTGATCGGAACGGCGGGTCTGACAGTGGCTCTAACAAACAAAGGTTCGAACAACGGAAGCGAGATGATGCCAAAGCAACTGCTGTAGCGAGTCAATACCTGATACTGCTGAAAATTAGTCCTCAATACTTTCCACGCGGTACCCGATCTTTCCTCACAGACATCACGGTGAAGACATTCGAATTCTTCAACAAATTCCCCTGAAGAGGCAATCCAGTCTAAAGAGTCTCCAGGAAACTCTGGCCCCGAGCATAATGAGAATACGGTTCCACTTTCTATTTTACTCCATGGTATTTAATCCTCAAGTGGAGATAAAGTCGAATGCGATGAACTTTTAGGCAAATTGAAGCCATTCCTACACGCAACTCCAGAGTAGGATCATTCCCGAGGGTATTCACGGCACACTGGCAGTACCTTAAAAGCAACGTTAATAGGACATTCATTGATCGTTTCGGTGCTACCCGAGCAAGTTTAATTCGATGATATAAATGAACGTAGTAATAGGGTTCGTCCAACGCTCTCGGGTTTAACATTGCTTTGAGCGCTTCTAAAAGGGACATTGCAACGCTCTGCTAACGTTCGCTGCAATGCTGGAACAATGTTAGAAGTTTTAAATGTGAACGTTGTATTTAGCATTTCGCCAACGCTCATGTATTTGCTGGGTAGTGATGGGCCACGGTGTAGGAAAATTCCAACAACTAAGCATGCATAGCACGCACACAACTGCATTGACAAATATGCTTGCAAGGGGTAACCCATGTCACTGGGATGTGCGTGCTACGCATGCTTAGTTGTTGGAATTTTTCTGCGCCGTGACCCATCACTGGGAACAGGCGGGTATTTTACCCTACCCGAGTTCTCATCGTGACGGGGGCACGAAGAGCTTGCGATCTAAATCCAGAGGATACCGGAAATCCCGATTGACATGTACCAGATCCCTGAAGAAGGGGAGACATTCAACTGTCCTGGTTCGCGGTGGACGACCGAACGGTGTCTGCCCCCTTGGTCTGGAGGACTTACCAGAGCTTTGACCCAGTGGCATCAACATTGGATCCAGAAATTGTGCCTAAGGGACAACCAGACGGGAGGGGTCATGAAAAGGAGGGGAAAGGTAAGGGGGAATCAGTGGGAAAAGGAATTTCTTGTCGTGATTCGAGTCTCCACGGAAGCTTGAACTCCATCCGGTGAGTTTTGCAAAAAAAGGTCTTTATGAATGATGAGGAGGCGACCACCCTTCCCTGCTCTCTTGTATCCGCCACTGGGTGGCGGGGCAAGAGTGTCTTTGTCAAGAATGTTCTGGATATTGCTATTTTCCTTATATATTGAATATTACTCAGGAGACACATCATGCTCGCAGCATATGCTCGATGCTAGGAGCGCGAAACATCTTTCAAGTAAGACCTCTCCCCCTGTGTCTTCTGCAATATGTTCTCCACTTCCATCACCGAGAGGAAAGATCGCCACTTGTCTATATAGGCACAAATGGCGACTCGCAACCCAGCGAATGACGTGTTTTTCTCGAGGACAGCGCTCAGGATGGCAGCCGATTCTGTACTTTAGCACTGTGGTTCTTGAGCAATCAAAAGCTTCATTTTCCACACTGTAGCCCACGGAGGAAGACTAAGATTAGGTACGGTTATCGTGTGAAGGAAAGCGGCCCACCAGGTTAACTGCTATAATATCGGCACAAAGCAAAACTTTTGCATGGTGAAATGCCGATTCATTGTCTTGCAGCTGTTTCACGTTTATCGCGTCTCCATACAAATGTTCTCCACTTGAGACACTTCTGAATTCTAATACACTTGGAATAATCAATCATCCTTTAGAACTCTCATGAATTTTGAAAAACAAAATAAATGGCACAAGTATGCTTTGATAAGACTAAAACGGTGGTTTATTCTTTCTCTTTTGAACCTTTACGCTCACCATATCGTCTTCTGAACATTCATAACTCAATAATGAAGAATCTGAGGTGCATGATCTGATGAAAGGAACACTGTTGTGCAAGGGGCATTTTCCCAACTCCCCAAAAACAAAATTCCCCATGCATGAGTCCCATCACAGCAAACCTGTGGTTGACTCATCGATGCATGAGCAAGGATCAGCTGTTTTCTGCTTTTTGCATAAAGAAGAGTATAATGAAGACAAACAGACTAGATATCCAGACTGGATTGAGAGACCGGGTTTACTATACACGGAGAAATTCAGTGAGCATTCTCAGAACTATTACAGAAGCGAAATGCCTCCATATTGCATCATATTTCATTTCCACAAGACCAGGAACACATAAGTCCATAGCTCACATTGAACACTCATTCCACACAATAAGATCTCCTTCAAGTACAAGTACCCCTACATCCATACATGGTATTGACAGCACGAGTGCATAGACTGAATTAAATAGCTGGAATCAAACATATAGAATAAAAGGAAATAAAAATTCAACAGATGAATACCTCATGAGATAATAAATCAGAACAAAAACTAATGCCATGAATAACATAACAGTTGATATTAAAAGAAACCAAATGCTCCAAGTTGCAGCGAGACACTTTCAGATAGATGGCAGACATAATGTTCTGTGCCCTCCATGCTTACTGCACACTACAACATGCATGTGCTTACCTTGCACTATCTAACATCATCTTCCCATACATACAAGGCTTTTATTTAAATCTTGTAAACTCATGAAATGGAGATTATCTCATCTGCATAACGCATGGAACAATGGAAGCCATAGAGGGAAATGAAGCAGGGGGCTCTATCACAGGGCTTGCACAGTCCGTGTCACTATTTTAACAATGAATGAAATGGACAACTTAAGTCATTTCAGGTATTTCGATGCGAAATTCATGCAGAAATAGGATCTACGTTAAGCAACGAAGTAGTCCTTTTCAATTAGACAGCAATCTACAGGGAGCAAAGGAGGGAGAGAGGTAATGCAAAGCAGGATATACTGCATCTAACATTTTTGTCAGTCGTTATAGAAAAGAGCTCGAAAAAAGAATTCCTTTTGTAGATGAACAGCTGCACTTTTTTGAAGGGGCGAACCCAGATGGAGGGATGCCGCAGCTGCAGGTCTAGAGCCAATTTTCACTGCATAATAGATCAGAGTACAACTCGCTTTCATTTCCACTTTGCACGTTTCAGGGAGGCGAATTTTGTGTCTCAGATGATAGCGAGTACTTTCAAGTCTGAGGGCTGCATGGAAACCAAGGCAATAGCCCCAAGAAACATATCATGATCATGATCAACAAGAACATGAATGCTTTCAGTCTGATTACCTGAGGTCAATCACTTGTAATATGGGAGCCTATGAGAGATGTCACTGGACGGGCAGATCAAGTACAAGCCTATCGATTTTCCTTCTCATCTGAGATACAGGTGCTGATATGACCCGACTTGACTACACAAGGATGGAAGAAAAGAAAACACACAAAAATGAATAAATAAATGGAGGGGGGGAGGGAGGGAGGAAGAAGGGGAGAGTGTAAGTGAATGAAGCGAAGCGATCAGCAACGGCGATTGTTGTTGACTCGAGAAGGATTGCGATGCATGCGGTGACGGCGAGTGGAGACCCGGATCCTGGAATCTACCAACTGGCAAAAGTTATTCCTGGTAATCGAAGACTTGCTCGACCATCTCTCCATCCTCTTAGATCCCCTCCTCTCCTAGGAATGGAAATGATGGTGGTGAATTAACTGGATCCCCTAACTTCGGTTGCCCGAGTGCCCAGCCTTTATACCAAGGAATCGAGAAAAGGGGGTGGTCCACGTGGACGTGGGACGAGTAGAGGCCTCCTCCTCCCCAGGTTCTTCGAGTTAGGAAGGTTCGAGGATTCCACCCCCGTTTCACCTCTTCCTTCATCTCTCTCCGGTTCCACATCCGGGGAGGAGGTGGGAGAGGACGAGGGCAGGCATGAACCCGAGGACTGAGACAGTCCTAAATGCACCATGGACCAGGAACCGCCTTCCGCATTCAACACATCTTCCCCTTCGCCTAGCAGGATGAAACACAAATTTTATATACTTTTTAATTTAAACCAATTTAGCGCATACCGGGAACGTCAAAGACTTCAGTAGCCATTCTTCCTAAATCCAATATTCAAAGATAAATCTCAGAAGCCGCAGCCACAAATTTCTTTTTCCTTGCGGGCCTCCTTTAAAGAAAAGGAAAAAGAAGCCTAGTTCTCATCGTTGGGTATCTTTGTGTGCGTCTGTCAGCGCAGATTTTCATAAACTGGGGAATACTATGGTAAAGGGTGCATGAAAAATCACAGACTTATTTATCTGTCTTCTTTAAGTTTTTTTTTTTTTTTTTACGGCAACTCTGACATTCCTTTATGCAGTAACAATTAGGGTTTCATATGGCCAGGCAACTTTCCATATAAAGCAAATTCAGGTTCGGCGTTGATATAGACAAAAAAGGCTGAATCGATGGCTCCTCACTCACCTATCCACCAGCCGGTGGGTAGATGGGTGCGGGACCATCGACTGGCCAGCATGCAGCCCTGACTACACCTCATGTGGCCTCTCTGTGATGTTATTTCAAAGAAAAAGTGCTTGGTCAGTGACCAAGAACATTTGGGTGAATTTGAGGCCATCATCCACAGGGAAGTTAATGTCATTCCATTGTCAGAGGCTCCACGCAGCGAGCAATGATAAAAGAATTCAATGGGAAGAGGAGTGCCATATTAAATAGTGTTGAGCGAACTAATGAACTATGGGAACCTCGTTAGATTATTCCTTTTTCAGCATTTATCGCCTAACAAGGAAAAAGGAATAACAGTTGGGCTTTCCTAACAAGGAAAGCTCAACTGTGAACGAGATGGTATATACTCGAAGAGGTACAGAGAGCAACGCTTGTTGCTGTGATCATGGTGCAATGCCGACATTTTACAGTATCCTTACCTTCATACAGGAAATGGACACTTTCGGAAAGTCAAAATCTAACATTCTCACGATTACTTCAGACTTACGGGGCTCACTCTGAAGGCTTTTAGAATGGGGCACATTTAGTCGCTATACAGCAATAAAACGCAACAGTTCCTCAAAATATTGTCCTTCAGCTGCAATATACTGTTCCATTCGATGAAACCACCTTTCAAAACATTTCACTAGTCTTCAGCAATGGCTGCCAAATGATCTTGAGGAGCTTGAAATGCCTCGTCGTCGCCGTGAAATTGTTGCCCTTTCACGCCCTCCTTCACCTTGGGAAAAATAAATAATTACAGGGGACAAGGTCGGGCGAGCAGGGTGAGGCAGCAGTTGAACATTTTCATTGCCCAGGAAATCGCATATGCGTGCAGCTGTGTACCCACTGGCATTGTAACGGTGCACGAGGATTCCACGGAGACCTGAGTTTGGACGACGCTGGGCGTAGATCTTCATACACTTTGGAAGGCAAACTGTGCTTTATCAGAGATCAGTAACTGTTTTCTGTTTCTTCAATGGGACAACCTTCACCACACCCGATATCGAGAACACTGCAACCATCTTCTTCCCAGCACTCCGACTGAGGCGCAACTTCTTCAGCCTCGGGTTTCCCGGAAACACTCACACGGTCGATTGCCGCTTCGTTTTTGGGTCATAATGATGTATCCATAATTCGTCACCTTTCGTAACTTGAAAAAGTGCTCCAGATCGCCCCTTATAAATCATAATTTTACACCATTCCACACGGGATTCTCGTTGGACTTCTGTCAGGTTATTATTGGCACCCAGGCAGATGCAACTTTTCACATGAAAATGTTCGTACAAAATGTAAAAACTGATGCTGATCCAATGCCTAGACTCTGCTCCAACTCCTTCAAAGGTGATTCGCCTATTTTCTCGTATCAGAGACTCAGTCCGTGCAATGTTTCCAGAAGTGGCAGCTGTCGAAGGTCTTCAACTGCGTGTGGCTCTTCAAAGCTGCTTCTCTCACGTCAAAATTCACCAAACCGGTTTTAAACTGTGGCAGACGATGAAGCAGATGCACAAAATGCTTGCTGTAAACGGGAATCAGTCGCCACAAGCCCGACTTTGAAGTCGCAGAAAATCATGACACGGAAATGCTCTCTGCGCAGCTTGGATCTTGGATCTGGTTGGATCTTGAGTTCCATTGGACAGCTGCAAACTACACAACACACCGGCCGAAGGGGACAGAGCCTAGATACATCCTGATGGGAGGAAACATGGAAGATAGCAATCTTCCGCTGGCCAAAAGGGAAATCACTAAGATACGGCTGTGTTGCCGATTCTAAAGTTTCATAGTGGCACTCGCACTTTTAGGCAGAACGCAGCCTCACAGAATCATAGGGCAGAATGGCCTAATCAAATGCCAATCTCCACTCTCGGAACTTACAATCACGCTAAAATGCAAGAACTTCATAAAAATAATATTGCTTTCATTCGTCAATACCTTCAAATCCACAATGTTTGTTCGTTTACGTCCAGAGATCTGGAAGTATGCGACATGAGAGTTTCTCGGTACTGTTACACCTTATCTGGGTTCTAAGCATGCAAACTAGCCCAGAGTAAAAGCTGCAGAATCTATGTCGATAAATGAGGTACCAATGGACTTATCTCGATGCGATGGAGTCCTTTGGGATCTCAAATACTGAACTAGTGCTGAAAATCCTAACAATAAAAGTCTCAAATATCCAGTGCACAAGGAAAAACCTAAATTAAAAACTACTGAACCGATTGCTATTGTACACTCGCGTCCCCATGGAGTGTTCATTTTTTGGAGTTACAGCTAAGTACTTAAAAGCAATCTCATCAAAACCGACCTAGAACAAAAGAACAATCTGCACCTACAGAAAAAATCAGGCACTACTACTCTCTTCTCTTTCTAGGGTGTGCTTTGGGAAGGAAGCCGTCTCAAGTATAGATATAGTCTTTCGTAAGCGGTCTTATTAAACACAATAGATGCAATGTTCATTTCATCTATTGCACTACCTGGCTATTTTGACATCGCTATAAAATTACAATTAAATACTCGGGTTTCTAGCAATAAATTTCATTGAAATTTTGAAATCACCTGGACGTGTTGGATGTGAATTTCCTGCCGAAATCTCCCTTGGTGTTCCATCTGTAGGCATGTAAAATTGGAAAATTCTTTGAGCCATCCGGTCCACTTTGTTTCATTTTTTGCCCAAGTTTGGGCACGAACGTGACAAATCAGCTAGGCTCAGGCCGAAATTGTGCGAGTCAACGAAGCGGGAAATAGTATACTTGGTCACTGTCACGATACTCACTGGGTGTGAAAGGGGTGATGACTTCCCAGCCTTCTTCCTCTGTGGTGGAGAGGGGCAGCTGAGGCTCTTCGCCTTGGTGGCTCTCCACTCCCGACCCAACACCCCACCACATCCCAAGAAGCTTCGTAAGCATCTTCTGTCTTATCTCCTGATCGATCCAAGCAGGTCAATCTGTGAATACGAAACAATGAAAATGAGGGTCACCTTTCCATACTTGTCACCTAAGCCTCAAGCTGAGGACAGGTTGAGTGCTCTCCAAATGCTTATTTAATCATCACCACAATTACTAAGTGAGATTCTTCGCCATTACCACTTAAAAATTCATTGCAAAACATTATTAAGGTTAAATTAATAATAAATATCTATCATAACCCATGCACGGACTGATATTCCGGCATAATAATGAGAGCATTAAAAAAGACACAATGAGCGCTCCTCCCACGGCACACTTTTTTACCTATCAAGTTTGAACTGCCACGTTCACGTCGTACCACCTTCCTTCCCACGGCAATGGCAGATTCAATGGGAAGGGAGGGAGGGGGGGACTAGGAGTCTAAAACCGTGCCAGAATGAGACTAGGCATGTTGGCATTGCTGCAGATTCCATTTTCTCATTTCACGCAGCGAAAAAAAAAGTAGCACGTAGACTCCAAGGGGAAATTCGTGAAATCTAATCTGTTAAATCTGCTAATTGTCTGGAGAAAACAGTGATTGTAATTTGCTCGGTCAACCAATAAACTGAATTCGAACTTGGAACCACGTCCCCCGCCTCCCGGAGATCCTGTATTCGCCACAGTGCAAATCACTGAAATCGCCAGATACTTGAAATCACATACAAGGTACACTAAAGATATATTGGCCTCTCGCTGAGTGTAGCCTGGGGAAAAATATGAAAAACTTTCATTCTGAAAGCAAGATGAACTAAGAGGCAAGCCCATTTTCGATGGTATGAACAACTCTTATTTGGATAACGCAATCGCGTAGTCCAACCGATGGCAAGGTGAAGTAGGTCGGGGCCCAGGATGCAACACCAGTCCCTTTTACGCACGTGACACCTAGCAGTCCTTCAACGGACGACTCATTCGAAAGAAAGTGAAAGGAGGACTCATGGCCCCATTGAGAAATGATACGCGTAGCTTCTCCACCTCCAGGTACGTCTATCAAATACCCTCAGTGGATGTGCCATGCACCTTGACCCGGGTGACGAAGGGTTATCAGATTGTTACAAGGAAAACACATTGAAAAAAGTCTACGTCAGCACCAAGGTGCGTTCATTATTCAAACCAGTAATTGGTTTGAAAGAATGTTAAGGCAACTAAGACCAACACAACAACTTATTATCGACTAAATATTACTTCAGTTTCAGCAATTCATTACCAGTTTCCCCTTCCTAATTAAATTACTGCTCAGCTTTGCCTTTGTCCGTTTCGAAGTAATTATATTAGCAAAGGAAGTGCAGTGAAGGAACGGCAAAGATTCCTGAGTACAAGGTACCGTGTTGAGTAGGGGGAAGGGTGAATGTTGGCATAACTGAGCTATGGCGGTGGGCCAAGGCTTTCGCCTGAATATTTTACCTAGTGACCTTGGAATGTAACTGCCAACTCTGGTGAGTTTCTCCTCTCTCCGCGCTAAGACCTGCTTCTTCTCATGATCTCACCGAAGCAAAAATAAAAAATAAAACACGAAAGAGTATGGAAACACTACTAGTGTGAGTGTGAAGGTCAAATTTATAATTAGACTTCTAATCTGGCCCAGGTTTCTATTATAAGAGTTTTAAAAAATCCGTGTCCATGACCTTCGGTATTTTTTTTGTCATGGAGAAGCAAGAGGGAAGGAACGAAAATGCATGGTATAAAATGTCAATATAGGTTAACTTCAAGGAGGATTTCGGAAGGGTAAGGACCGCGCAGCAGCAGAGCGAACCTAGGCCTATCGATTCATAGGGGATGGCCTGGCATGGCTTCAAGTCCCTGGCTCTCTAGGAATACAACACGACAAACTCTCCAAAAAGGACTACGTGCACACTCATAATACGAAATTCCTCTCACCGTTGAAGAGAATTGGACTGGTGGAAGAAGGCACTGGGTTGGACAGAGTTGGAGACGAACGAAGAATGCAGCAACGGAAAGTGAAACGAAGGGGTCCTTGCATCAGCTGATGGACGCGTGCTCTTTTGTTGGATGCCCAACGAACTCTCCTTACGTCACTGGAAATCTCGCTTCTCATTGGCCCACGTCAGCACCAGGCTCCCTCCCTTCATATCAGGGGTGTGTTGCCATGGCGAGGATGATGTACGAAAGCCCCCAACCCACCCAACAGACTCGAGCACTCGCGGCCTACACCTCGCTACCCTCACTCACTCCCTCATGCATGCATGCATGCACGCACTTCCTCTCTACTCGCTCATTCACCGTAAACACGCTGACGTAACACGCCTCACGAGCGCTAAAGCTTTACGCAAGGGAGAATTTAAAGGTCTCTCTCGAGCTGAGAGCTTCTGCCGAAGGCAATTGTTCAGCTTATGGGTTCGTTAGGTGGTTCGGGAAGGTCGGGGATGTTATTGTATTCAAAGAATGTGGATTCAGGTGAAGCCCGTTCATGTACCATCCACGTTGAAGACACATTGAGAAGTGTTTCCCATTTTGCTAGGAGCACTCTATTGATGCACTATTCCCTGTATGCACCCCATACAACGACGTAGATGGGGCTGATTCTGGTAGATGTGAAGCAGCTAAGTAAGCGCGGCTGTACAAAAAAGGGGATGGAGCTCGAATTCCGGCGCACAGTGGGCTGTGCGGGGGGGTCAGGCAATAACAGGGTAGTGCAGGAAGAAATCTTAAAGTCAAGACGTCCCCGCACAGCGTCTTTCAAGGAAGTATGCAATGTTTCACTGATTTGAACCCCAATTCTTTGCAAAATCAATCTCGCAATTCCACAGATTTACTCTTTCCTTCAGCCAAATAGATCTCATGCGCTACTTTGCTCATAATGCTATAAGTAGCCATTTTTGAAACATACATATATCTTGTCATTCATGTTGCTACAGCTTGCTGAAAATAAACTCCCCGCGGTTTTATTACTAATACAAGTACCAACTTCCGGGAAGAAGCAGAATAGTGCCGTCTAATAATGCCAAAGAAGATATAGCCCTGTAAAGTCAGAAAAGTGCGAATTTTTCGTCATCCCTGGACAGGGGCGGATGCAGAAATTTTTCATAGGGGGGGCGGTTCCCAAGTTCCTACCTATCCCCCCCCCCCCTCTGCCTACCACCATTCCTCGTCCTTTCGCCTCTTTTATTTTTCGTCTTGGGGTAGAACATGAGTACCTATTTCATGGGCTCCAATAAAATTAAATGCAGATGCTATTAAGAAGAAATAAATCAAATGCTAACCTGGCCATAGGGGGGGGGGGGCGGTCGGCCCCCCCTCCCCGCCCCTGTCCCTGGAACTATACCCTCCTGTGACTTACAGGGGATGAGACCACCAGCTGCAAATGATGCATCCTTTTTGTTAGGACATTATCTCACTCTGGGGTATAAGGCAAATCGAGATTAACGCAGTCTTTCAAGATTCACCATTTTTAAAAAATCGGTCAGATCTTTGACAATATTGAGGAAAATTTTTATGTTGTCAATTTGACAGTATCAAAACTGTATATTTGTTCGCCCCATCGACAAAATATTATTAAATTTTCACGAGCCTGGGTTTCTATGTTTGTGGAAAAATTTTTTGGGACAAATCCGAGGTACTGGATTTTTTGTCCAATTATTGCCTGCTAACCCACTGTGGGCAGAAATTTCGTTGGTGAGAATAGAAGCTGACATACCAGGCACTTCTGGAGTCATATAATCAAGGAAAACGCTACAATGCTTCTTCAATGAAGGTTTTTTTCCCCCCATTTATGCAGGAGAGAATATATACACACTGTTCACAGATGGAAGTCAAATTCAGTCGGAAAACAATTAAAATCCAACAACAGCTTCCTTGCATGTATTGAGCGTCACATTAGCGAGCAGAGAAGGAAAGAAGGAAGGCATTTCGTCTTGATATCACAGTATTTGAATACAGTGTGAAACTTAGTTAATGATGTCGCCCAGGATCATTCTCTGGATGATGTCTTTGCAGCCATCGAACACCCGTCGAATGTTGTTCGTGTCCACTGCACACGTGAAGTGCGGGTAACAGAAGTGTTTTCCTTCTGGATCACCGAAGACCGTCTGCCATCCGGGTCTGGTTCGCGATTGCCCTTTCGGCATCACGATTCTCTGCAACATGAACACAAGGGTACGCCTTAGGCACGACTGTCAAAATGCATGCAAAAATGGCTGGATTTCGGGGCTAACGAATCCCCGTTTTCAGGAGGGTAACATGAGACTTTAGAAACATGAGCAACGATTCGATTATGCTAATCTGAGGCAAGCATGATGAAAATCCCACACAGTAATTTTGTTTTACATTAAAACTTACTTTAAAATTATCGCTTGCCTGTATGAATTTCGACAGAATTGCAAGAGACCAATGGCTCTCATGAAGCCAAGGTGCAACTAGTTGGTAACTGACTTCCGAATTCGATATGTACGTGTATGTTGCCGCGATTAGTCGGAAAGGGCTCAGAAGTAAAAATGTGCCTCGCCCCGGAATGTAATTTTTTAGGAAATGAGAAGAGAGAAAAACAGTTTCCCAACGGCAAAATAAAATATTTAGTCGCAGCCACTTGGCACATGACACCTCTTTTGTGCGCCGACTTTCTCTAAACAAATTTTTATCCTTGCAAGTCAAACATGAGCCACCTGCAAGTTTGTATCTAAAACCAAGGCTGTGCTTCACAGTGCTTCACCTCAGAACCGTTCTTGTCCGAGATAGAGTATCCCCCTTTTCCAGAAGACACGTTGAGCCCAAATGGAATGAATGCCTAAATAATCCGGCTCTGAAAAACCATCATCCTAAGCCTGTTATCAAAGAGGAGCGTGATTCTTCCTTTTGCACAATTTCTTCGCCAAAGATAAAAAATTCCAAAATTTTAGATGATAAACATTCCATGTAAGAAGAGTAGGACGCCGTAAAATACTGGCAAAAAATCGTAAAGTCCTTCATTACTTTTAATTGTAAAATCAGCGGGTGTTACCATCGATTAGAACAGACCTCTCTCTCCGTTGGAAGGGAAGAACCGCTGGAAGGGGTTATGCAGTGAATATGAAGGGAGAGACAGGGGCCAAGGAAATACAACCCCAATCCACCCATATGACCTTGATCACTCGGCACCTAACTCCCTCAGCTCACCTGTTCGCTTCGAACTCGATACGTACAGGTGATGAGGTGCAGCATTTCCTTCTCTTCTTTGATTTTATTCCATTTCTTGCACAGATGGTTTGGGAAGTCGAGTGTCGTTAGATGAAAGTCAAATCCAGCGAGGAAAGTGTGAGCCATGACGAGCCGATAGCAAAGCACAGAAGGTCGAATGCAATAGATAGGTTGTGCAGGACTTTTTTACGTTGCCAACATAAGGAGCAGTAATTTTGACTCGATCGCTCCATCTGAATTCCTCCGAGTAATGGCGTCAGTCAAAACTTGATGATGTCGAGCGTTTTTCAGCACATTCAAACCTCAGAAACGAGAAATAATGAGGATGACAAAAAACCCTGTCACTATCGGCGTCATGGCATGGTTCTAGCATAGAGAGTATAACTAGAGGCGACACTCCGCTCGAATCCCATTCATTGACAGGGTCACAATATAGATGTCGCTGTCGATCCTCCACCTAGCGGACGCACATCAACAACTCCTCCATGGCCGAGCAGTGAACTCAACGAGACACGCGTGTTACGTTGATGCATCCCTTTGGGCCGAATTCCCGAATGAGTCGATTCCTGATTTCGCTGCCACGAAGCACGCCTCAAGGAAGTGTTGTTGATAACATGCCACCAGATGTCTCTGTAATATTTCGACCCTCCCCACCCCTCGGAGTGTCGCCTCTAATTACACTCTCTATGGTTCTAGGTTAGGGTAAGTGTGAAGAGGCCTATGGCCGAATGCTGAGACCCCCTTTTTAATTAACCGTCCTTTAAGAATCCATGGATTCCTATGGGAGAAAAAGAGCTCTTTAACCTAAAGGCCCCTTTATCTCCCCTAAATGAGATTCGTTCATTCAGGCCTTAGTTTCTCACATTCACACCCTGGGTCGAGATCGAGCGATCATCCCCCACGTTTAAGCTAGTCCTGGGTCTGTCCACGGTGTCGGACGTGACATCTTGAGTAATATGCTTAGAATACAAAATGCATTTAACTATATTATATATGACGAATCAGCATATAAAGGCTATAAAAATTTGCTTTTGACTGAAAATTCAATAACCCAAAGTCTTGCACTCTCTCTTTTGTTAGAGGTGTACCCATGAGCAAAGAAAAGTGTCAGACGTGACATTTCGTGAACCCTCAAGTTAGTCACTTGCTCTAATGTTCACATATCTGTCACCGAGCGGACCCTAATGGTTTAGTTTCATGTTCATTCTATAGATTGAATGAAAGCCTGGAATTAGTGTAAGTCACCCCAAGATTACAACACTCGAAACAGAAAGTAAGCCTATTTTATGATGGTGTCAGATGTGACATGTTCTGAAAATGTATTTTTAAACGAGAAGTCTGTACATGTCTTTTAATTTTATTTTAAAGATATCATTCAAATGTGAGCAATTGACATCTACTCTTCACACCTGAGCGGATTTGAAATTATCAGTATGCATGGAAAGCCCACGCTGGCATCTGTTCCAGTAGTCCAATTCAGTCCCTCCAGATTTGCATTTTCATCCCATTTTTTAGTATCATGAGAATGGTATGAATAATATATCATAATCATGACTAATTATTTCATTTTTCAATGTAATATTCTCTTTCATTCATGTCTTCTGGGAAAAGAGATGATGAACTTCTGTGGCGAAAGTAATATTTGCATATTTAGGAAAATTTCCGGCTAAAATCCTAGGACCACTTGGCGTGAACAGACCCTCCTATTTCGCTGTTGAGAAGTACTGTATCTTTGACGGGAGCATTCTGATCTGCTGCCTAATAGTTACTTACAGCTAGAGCCAAACCAGCATTGCGTATGGTTCTTCTCCTCTGATGGGATATTTCATGCAGTCGATGTTGTAAGAAGTGTCGTATTCCTTTTTCTCCCACCTGTAAAACGATCTGAATGACACTAGATGATGACTCTTGCTTCACAGGTAGCCTCCATTGTTCTCTCTTTCTCCGTCATGAGGGATTAACAATGTCAACAACTAACTTATCAATAGGTTCATCGATAACATTTAGTCGATGCCACCCTGGTCCCTCCACGTGTTGTCGAAGTTGGAGGATATTTCTGTCAAAGTTTTAAGTATCTTCGCACTTTTCACGCGTGATTTTGTGAGGCGCTTCTTATCTCCCAACGACGAAGAATCCGGGATTCTGCGGGCACGCAGTTCGCATTTGTGTAATTTATGGCGTGGGTAGAAGTGTCAAAACAATTCCCGCCTATATTTGCGACACGAATCTAGGCCAAGGGCTCATCCCTCCCTCTCTTTCCAAGAGGGACTTACCCCACTAAAGCAATTCAACAAATTTCCTTTGACGAGGACATGTCAATCTACTGCAAGGCTACTTCTTGTTTGTATTACTTCCCCATCCTGATTTTATTCTGTAAGCCATGAAAATGTCTAGCCTCCCTTGTGAGTTACCACGAGACGAGGCGGCAATCTGGTCACTAAACTTCTGCCATGTGCTCACGATTCTACGAGTAAAACAGGGTCCGGGTGAATCCTGTCAAAGTGAAGGGCGTTTGAAGGGCGAAAAGCCTAGATTATTTTTGTCGGCTTTGCTCTCAGTATTGCCAACGTGCTTTTTTGGGATAATTATTTTAAATGTAGAATCACAGAAATCTTCAATTTATACTTTTTAATGAGAGCCTGTTACTGAGCCTTTTACCGCAATAAGGTAGAAAAAAAAAGCCTCATCCTCATCTAAAACGTTATATGATCTTGGATGCAAATATATGCAATATTGATAGGGTTTCCCTATCTCTTGAGGAAAAGTTCTTCTGTATGCAAATTTTTTTTTAGTGCTGTATTTTATGTCTGTATTCGCTATTAGAGTACGGGTGGGACGAAAGTACAGAAATAAACTTGAACATATAATGACACCGACAAGTGCCCAATTTGATGCATGCTATGTACACTTTTTAGATTTGACTTCGTAGTATAACGGGAAAAATCACGCTCAGTAGTAGCATTCATTAAACTCTGCATGGCAGCAATTTTCCTTCAAAACGTGTTGAACTTTCAGGGGATGTAGATGGAACAAACAGGTTCCAATGGGACAACTTATCAGTTTATCTACAATATGAGCATTTTTACTTTCATAAACATAAGCTGAAACGTTTATCAGTGATTTTCCAATATTTTTCACTGATACTGATCATATACCGCGTGGTGCAAAAAAAGCGTCCTATTCGAGGCTTGCAGAATTCGAGGCTTTGCACAGAACTTGCAAAAAAGCTAAATTTGTAAATAGGTTGCATCGCATAGAATACGCAAAAAATAAAATTAGTATAATGAAAGAAGATCTAGAGCAGGGGTGCTCAAACTTTTTGAGCTTGCGGGCTGCATGGACAGTAACTTCCTTCTCGAGGGCCGCTCGATTATAAACCGATCATATATAAATGTATATTAAGAAAGACGGAGGCAAGCCCTCCTCCTCCATTTTTTTTAAATTACAGACTCTGTTTATCGGAGACAATGTCAACGAGAAACATGGCGTTGGCGCTTTGATCGCATCACTTAGGAGATGTCTGGTTCTCAGCCTCGAAAAAGCCACTCTTAGCACGACTCGTAGATGAGCATCAGTCACTGTGCCTCTCGAGTAGTCTTTATTCAACTTCATGATGAAGGTCTATTCACAGATTTATGTTGATGTAATTACGCTAGTCATCTTTTGGGCGTGGTGAATACATTTTGGAAGCGACTCCCACCTATGCATTCACGGAACTCGAGCAGAGACTGTGAATCTGTTTTTCACTTCATTGATCACGATTGCAGCTCGATAACTTCCATTTGCATTTTCCCAACATTGACATTGAACGGAAAACTGAATAGCTGAATTTCTGCCTCAAGCTCAGAGAAATCCTGAAATCGTTCCTTGAATTTGGCCTGAAGATGCTCTCCAAGTAGCAGTTTCATTTTGAAAGCACTAACGGGTGAATGTAAGTCCTAGGTGAAGCAATCACGGCCTTGAAGAAGTTTGTTCAAGTCATTCAGATGAACTGTTACGTCTGCTAGAAATACCAAATCGACCAGCCGTCTCGGTTCAGACAAAACAATCGAAGGATTTCCGTATTCCTCGAAGAACAATTTTCTTTCTTTTCGGAATAGTACGCGACGTTTGGAGTCCATGAACACATTTCCTCATGAAGATGACAGGACAAGTCTTCAATCCGTCTTGTGGTCGTTGGGCGCGAGGGGATGCTCTCAGTTTGAAATTCCTCACTTATTTCATGACGCAGGACCTCCAAAATCTTTACGATGCATGATGTCTTAACAAACTCTCTTCCTGAAAATGACCCGCCATGTTCAGCAGTCAAAAGAGCTACCTCACAGCAACCAGGAGTCACCTTTCCTCGAGCAGAAGTTATGCCGCTGAATAATACAAGCCTTGAGCTTTGCTGCTAATCCCTCAGCTGGTACCTTTCATGTGACGCTGCGTGCTTGGACAAGTATTACCTCTTAAGATCTCCTTCAGAACAGGAACTTGTCTCTTGATGAGTCGAGCACACACAGCCTTGCCGTAAGCTTTTAAAAATAAAATAACTTCCGGGTGATTTTTACATTTTCGGCACTCGCAATAAATTTCCCTTCTTTTGAGGTTTGGCATGATTCAATGAAATTGAAAAAAAGGAGAAAAATAAGTATCCCGCGCCTAAAACGATTAAAACTGGTTCCGCTGGAGATCAATGAACGGAATGACGCTGAATTTTAAATGGCGCTTTTGCTAAACGAATCCTGGGATGTCCAAGGAAAGCACAGAGCGGGGAAAAATACTCCCGAGATTTTGGCGAACAAGGCATGAGTAATAACTAGGTATCCCCGAAGAGAAACGGTACAGACCTTACAAACACCCAAAAATATGCGCTACATGTTCTATTAACCCTTTCAGTCCTGAATAATGTTCTAGGCATGGAAAATATGTCATTCACTTTTTGGCCTTCAACAAGCCTTACGTAAAGTAAAAGTGCTTTTAAATTGCTTTTCTTAAGTAAAATTAAATATTTATTTTCAATTACTTAAATAAATTAATGAAAGCGTGCTATTTAATTAGTTCAGCTAGTACTCGTATCCCCGTTTTACGTCCTGTTTCCCAGTATTTCTGTACTACTTTCCATTATCCCAGCAAACAAGGCTACGTTGAACCAACGTTGTATCAACGTTCCTAACGTTTATTCAATGATGATTCAACATTGATTCGACATCATGTGTTTCAAATTGTTTGCTGGGATCTAGCTTGCAAAAACATAGAACAAATTGGCTGGGAAGGAAATGTCTTAGCTAAAACAAATATAAATGATGACTAGTTTTGAAGTGCCAGAGGAAATGCAGCAGCTTTATATTAATGTGGACTGCTGTCATCTTGACAACATGCGGTAAACTACCCTCGTACTATAAACAGGGACTCAGAATAACGCTATGCCCTCAAGGTCGTGCATTTCTATGCAGCCTTATGACATATGTGAAGAAGATACGGGACTCCTGAGTCCCGCGAAGACTCAAAGGGTTAAATGCGCAGACGCTCAAGGTCAGTCACTGGGGATCGAAAAACGCCTTAATTTAAAGATTTAGTTAAAGGGTGGACCCGGTGAGTGAACCGAGTGGCTCCCTGACGAGATCTAACTTATAAGGCTATCCCAGTGCTACATGGGAAGAGGGACATGAAATGGCTCTTAACAGTGGACGAACTGCGGATGAGATTGCAGATTATTTAAAATGTTTAAAGAAATAAAAACCAGGCAAGCTGGGGGCCAAAAGTATCATGCCGGTCGCATCTTAACGCCGGCCGGATAGAATCCGTCGGCGGGCCGTAGTTTAAGCATCCTTGATCTACAGGGTGAGTCAAAAGTCCTGCCCACCTTTTGAACGTTAATAACCTCTCAGCGATAGATCTAATGGAGATTCGGTTTTCACCATTCGAAAGACAAGATAAGTCTGTATTTTAAGAATGATTTTTTGCAATATTTTGCTGATGGTATCCTTAGATATGAAATTCCTATTCTGGAGGTTATTTAACTGCGTTGGCTCCTGAAAACATGCTTGCAGCACCTGATTTAATTTTCTGTTCGAGTGTCAGAGGACGTCCGGATCGGGAAGATCTGCTACGATTCCTGTCCTGTCAAAATTCGAGTTGATACTGGCGATCAACTAGCGGTTGACGGTGTCTCCGATAAAATTTCTTGCTGAAATGTCAAGCGGTTTCCGTCGCATTCGAAGTAAAGTCGAACTTTTTGCAAGTCGCTTATCAATGGTCAATAGTTCCATTTTCCTCAATTCTTCGTGATTGGAATTGACCTCAGCTAAGGCAAATAGCTCTAACACTCGAACAGGCAATTTAACACGTTGCCGCCAACGTGTTTTCCGGTGCCAATACCTTTGTATAAGCCCTGGAATCGAAATTTCATTTCCGAAGGATACCATTGGGAAAATTATGCAAAAATCCTTCATTCAATACAGAATTGTCTAGTCTTTCGAATGACGAAAACCGCAACTTGATCAGATCTAGCGTTGAGAAGTTATTAACGTTCAAAAGGTGGGCAGAACTTTTGACTCACCCTGTACTGTAGAGTACGACCGTTGCCTCCCGATACGTGGAAAAGCGGAATTTTCTTATTGAAGTTTCGACACCTGTTGCTCTTTACCTAAACAACCAAGAGACTTTAAAACTTTCATGAAAAAAAGATCAAAATTTTGATATTTTATTGAGAGATACAAAAAAGGGAGAAATCAAGCGTTTCTACAGTGTGGGCCATAAGTCCAGATACTCCATGATTTACGTGTTCAGGGTATTTGTATGTACACCATCTGTCGTTCGCGTACCCAGACACTTGCAACAATGTGTTCTTCAATACTGTATGAACGTGTATCAGCCATAATTTAATCATTCAATAGATGCAGCCACCCAAAAAACATGCCATACATCAGTGTACAAATTATCAAGGGGTGTCCTGACTTATGGCCCACCCGGCACAGTAGGTTTTGTAGCTGATTCCCATTGTCCCAGGACAATTCTTAACAGCTAGCTTATGAACCTTCTTCAGTTCCATGAATCCCCTAAACTGGATGCCTCCAAAACCGAACACAATACCCTAAATGAGGCCTCACCAGCGCCACACGTAATAGAAACGAAACGTGAGACTTATTCTTAGAGTTGGATGCCGGACAAAAATCCCAATATTTTATTGAATTTAGTTTAGAGAATCAGTCAACTGAGCATGCTCAGAAATGTTTCGTTCCTCGGCGAAAATGATCCCTGCCCCCTTTCCATTTCCCTCCCCAAGATTCTCTTCAGCTCTCCTGAATAGTTATTCGCAACTTGATTCTCAGTATTTTCCATCTTGCTTATATAGGCAGTATCAAAGATGATTTGAAATGTAAAGTACTTGAAATACAAGATACCATTTTGCATTTCTAACGCTCTCACATTATCTATTTTGTATTTCAAGTACTCCCTCAGAGTATATGATATTTCTATTTTGAATTTCAAATGGTGAAATTGATTCAGGAGGTTACTTGAAATGGTTGTAAAAAAATACGGAAAGAGCGTCAGATGGGAGATTGGGATCATGGACTGAGAGTCTGTTTACACCTGGTGTCTTACAGCGTCTGGCGCATAATAATTTTTTTTTGTCCCCCAGCTGAAGAGAATGGGTGTAGTTTTGAGTGAAGATGTGGGTGGCTGGAATGCTGCAGCCAGCAACGCGATAGTCCATCTAACAACCTAGTTTTGTTAAGACAAACTGCCGACTCGAGACTGCCAACAGGCTGCATTCTGACTGAAAAAAAGGACTTCTTGACTTCTTCCAAAATTCTTCTACGTGCGATTTTCCGGGATGAAGTAAAGGCTTTATTTCGAATTAAAAATCTCAGAAATGGAATAGTGTTTCTCTCTGCAGTGCTTGAGTTACCATATTGCATTTTGTATTCGAAATATTCACAATGGAGTGTTGGGCATATTTAAAATGTTATGACTGGACATTTTATATTTTGCATTTCAAATAATTACCCTGATATTTTCCTAGAAGAAAGGCACTACATACGAAGCATTTCACAGCTACGGTATAGCACATTAAGCGTTACATAAACGAGAATTTAAAAGCAGGCTTTACATTTCTCTTGCACCATCCCCAGAAAATACTATGGGGATGGTGTATCTGAAGCGGAATAAACTTAGGACTAAAAGATGAGTGCTGTGCAACTTCACTTTTCAAACTGAGAAAATATTCGTGCAAGACCAAGGAGGCAAAAAACTGCCTCCGCACCTCCTAACACAAGGCATGTCGGAATGGACGAGTAATTTGAACTCCTTGCAATTTTCTCCCGCAATTTTGCACGCGAAGAAAACCTGAGCTGCGAGAAACCTGAAATGTTTCCTTCATTTCAAGTTGGTTTCCTTAATATCCAACCCACCGTCGAGCAGATGGTCTGGATATCTCTCAGCAAAGTGTCCTCGATGATACGTACGTCCACGTCACGAGGATGGACCACAGTCATACGGAGGGTCATGTTATCCCAGGTCCTAAAATGACACTGGCTTAGTGCTCAGGGTGAGCGAGACGAACATGCACGATGAGTTCGGCTCGGGAGTACCATACTGGATCGGTCTCCGTTCAGGATAATTAGGACTGCAATAATCATTGTGCTTCCGGGGTGACTATTGATACGTTGGCTACCGGGGCCGAGTAATTTTAAGTTCCAGAGTGCGTTGGATCCTTGCGTGCTGCATCTACGCTTATCGGTCGGCTTACACTATATAGAGGGTGGCTAAAGTGGCCGCACTCAGTTGTGTCCCAGGTAATGACTCGAGGTTCGTGGTTTCCGGCAGGCTCTGGGTTTTTTTCAAGAACCATTTATGCCCGGATTGATGACCTTGACAAGAGGTGTCACAATAGCCTTTTGAAGCCATAATTCAAACGTTGAACCCTCGAGTCGTGACCCGAGTCTCAACTGAATGCGCCCAGTATACCCTCGACACAAATAAGAATATCTCTGATATTCTCTTGAGGAATGAGTGGCCATGGAATTTGTTGAGTACAGTGAGGAGTTGGCGACTCAAGTATACTTGAGTCGCCAGCTCTCATACTATAGTTTGAGGGATGACATCAATTGCCATTGGGGGAGTTTGAAATTCCCAAACCCCCCCCCCCCCCTCCCCCCTTGGACACGTCCCTATTTCCGCACTGTCTTCAGACCAGTAGACCAGAAGTATAATCAAGGGTTAAACGACCTAGGTAACGGACTTTGGCTATCGGGACTTGGAACGTGCTGGCACTCGATGGTAAAGATCCATAACTACTAGAAGAGGCGGCGGGCGACAAGATGTCGTCGGCCTAACATGGAGAAAAGTGACCTAGATTCCGGATAGTTCCCTTAATGGAATGGAGTCGATCTCACCTTGTTTACCCAGGCGGGAGTGGGGATACTCCTAAGTATCCGGCTTTTGAGAGCGTGATCGGACGGAAACCGATCAGCAAATGGATCGCTCTCATCCGCCTCAAATTGGACCAAACCTGGCTGTCGTTCAGGCCTATGGGTCGAACAGCGAGTCGAACTACGAATATCTGAATCTCGAAGAGGTGCATGGAACCCGAGAAAGGATATCGAACGGCAATCTTGTTCTACCGATGGGGGCTTCAATGCGTAAGTTGGAAAAAATGAAGCTACCAGAGTGAAGTGAGCGATCGGCTTTGAGTAGCTACACTAGGCGGGAATGGTAAAAAGTTGCTAGAATTCGTGCTGGCAATAGCCTTACCATCACCAACATCTTCTTCCACCTCAAGCGTATGCACAGGCACATCTGGCTCGGGGGGTTGACAACAACAGACTGGAACTGTGTATCAGCAACCACACACACAAATCGGGTACCATACCAGATAAAATAGATGACAGCGGACTCTGATTTATCTTATTCGAGGTGTTTTAGCACGGTGAGAATAGAGTGAAAGGGAAGGGGTGTACGTCAGATTGTCGAATGCGGTAACGCAGAAAAGTAAATGTCGAAAGGCATAAAATGTATAATGCCGAATGGAATGAAGCCAGGATTCTAAAATAACGACGATGAGGAATTGTCAAATCATGTCGAATGTGTTGAAAGTCGGTTGACTGGAAATCCATCAGACCACTTTCACCTTGTCTGCTTCATCTCCTTCATGAAGTCTTGTCAAGAAGCTTGGCAATGTCCTAGCAGATAATGTAACCCTTTAAATGGGACAGCGAGTCCCTTGATAAAGGCATTGCAGGGTGTCTATGCAAATGCCGTGTGTGACGTGTTCGTTCTTCCCTTGTACATCGTCTGGCTTCTGTTCTCAAGTCCCAACTTCTCCGACCTTGGCCTACAATGATCGGAATGCCAATGACCGGCTGCATCGATGGTCAAATTTGGCTATCATTATTTTGACCTGATTGCTTTCCATGTTGCTCTGGAAAACGTTGACTTCGTGTGCTCCGACCAATGAGTGCAATAAAAGTTCCTTGCGACATTTTCTCCATCTGCCTTTTCTCCTTTCGACATTGCCGTATTTTTACATTGTCTCCAACGACCTTTCCCCCGTCGGTTACTTCCTTATCGACATTTCTTCTTTCGACATTCCGAAGCGCACCGTTATTGCGGGCCATTCAGTCTTTATTGCAGGAGTTGCTTTCTAGTGAGCGGGATGACTCAAAGCCGCTGGGCTCTAACAGAATCGCGTTCTCTCCTAAGGGTACCTGCCCTCGTGTACATCGGCAGGATCTGTAAGGCGCCACCAAGGTCTGGAAGGGTTCAATATCGGTAGTGTCGAGGTAGATGAACTTCTTCACCGATATTGCTGTTCTGGTCCAGTTCAGACGGGAGGTTCAGAGCGCATTGTATCGGTTCGACAGGTCATAGTTGGCCATATATAAACGCTCTTGAAAACCGAAAATCTATAGATTCTCGGTTTTTGAGAGCGTTTATCTCCTCACCCTCACCAACCGCCATGAACTTTTTGGTGATGACCGAAAGAATCAGATCGTGGATACAATATACCTAAATGAGATTCATGCATCGGGTGGTCGGTCTCATGCGCTGTGGAAAGACGGAAGATGCTGGCATCCGAGAGAACATCAAGTCCAGCGGGTACTTCTCCAGATCGAGAGATCCCTAGCCGGTGGTTCCGACACGTTTCTCACATTCTCCCTGAGATCTCAGGAGTTCCTCAGTCCAAGGTGACAGGGAGATGAACAGTAAGTCGGCTTTGTAACTAGGTGGAACGACTACGTTGTGAAGCTCTGTCACACGCGGCTCGGCATTTGACTGACTGAGCGTATCAGTTTCCCAGGAACGAGAACTTTGGAGGACAGTTCTGGACTTGCTTCAACCGAGATCCCATTGGGTGGATGGGTGGTCTTGAAAACGAAAGTGCGAAACAAACATCTCTAAGCGAAGCGAGCTGTTCTTGATAACGGTATATTCTAGGAATGAGAGGAAGTATCAGGACGAGGAATGTCTTCGTGTGAAGATTTTCTCTGCAGACATTTCGATGCGGTCGACATTTAAGAGCACAGCACACGGCACAGCATCAGCAGCAGAGTTGCTATCGAGTCTCCTCGGCTCAATCCATATGGGATAGTAACGACTGCCTCCTGTCTCGTCATTTACGCTTTTAAGGGCTTAGGCCCACCTGTGACTGGGAGAATTTATCTTATTTCATGGTAAGTTGTAGCTTAAGGAGAAGAACAAGTGACTCACTCCCGGGGCAATATAGATTCAAGGCAGGGAATTACATAGTACAGTGAGCAGGATCCGGAAAAGAAATATAGTAGAAAAGGAGAAATGGAAGGATCTCATACCAGAAATTCATCGCGGATGAAATACTTGGCGCGGACGAATTGAGGCGTTTCGCCCTCCTCGACCTTGGTATCGTGCGGGATATGGTACGAGGCAAAATCTGGAAACCAGTCTTCTATTGGAGACTTCCGTGCTGCGACCTTCTCCATGAGTATGTCCTGCTTGTTCAGGAACAAAATCGTGGAAATCGTCCGCAGCCACCTGAGAGAACCAAGACGCTCAAACTGACACTACAGTACAGGGTAATACAGGGTACAGGGTACAGTATACGTTTGTTTTGACCATATTTATGTTTTCAGAGAGGAAAAATTCGGCCCACATGGAAATAAATTGCACCATTGAAAAGAGTACTCTTTTCCCGACAAAGTACCAATACCAAATTCTGACTCTGAACAATGTAGTGTTGCTATATATTACAGAAGAGGAACATGACATGATTTTTGAGCTGGATGATGCCCCATTATATCATGCCAAGCGAGTACGTTTGCTCCTGGATGGTGAATTCTGCAGTCAATCAAGGGTTGACTTGAATCAAGGTCACCTGAAATCGTCCCCTTGAACTTCCTTCTTTGGAGTGTGCTTTGCATGCTAGGAAACCAACAAACAGCGAGGAATTGTTAAGAATGATCCATGCTGAAGTCAGCACCATTCCCAAAAAATTGTCGTAGAAATTGTGTCGTTCGGTCCTGTACACATGCCAGCTGTGCATTGTTGAAAACTAAGTATTTTGAGCTTCTCAGGAATTAAGGAAGTAGGTGCTTTTTTCAGTTTTTCAATCTTTATGGGCGTACGTTTCTCTTCTTGTAAACGTGAGAATAGTGACATAAAACTTATGAATCATTCGGTGCCGAAGCCGTACAAATAGAAGTTTTCGACATACCGATACGTATCGTACCTGTTGTTCCAGATGCTTGTGAAGAGCTCTATGGATTCCTTCAACCTGTTTTGACTGGGATCCTCTCTGAGAACCATGTTATAAGAAGAACAGGCGGTGACAAAAATGATAGCTGTCACTTCATTGAAGCATTGAATCCACTTCCTCCTTTCTCCGCGTTGCCCGCCCACGTCAAACATACTGTGAAAGGAATGTATAAGTCAGCTGCTGCTTCCTCATCAAGCAAAGGTGAAGACGAACGACAATGAAGACGCTTACTGGAATTGGATTTTATCGACGGAGAATTTGGTTTCCACGATCCCCGACGTTATGACCCGACACCTCAGGATATCCTGGCGAAGTAAATCCGATGCTTTTTTCAGTCTAACTGTTCGTTTTTTTTTTGCGTTTAATCGAGTATGAAATGCAGGAACGCAACTCGCTAAAAAAAAAAAAATACGAACCTGCTCAGTGGGCATATAGTTGGGATCCTGAATGATTGAGACCTCGTTCAAGAAGCTGCATATGGGGAGAATAAAAGGAGAAAATAAGCTCCTTTAAGTTTCTGCAGTAAAGGAGGTCGAGATTACAGTACAATAAAATAATACGTATAAATACATTCGATGAAATTTTGATAGGAGGAGATAAACGAGACTGAGACTCACTATTCAGCACTATCGATGAGGTGATACTCATTTGACCTCTCGTAACAAGCACGAACACCTCCATCCTCCCATAGGATCTTGCAGTGTTCAAAAAATTCCTGGAACGCAAAACTACCAGATCATTCTGCACCAACATTGTTCCAAGAGAATGTTAACTCTTTGAGCATGGAGAACTCACAGGAGGATAATTAAAATCCGGCTGAGAGGCGACGATTTGGAGATAGTCCACCCGCCATTGATTCTCTGGATGTTCCAAGGCCACAGGAGGATTCAGGACTGTCATGTTCCCGGTTATGGTCTGTGCAGAAGAAGATCCTTGCATTGAAAAGATATCCAGACAGAGCTCACGGTCAACTAGGGAACTAGGATGTTTCACCAACAACGCGATGAGGGGAGGAAAAACCCACCACTATGGCATCGCGAACATTCTTCCTGATGTCTTCCACCTTCTGCAGTTTCTCTCTGTAAAGAATTTCGAATATGAGGGGGATAGAACAGCACTGATAACGAAAATCTCGCACTTCACACTAATATGACCAGAGACACAAGACTCACTCTTCGCTGAAACCGTTAACATGAAGGATTCTCATCTGTTTCACTATGGTGCTCTTTCCCGATTCACCAGCACCTAAATGAGGATCGTAAGTGGACTATAAGTTCCAGCGAGAACTCACCGTCGTCTCAAATTTCAACACGACGACTGGACATATTGAAAGCATGTTGGCCTATGCACGGAAAAGGAACAACTGCAAGGAAGCATTCTTAGAATGGGCTTTCGTGCGATTATGGAAATGAAAACAGGGACAGTAAACAAAATAAAAATAAAATAAAATACTCAGGGGTATTAAATAAGGATTTCAAGAAGGATAAGGAGGAAGAAGCATAAGAGCCTGGCGTATTCAGTGAAGCCACCATCTTTATTCTTCAGACGTTCCACAAGTTTTCTCTGTATCACCTCATCCTACGACCTTAAAATTTTCTTCTATATTTTTGTACTCCAATAGGAGTTCTGGTTCAACATTTCATTCATGAAATCCTTATGGGTGCTTTTCTGAGCAACAATAAATTGACGAAAGGTCTCTTGGTTTCTTCCCCTGATCCTGGGTCCCATTCTGCACATCCAAGCTGGAGAGTCCTTGATGTTTTTTCCTGTCGATACCCCATCTCATTTACATGACCACCGCAAGTCACTGGGCTTTCTTTCTCCTTTTCTCTTCACCACATGAGTATCGTCATACTCAGTCAGTCCTTCTTTCCGATACGTCATCAAAATCAACCAATGCTGCTTCCTCCTTTCTATGAGGGTCTCCCTCGAGGTCTATCATTGGTCAACCTGTCGGTACCCAGGAAAGTTGACATGAATCGGTGTTGCTTCTTTCTTCCACGTGGGTCAACTGATCCGCCATCACAGTCTCAAGTCAGATGTGATGTCTCCGAGGTCACAGACACCAACAGGACATCGGTGGCTTTTTGACAGATTTCAAGGAGTTTTCACGGAGAATAGAAGCCCATGGAAGCCAGGAGATGAAGAGGATCTTCGTCAGTGGCAAGTTCTTGCTCATGCCCTTCATGCATTTGTGTCTTTTCTTTCGGAATATCCCAGAGAGGGGGAAAGGCTTCAGAGGGGGAAAGGCTTCAGAACAGAGGCGCCCAAATGAGAAAAAAAAGTTATAGTTGAGAGAACACCAAGAGAAATTGAACGAGAAACTGGGACCTCTCACATTTCCGCACGGCGAATAACAAAGCGAGATCATGGTTTGAATGACAAAAGAATTGAAGTGCATCGACTGAAAATAAAATAAAAAAGGAAAATGATGAGATTGATTCATTCTAAGTGAACACATCAGATAAACTGTGTAGTATATAACTATCCAGAGGTTGTCAAACGAGACTGTCTCTCTTTGTCAGTTCTTCGAGCTGATGCACTTCCAATCTTTTGTAGCAATTCTAACTCACTCTATTTCCTATTTGCAACATATAATTGTGAGAGATCCCTGTATCTCGTTCAAGTGGGACTCTTGGTACCTCGTGAGTTCCTGGTTTACCTTCCCGAAGGAGAAGCATTTCAGCCACTGTTCTTTCCCGTTCTGGCCAGCAACTCTAGCCACTACCCCGCTTGCGATCGGTAGAACCCATGCCATCAATCTTTAGTAGCACTTTATCTAGACCACTTTCTCATCAAAGGCTTTTCTGGAAACTCTCTCATGGAACCGGCTTGTTCCCCGGCCCCATTTCTAGAGAATTTTTTTTTGCATAAAATCTCGCTACTTATTACTCATTAAATAAAACCGCATTACTCATTACTTGGGCATTTTTTAAATATCAACGGGGATGGGATGGACTCCTCCAAAGCAAATGAGGGGGAAGGAGGGGGGAGGAGGGGAGGGAAGGAACATAATCCTCTTCTCCGGCAATCTAGTATGACACAAAAGTCACTTGACAAATGAGAAGAAAAAAAAAACTGTCCAAAATCTTTGTTTTTGCTTCGTAGGTATTCACTAAATACGCGTTACAATTCGCTGTCATGAACTTTTCGGCACCAATCGAACAAACGTGGTGCCGAGAAGGTGATGGTGTGGTGTGGTCTGCATGGTGACATGGTTGTGGGACCACACTTCTTCGAAGGGCATGTGGACCAACACACATTTGGGCAAGTGTTGGACACAACTGTAGCTGATTTTCTTCATGATTTGCCACCGAATACACGGCGCAAAATGTGGTTCCAACTGGACGGTGCTACTCCCCACTTTGCTCTCATGATCCGTCAGACACTGAATAACCTGCTTGCTAATCAGTGGATTGGACGGGGTGGACCTGTGTCATGGCCCCCTCGATCACCTGACCTCACTCCCCCGGATTTCTTCCTCTGGGGCTATGTTAAACAGCATGTTTTTATGACGGAACCTGCATCCCTCAAAGACCGCATCACTCATGTTCTTCAAATCTTCAAATTCTGCAAGTCACACCAGCAACACTAGCAGCCGTCAGAAATGAACTAAAGAATCGTTTGGAGCACTGCATTGCGGTTCACGGAGAACACTGAGCATCTCCGCTAGTTCAGAAATAAAGATTTTAGGCAAAAGGGTTTTTTCTCATTTGTCAAGTGACTTTTGTGTCACACTGTAGGTTCCCCCAGCTGAGATGCCAAAAGAGGACTCGGACTAGAATGCTTTTCTTTACTTTTCAGAAAGAACTACAGTCGAACTCGGTTATAGCGAAACCTCGGTTATAACGAAGTCCATTGAAGGTCCCACAGAGGAAATCGACAACGTTCATGTCCCTAATCCGTCATTCTTAGCTGAAATTTCCGTCATCGGAAAAATTAGCATTGGCGAGCCATAACTTTACATTTCCTGAATTCGGCATTTCTTGAGAGTCATGTGGGTGTGGGTGGAGCAATGTCAGGGAGGGATAATCCCCAGTAACTAAGATCGCCTTATCTTCAGTCGCCATTTGCATTTCTCGTTGACAACATGGCCAAAGAAAAACGAAAGAGGCAAGCCTCCACGATTGAAAGGAAAGTGTGCTTGATTAGTTTAATAGAAAGAACTCGAAGTGAAGCTAACGTCGCTCGCGAACATGGACATCTGTTCATCTGTTTCCACAATTTGGGAAAATCGTGAGAACTTCATCCGTGCTTATGAGAACATGTCACAAAACAAGAAACTTCCTAGGTCTGTCGAGATGACATCGACGAAGCCTTGCTAAAGTATAAAGTAGTTCAAGATCCAAAGAAGTGCGAACATCACAATTAGCGGGTCAATCTTGAAACTGAAGCTAGTGCAGTATGGCCAATGTAAACTGAAGTTGTAACGTTATATAGCAACAATTTTGAAAACAGGAAAACGGAGTGCCAATAAAGGCAACCTCGGTTATAACGACGGTTTTTACCTGGTCCCTTCGATGACGTTATAACCGAGTTCGACTGTATTAATATTCGTTCATACTCACTGAGAAGTAGGTAACAGAAACCACATAGGTTTCCTGAAATTTTAGAAAAAATGGTCAGCGGTCGATTTCGTCGATACCTTCGTTCATATGGGACAAAAGTTACTGGGTGCGAGAACGAGGTCCCTCCAAAGTGCTGCTGGGTCGTCTTTGGGTCCATTCCTTGAGCGCCACACGTGCTCAACTAGGTAGGCTTCATACGTGGACGCACTCATTCGGCAGATGAGTACTCCTTTTAACCTCGGACAAGAATGCTTCTATGTTCTGGGTGTTGAATCTGAACGGGGCAAACTAGACTGTCTGGGATTAAGCTCTAATCCATTGGTGTCTTGCTGGTATTGGATCCATCCCCCCCCCCCCCACCCCTCCCTACCATTATCAGCAGGAAATAAGTTGGACAGATGCGATTCCATCTGCCCCCACTGAAACACTTACGAGCCGTTTGTTAAATTAATTTTTAAATTAGACCTACCTTTTGGTTGAATTAACTGATTAAATGTGGCTCAATTTTCCAAAGAGGAACGTGGTGATGTGATAAAATATTTACCAATAAAGGCGCAAGTAGTTGGAAGAAATCTACTGAGGGTCTGTTGAGGGTCTATTGAAGGTCTGTTGAGGGTCTGTCCCTCCAACAAGCGCAGTCCCCAGATGGGTGCAGATATTCCCAAAGGGACGGCCCTTTCTTCCTTTTTTTGGAAAATTACTAGGCTAATTTGCCAATTAACCAACTGTACTTGAAATATCTCCAAGAAAAACTACTATTGTTTGATGAAAATATAACATTTCATGCATTTGTAAAAGAAACATGGCCATTAAAGCACACAGTTTTGCAATGCTCCTACTGGAAATAGGAAATTGTGGTCTTTCCAACGAGCTAAAACTGCTTCCTCAGAAACCAGTCAGCAAATCTTCAAGATTCAAGTTGGTAAAGCAGCAATTAGTTTTTAAAAACCAAATCGAGACGGCTACTAAAGATTTGAAGGCACATATTCGGTTGAGATTTTATTACATTTTTTAAAATGTGCTTGGAGATGTTCAACTTTGGCATATCGAAAATTTAAGAGTGAAAGTCCCTCCTTTTATCATAAATACCAGAGGAAATGTAGAAACCTGCAATTTCAAGGTGAAAACCGAGATAACGTGCAAAATTAAGTTGGGACGAGCTTGTTTATTCAAACTGCATGCAGTCCAACTGGAAGGAAAATCTGAGAGCACGGGTTGAAGTTGTTCTGTTCGTGTGTTTTCACACAAGAAAAGAAAAAAAGTAGCCGTATCGGTTAAATAGTTGCTCTCCGTAGAGATTCCCACAGTCTGCTGGAAACCTTTATTGCTCACCAGCATGTGATTGCAATCAAACAATCCTAACAATTTCGAAAACAAAGAATCCCTATTAGGGTTTTATCAAGGCTGCAGCCCATTGGGGGAAAAAAATTAAAGGAAATGAACTCTAAGAGTGGATTTTTTAACAGAGCATTATCCGATAATACTGCTTTATTTCAGAGAAAATGCATTGTAAATCCGGTATATAAAGCTGCATTATCGGATAGTTCTCTGTTCAAAAATCCACCTTAAGATTCTGACGCGGTAGATTCAAGAGAAACTAGTAGGCGAGCTTCTTTCACGTTCTGCTTAGCTCCAGCTGGGTGAAAGCTATTTTCAACCTGCCAGAGTGAGAATCGGCCCGCAGATGGGCACGAATAGAAAAAGGTTCAAAAGCAGCATGAACAGTCAGTTTTGCTCGAGCTGAATATCGTCTGCCGGCTACGTAGTCGAGAATGCATTTTCTGAATGCCCAAATGCACGTTGGCAAGCTTCGATGAAAAGATTCTCACCTAGGAGAAGGAGGCGAGGAGTGGACTTGAAGATCTTCGCATCCTTCAGGAGATTAGTTTCGATCTTCTTATTCCTTCTCCGAGCTTCCCTCTCCTTTTTATCGTCCACCTTTATACCTGCTCCACCGAAGCACCCCATGATCAGGGACTCTTTTAGAGATCCTAACGGGAATGAAGAAGAGACGAGAATGAGTTCCCTGGCTGCATAACGAGAACCGAGAAAAGTCGGTTCTCCCTAGCAGAGACGCCAGCACGCCGATCTGCTCCTAAAGCGATACTCCTCGCCGGAGAATCCGTTACATTTCGATGGATAATGAAAGAAATGCAATTAAGGAAGTACCTTGGGTGCCTGGAGAAGAGGAACGGGGCTCGAAACCATTGCTGCACGCAATAGATCCGTACGTGGATAGAGTCTGACTTCCACAGAGGGAGGAGATCTCCAAGATATTCGGATCCAGTGCCATGACACTTACCAGGACCAGCATGCGAATGGTTCTGGCCCATGCCATATACCATGCATATAAGGATGCCTGGTATATATTCTTCTTATTCGGGGAAACCGGTTCTTCAAGGCCAGAGCCGAAGCGGCCTTTTCCAGACTTTTCCTACCGAGATAGATCCAGGAATTTTAAAGTCGATTTTGCCTTCCAACTAATTCAGCCCGGATGTCGTGCGAAGTTGGAACACTGCATCGATATTTTTCTGCACTTTGGTCGAGCCGCAAGCGTGAAGATTCCAGAGGCACCGATGAGAAAGAATTCAACAATTCGATCACGAAGCCGATCGTTGCAGTGAGATTTTCTAACAAAATTTATGCGGAACGAATTCGATGCCCTTGCACCGTTGAGCTGTACGAGGGTGCATAAACACGCCCGCGATAAACTGTGCGCATCTCATTGCCAGACGTATCGGTTGGTGAATTTTGTCCCGTCAAACTCGACCATGAATTCCCATTCTGCTCCCTTCTCGGACGGGAATATTCCATGGCGATGTTCCCGTATCTAGATCATCGGGAAAGCAAAATCTGTCAGTCGATACATGTACTTTTTCTCCGATTCCGATTCCGACCGAATGGCGCATTTGCGGCTCCTCAGGGACGCCACATGATCAACTTTTTCCCGTTTTCTCCGAGGGATCGCAAATACATGGAACTCGTGCAATTCTTCGGGCTTCACCTTCCGCTCAATTCTTCGTAAGCCGGTCGAACGACTGCAAACCGAGGCTTAACTCTATGGTTTAATTGAATTCCACGTGAATAAAAACAAGACAGACGGAACACGGCGCTTTCGATAGGAACTCACGTGACTGCAGATACGAAAGCTGGTTCCACTAGGTTTTATAGATTCAGTCATATCATCGAACACATTCAGGAGCGAATCTGTAAACCCTTTCAGCGGGTTCCATTTTATTTTGCTGCGAAGGAGTGCGTGATTGAGTTTTAGAGACAAGTAAAATTGTGCCTGGCGTCGTAATTATGAAATCGACTCCCAAATTATTGTCACTCTCAAGAACCGAGTCGAAGACCAAAGCACGAAGCGGTTACACACATTTTACTTAGCATTCATCGCAACAACGCATCTTTCTATTGCAAGCACAACCAATCTTCAGAATTCCGACACGTTTTTTCGCCAGCAGAATCATGCCAATGTCGCATTAGAAAGCGGACAATACGTACTAGTAGTCCAGAGGCATTCGGTACAGAGTTAGAATTATTTGTGATGAAGCCTACAGAAGCAAAGAAAGGACTCTCTGGGGCGCGAGTGATCGCCTGCCCAGATGCGAATCATCGGAGGGACGGAGTCACTTCGTATTTTGCGTTGCGGATGAGGTATATCGTATCGATGCACGAGGCACCGATTCTCACGCGGTGAGATCCCCGGAACTCCCTGAACTTTTTCCTCGAGACGGGTCTGGGCTGGGGTTCGACCTTCGTTTCCGTTCCTTTCTCGTCACTTTCCGGCCGTGAGAACTGGAGGGAGTGGGCGATCACCTGCTGCGAGAACGGAATGGGAGGGAGAGGGTGACCTGCCAGCGCATCCATTTTAAGGAGGAAGCTTTCCTCCCCTGTCCAAACCGGTCAACGCTGGCGATCCCATCCCGACTCGTTTCCGATGCGCACAAATTTAAGTCGGGGATCTTCCATCGCCGCGCTCTATTGCGGACGATGTCGCGTTTCGGAAGTGACAGCAATCGGGTGTGAAAAAAAACCCACATTTCTCCGAGTTTCGGTCGATCTATAGAGCATTGGTGTCCAATAAGATTTCGATGCTCGCCAAATTTGTGGCGATCAGGTCACCATATTTGCCACATTATACAAAATATATGCACTTTTAATAAAAAAGAATGCGCAATCTTTTGAAAGTAGCTTTGAGATTGTAAACCTTCATCAATCAAGACTGGTACACAGTAAAATACAAAGTAAAATGTAGCGAGTGGCGAACGTATTGGACACCATGGATCTAGAGGCAGAAGCAAGACACTGCTTTTGGCCATTTCTCTCCCTCGCCCTCGTACTAACTCCGCTGAAGTTGCTGGGTAGAGAAAAGGATTTCCCCGGGGTGAGAAGAAACATGCTTTGCACTTCTACCCCCTTCTCTGTCAAAATCGACACTCTTCGTTGTTAACCTATTATCAGGGGATGGAAAAGGTTTAGATGGGAGGGTGAGTTAACCTGGTGTACGTCAGAGCGCAGTTATGGGTCTAGAGCCTCTTACACCCAGTACCTTATCGAATCGTAAAACGTCTTTGGAGGCAAGTGGATGTCCAGTAATGAACAGAAAATAGCTGATGACCTAACATCTGATGGCTAACATTTGAGAGTGAAATCTGACAACTCAGGTTCGGTAGGGCTGCTAGATCTTCCTCCAGATACTGGAGGCGATGTCTACTGTATCTGGAGGACAAAGATCGATCCTTAGAAACCCCGACTTCTGCAGGTACGCGGCAACTGAAAAGATATTCCGAACATACAACACTCCACTACCGGTTTCTGCCCATCCTTTTTGTTCAAGAAGCCCGCAGGTTGGTGTTTTCTAGCGATATCGACTGGGTGGTGAAATGTTCAAGAAGCCGTTGCTTATGAGGCCGGTTTATGAAAATACTTACTCATCGAGTGACGCTATTCGTTGAAATTCGTGCTATGAAGGACATATCACCGTACTGCTAATTTTCCAAACCTAACTTTATTTGTCTAAAATAGAAGTTCATGTTGAAGAGGAGTTGCGCAGCATCGGTCTATACAGCACAAAAATGAAAGCGGCTGAAGGCTCAGGACTCGCACAACACTTCCACTTTTCTCCCTCTTTGGTCAGCATCTTCGAGGGGGGAGGAGCATGGGCATTATACTGTAAAAGAACTATTCCCAGCCAGACCCTCAAGGGAAAAGTCTTATTTCGAATTTCGAGTACTATCAACCACTTGACGCAGTTCCTTACTACCGATCCGCGCGTTTTATGGCAAAAAAAGGGACAAGGGCACTTGTTCCCTTTCCTGCACATTTCCTCAATTTGCCTAAAATTACTGGTTGCTGTCATCACTGTTGTTCTCCGTTAGAGTTTCCTTATTCGAGATGAAAGGACACACTTGACAACATCCATTCGGAACGAATCTTGTAGGACTTTTTTTATTATGAAAGAAATACGCATGATTGAGATGATAGGGTCAGATGTCGTCAGTAGATCATCATCATCAGCCCTTCTCGATCCACTGCAGGATGAAGGATATCCGTTGGGGATAAGGGTCTTGTTTTTCTTGGTCATTTCGTGGAATCGAGCAACCGATGGATGAGAACTATCATGGAGGATGGCAAGTTCCCTTCTCTCTCCCATCCCAGATACTTTTACTGAGATGTTACAAAGAGAGCCACGATAACCAAAGAAGGCTGCTTCTGTTCAGGTAGTTCCATCTGCTCATCAGCAGGAAGGAGTACGAGGCCCCTACTCGGGAGGCAGAAAGTGGAATCGCCTTATCACGATTTCGTCTTTTCAACCTGACACTGTTGACTTCTTCATTGTCAATATATACAAGTATTTGTTAACATTGATGCCCTGCCTTGTTCTACGATACTGATCGCACCGGAACTGCTAGTAATGTTGAGGTAACGATTATCTAACCCTTACAACGGACATATCGGAACGCCGACGATCTCGCATGAATGAACGTCTTGTAATCTTTGTTGCGGCTCTCTTCAGCTACTTACATCTGCTTCATTGGCGTCATCAACTCCTGAATCGTTAAGCATCCAGTACAAAGACTTTCTAGATTCAAGATCCATATCAACGTGAAAAAGCTAAATTCTAGTGCATTAATGCAGCAGAAATAGATCCGAACTCAATGTGCTATATAGACAATAACCCTGAGAACCTTGATAAATTGTATTACTTACCCAATATAAAATCTGGAAAATTGTGTCAAGTAGGAACTTGACAATAAGACAGGTGCTACAATTTCTTTAAATCTGTCAAACATGCCATAGCAACATAGAGCACTTACTTTGGAACTGAAATCCAAAGTCACGTGTTCAATTCAGGGTCCAAAATATTCTCATCGTCAAAAGAAGCTCCACCAAAGACCGGAGCGATCTTAATGAAATTTGGCACACAAGCTTGAAGCAGAGCGTCATGAAATTGAATAGAGTTTCAAGGGCGTGGAATGAAAATTAACAGAATAAAAACTTACCAAACAGGGTAATTTAGATGGAGGCGAGAGGAAGGGCTCGCACTAACTCCTAAAAACGGTTATCCTGAGAGAGTTTATCAGCGAAGCGTGGAACAGGAACTCGTAAATATTCTTAAGAAAAAACAGGGCAAAGTTTCAAGGTCACAGGATGAGGAAATGCAGAGAAAACTTACGAATAGCCAAGGAATGAAGGAGAAGAGGGCGGCGCCATTGATGACGCCGGTTACTTTCCTTTTCCCCTCAGACCCCTTCGCAATCCCACCATTAGAGTGTTCAACAACAAAAACCATTCCGAGATTAAATCTCGGAAGGAAACTCCAAGTTACTCGATCGTTTGATCGACGTAGGTTACTTGGAATGCTTAGCATGCACCAGTCTGATGCATGAAGCTGATTCAATCATCCCAATCATGAAGTTAAATTAATGAATATTGTTGGTAAGTTGTATGCGCAATATATGGCCCACAGACTCCTTCCCCCTCCGAGTTTTGGCTGAATGCAAAGCTGTGCTGAGGTGCTGTGGTGCATATTTTGTAGCTGAAAGGGGTATCTAGTAACACCACATGGTGATGCGAAGCCAAGAACACTTGAATAAAGAATGCTGGGTGAATGGAATGCAGTTGGGCGGATCACTTAAACTGCATCGAAAGAAATAAGCTGCTGAGAATTCAGTTAAGTGCATTATTTTAAAAAGTAACAAACAAGCAAAAATGCAATTAATTTTCTTTACCTCGCCAAGTAGCTATACCGCTAGAGGTGCAATATTCATTCATAGCACGAGGAAAACTTTGATATTAAATAGAAAACAAGCTCCTTATACTAGTTGCTGTACACTGTACACAAAAACTGCACTAAGTAGAATACACGAGCACTAAAAAAAGATGTGCAAAGGTCCGCTCCTATCCACGCGCTTAACTTTCCATTCTTCTCTCTTTATTATTAAGTTCATGACAGACGAAAGCTATGGGGAAGATCTCAAGATGTAAAACCTGGTTACTTTCAGTGACTAGGAATATTGAAGAATGCCAGACCAGGACAGCACCATTCGAACATTTATTGACCACAGACGCTAACCAAAATTTCCCTTTCTTTAGTTTCAATGAAACCTTCTGATTCATCTAGAGGTTTATGCTGCAAAAACGCACTCTTCTACCAACTTCACCAAAATTGTATCAAGTTATGGTGCAGCGCGCGAGAAACTCGGCAACCACAGACATTACAACTAAGTATTAGATAGATGTGATTCATCATCCCAACGCTGGTTAACCAAACTACCCGACTCCAAAATGAAAGGCACTTCATTTTTAAACAAAGAACGTAGGGAAAGGAGCCTTTGGGATCTGAAAGAATAGCAGGTTCCTCATCAGGGGGACGGTCCTGCTGAAACCTTCAGTGTAGACAGATCTTTTCGGAAATCCCACTTGAACGAAGATAAGCTAGAATGAAAGGAAAGAGAATGGCTGAAAGGCTGTCGGGTGATCGTAACCATAGCTTAAGCCTATCTCATAACCACCACAAATGCACACTCTATTAGCTAGAGAAATATCACGCTTAGGCTGCATGAAGGCAACCAGTGTATTGTGTACTATGGAAATGGATATGTCGGTGCTCTAGAGAGCAAACAACGTCCAATGAATAGCCGTGGAGAAATTAAGCACTAGTTAGGGCACAGATCCCACTTAACTTCTCTATGCTCCGGGCCTGTGATCAGTTTCTCGTGTTGAATTACATGCCAGAGGACTCAGACAGAACAGAATGCGCAGTCATCAAAAAGGAGTAATTAGTTATCCTACAGGAATGACAGAAGTCATATTTGAAAATCATTCTGATATAGGGATTATTTAACAGTAATTTGTAACTATTGTTTTTTTAATAGTGCAAATAACACCAGGTAAGTAGGACTTTGCACCAAAATTAGCAATTCAGATAGTTACTGAATAACATTTTTCTTTGATGTATATGTCCTTTTTTCCTCCCTAAGTTTTACCCAAATTCCATATGGACACTTTTCTCAAAGCATATCCCCTACCAGCGAACAATCGTGGGTGAAATGAAGCACAAGATTCCCCAGGAAGCACCACACCTCACATTCTAAATGTTTTCATGAGGATTTTTGGGCAATACCATAGTAAAGGGTACAATATCACAGTAAATATTTTTTTATGAAACTTTTGTAGCATTATCACCTTGTGGAAAGTCCTATTTACCATTCGGAATTTGCATACAAGAATTTAAAGTCACAAATGGTACATGCGCTTTTGAATAACCATGTTTAAGGAGAGGGAAGAATAAGCGCTCTTGAATTTTTGCTAAGATGCATTGGCCTACTGTGCAGTCAAAAGGAACACATTAACTCAGAACCATATTGTGTATGAATTTTGATTACTTCTTTGAAGGCAGCTCTGCTGCCCCCTCAGTAGTCTGGATCCAGGGACGAATATGTCTCGTCAATCGTGAGTATCCTTCAAATTGATGAGGCTGCGTAAGACAAACCAACTTCAGCTGGAAGGAAGTATTTCAGCTGCCCTCATCTAGTGCTGCTAGTTGTGTCAGAAAAAATATTCCTATGCTGTTGAGGACAAAATTTTTGCCACTTCAAGAGACCTCCAACTAATACCTCAACTGGGATACCAGAATGCAATTGTACTTCCAGAAGGCTTCCTGTATCATACCTGCCAAGGGCATGATGTAGAGTTTGTTTGAGATAAAGCAGAAACATTAGGCATTAAAACACATTCCAGGACTTCCCAATGTGTTGGAATTGAAAGATGGCATGGCCAACTGTATTACAATATAATGATGGTGGAAGATGTGTATGCTAACATGAAGACAATGGTTCTGTGATTCTGAATAGACACAATGTAATTTCCCTGATTCACTTCATATGTAGACATGACAATATGCCTGGCTCATCTCATGAGATCACTTCTGGATCCCTGTGCCAAAACAAACTTTTCCATGAATGATGGATGTAGTCTGATCTTCGCCACACTTTTCCAATGACTCCAGCTTTCTGATGGAACTTTATTCTTCATGATAAATCAAGTGGAAAAGTCATTCCTAGTGCGATGTGTCTGCGCAAGTAGTCCAGCAGCTGCCAGAAGGGGGACAAGGAATTCAGTTGTGGTGACAAACCAAAACCAACATTCATGAAAATGTTCTCTGATGTGTAAGGATTCCAAAGAATGGGGACTTTCATGATGAAAGGATTGCAAATGACCTGCCTGCCAAGGTTCTAAATAGACATTTTAATTTATTCGCAATTATACGTGTACATTGACTGTAAGCGTTTTCATCAGAAAAGGTTCTCTCTCAAGATACACAGCCCTTGACATCCTAAATGTGTGGTAGGCACGCTCACTGTTTGCCAATCAGTGCCTCATTGCAGTGAGAGCGGGTCAGAAAACGCAAGACGTACGAAAGGGATGCTGGTCAGTTTGGGTGCATGGGGATGGGGAAATTTGCTCTCCACTACACCCATTGCATAGAATGGATGGATTCAAGCAGCATTAGAGTCACGGGATACAATACAGAGACAGAATAGCAATGATCACATTAATTGCAATTAAAATGTGAAAATTTAAAATTAAAAAATCAATCCATGTCGACTATCATGAGTGACTAGTTCACAAAGCATCCTTCACATTGGATGGGGAAGGGGGAAATGAAGCAAAGCCAGGAGAGGGAAGGGGAAAGAAAGTGAAGTATGGCACACATATCTAATAGTCAGATGCTGGCACAGAATCCAACGTAGGAAGAGGATTACAAGTCAGTATGACCTAGGGTCAGGGGGAGGAATCACAGACATCGATGGTGTCAGGTTGACATTGCTCAGATTTCCCTGGCCAGCCATCCCTTCTCCAGTTCTCCACCCTTCCATTTAAAAATTTCAACCATTCCTTTTCTTTCTCTTCTCCTCCTCCTCCTAAGTATCCATCTCCACTAAATATAGAAAAAGAAATTTCTCTCTTCCCTTTTTTTTTTTGTCAGAATCATTATCTTTCCCATCTTGACTTTTATATCACTGGTAGTTGCTTGGAGCATTCCAACACACACACGCACACAGCCAGCCACCCACTCACACTCACATGCTCTCACAGATACACACACACATGTGCACATGTGTGCACATACACACATTAGCAGCTCACTCTTGCATTTATGCTCAGAATTCATCATCAACTTCCTCTACCACTCCCCATGGATGCCCACTGGTAGAAGGTAGTGTTGGTTTGCTCTGCGCCCGTGGGGTGCACATTTGTGAACATAGGCAGGCAGCTGGGGCAGGCAGGCAAGGAGGGAGGGAAGGAAGCGCACTGCCATTTACCGTACAGTGCATGCATCCATCACAACAGCTCGTACTGACGTAGATGCATCCGCTGGATGATGTCTCGGCAGTCACTAAACACCCGTCGGATATTATTCGTGTCCACTGCACATGTGAAATGAGGGTAACAAAAGTGTCTTTGATCACCACTTGATGTGCTGATTCTCTGCAACAAGAAGATAGCAACATGGAAGTACATGGTAAAAAATGTATCAAACTTCAAAACATATACATCTCATGGAAACTGATGAGACTCAGACAGGAACATAAACCTGCCAGGCTACTTGGAAGTTAGAGAATGGCACTGTCTTAGCTCACTCTCGCTGGAGTGCAACTTTCTTTCCTGCAAACATCAACCATTAATAGTCCATGATGTTCAGTCAGAGTAAGCATTGGGATGAGATTTCTTTAAGTATTTGCAGTGTGATAAGTAACAAGATAGACCTCTAAATGTAAATTCAAGCAATCTTGAGAAATATTAGCTACTCACATAAAAATACAACATTCAGCATCCAATTCATGACTTTAACCCAGATATGCCTGGCATCATATATGTAGGACTACATGATCTGCATTAAAAATTCTCTAAAGGTTCACATGTCAATTATGTTACTCAGAATTATCTGGCCAGACATTAACATGTTTAAACCAAGCATTTAATGTTTGGCTAGATAATTCTGAGTAACATAACTGACATGTAAACCTTTGGAGAATTTTTCATGCATATCTCTGCACACTGTCCTACATATAGGATGCCAGGCATATCTGGGCTAATGAAGCAGACCAGAGCTGACCAGGAAGGAGGAAAGAGTATTAATGAAATGCAGTTGAAACGCACCAGGAATTCATCGCGGATGAAATACTTGGCGCGAACAACTTGAGGCGTTTCACCCTCCTCGACCTTTGCATCTTGTGGAGTATGATATGAGGCAAAATCTGGAAACCAGTCTTCTAATCGAGATTTCCCTGCTGTTACCTTCTCTTTGAGAATGTCCTGCTTGTTCAGGAACAGAATCACGGATATTGTCCGCAACCACCTTGAGAGAGAGAAGCTCACAATCACACAACTGACACTTTCATGTGAACTGAAGGGTGATTTTTGAGCCCATTAAGCCAATCATATTGAATGAATCATGCAAACAGTTTTGCCCATCAAAAAGGTCAGAGGTAAGATCTTCCAGGGTAAGTGTGGTAATAAAATAACTTTTCTTTTTCAATTATTAGAAAAACTGTTTGATGGCTGACATAATCAACTCTTTCCATTCCTTTGTTGAACTGGGTTCGTCATTGGTCATAGTGTTGCAGAAAAAAACAAAGTGGAAAGGGTCAAGTAATTTTGCACATACCACTGTCAAACTGTTACCCTCATATTATGTCACTTTCATTTATTCATTTTGAAAGCTGTGTGAATTCATAGCATTTGCATAAGAAAGGTTATTTTTTTAATCACACTTTTCACAGAGAAGTGTGATCATGAATAGGGTAAGTGTGATAAACAGGCAAATGGTGCTGCAACCAAGGGATATATAATTGAGGGGGGGTAAATGTGACACCTTGAACCTATAAATATTCCAATTGCAGACAGCATTTTCTTCCAGTGATCCCATTTACCCTTACCTACTCTCTGCATGGATATACAATAGTATGAGAAAAGAAAATATACAATATGAATGAATGGAATAGGTATGGGCTTGTCATATAAGCAGTCAACATTAATTTAAGCATGCTTACAATTACAATTTTATTTGTGCTATTCATATGCGACTCTCTGCATTTCTCATGGCATCAGTTTTTTTTTTTGGTAATCAGATTAGTGCAACCTCCTTAGAGTCAGTATCATTTATGGGTATTAGGAAAACATCCAGATACCCTTTCAATTAATGGAATAATGGAACAGGCATTGTTTCATGATTGAATCCCTCCTCCTCAACACCAGCCTTTTGTTCCTCACTCTTCTTTACTGACTAATTCTCAGCTGTGCCTAATGGCAGAATAAAATCTGACAAAAAGAAAATTGTTTTGGAAGAGTTGCACATGCCAAGACCATTCCTCATGCTGTAGTGTATGTCCATTGTATCCAGTCCAGTGTATGAATTGTGTATATGTTGATATACAATGTATCAAAGTGACAGGGAAATCCTATCAAGAAAGAGTGGCCTCAACTTCAGAGACAAAGGTGATTATTAGTCTCTGAGTGAAGCTCTAACCTACAAATACCAGACAAAAGACATTAGGAATAATGACATTTAACCCCATGCCTGATTTCATGAGTACAGGGTGTCTCAAAAAAATGTATACAAACTTGAAGCAAGAGTGATTCTGGAAATCTGAGAACACATGTGAAGTACAAAGAAGGTGGAGAAATGAACTTGCAACTATGCCACCATGATGTACTAGAACTTTCAAGGATTCATAAGTTTGATGCTGATGGTACAGTGCATGGTCTCCCAGAACATTGCTAGTATGGTAATGCACAACAGAGTTCTGATAGACCTCACACATCAACAGGTGGGGAAAATGCTGTTGTCGCAATGCAAGCATTCACACGATTGCATGAAATTGAGGAGTCCTGTGCTGTTATCCCAGCAGAAACCTGTCCACAAGTTTGTTGCACTGTTGCCAACAGTGACTGGATGCTAACAGTGAACAATTTGAACATCTGTGGTAGTGAACCATGCAATTCAAACCCTTCCTTCTCCACACACTGAACATTGTACCTATCTGAATTACTTAACATATATTTATTTATTATTAAAGTGTGTATACATTTTTTTTGAGATACCCTGTATGTGTGATCAGCCTTGTTATGTCCATGATTAGCAAGAATGGAACTCCAAAAAGGAAAAGGTTGATAACACTATGGAATCTACTTTGCCAGGATTGCCAAAAATTGATTTTTATTCAACAATACTAATATCTTAGGGAAAGCTGAAATGAGTGTGCTGAACAAGTACTAGAATTGTGAGAGCACTCAATTAACCTGCAAATTTATCTCAGTTAATGCAGTAGAGCTTGACAGGATATGCAAGTCAAGACTGGCAAGACAGGGTATTTCTCTAAGCATACTTTAATAGCACACTGCACTCATAAGTACCAGGAACAGATACTGATCACACTAACTCTGAATGACTATATCCCATATGACCCTAAGTTCTAGGACCCCTGGATCATGAAGTTAACTTGTGGTTAGGAATTACATATTTTCTTACTTTTTCCTTGTGACCAAAACAGTAGTTGTGGCCTAAATCCCCTGATTTAGGCCACAACTACTGTTTTGCTTAGTGCTACTGCTACTTGCTACTGCTTAGTGCAGTGAGTATTTTCTCTTTACCTCCAATGGAAATGAAAAGAATCACTATAAATGACACCACTAATAGTACATTTGCTCATACCTCAAAAGGAGGATCTCCTCACCACTCAGGAAGTGATAACGAAGATTGAGTGACAAATAGGGCTGAGAACTTGTGTTGTACACCAAAAAAGCTTTCACACTTCATTTACAAATTTTCAGAAAAGCCCCTCCAAACAGACCTCACTTCCTCTCACCCACATTGTTCAAAAGAGATTGATTGGCCAACTTAATAAGGTCATGATTGATGGCATAATTGGTCCTTTGCCTATCTGAAATCCTTTGTGATATGAGCAAATTTACTGTACCAAAAATTATTCGCAACTCTGGTACCAGAGTTGTGACTCATTTTTCTGGGTGAAACCTATATGAAGGAACCAAAAGCCAACAACTAAAGATTATCTCATCTGCATTTGAGGTTATAGTTATAATAGTTGAATGTTAAAAAAAACCATGAATCATGAAAATGAGAAGGCATATGCTAACCCTTAATAATACCAAGCAATACTGTTACCTATTGTTCCAGATGCTTTTGAAGAGCTCTATGGATTCCCTCAACCTGTTCTGATTGGGATCTTCTCTGAGGACCATGTTGTAAGAAGAGCAGGCTGTGACAAAAATTATGGCTGTCACATCATTGAAGCATTGGATCCATTTCCGCCTCTCATCACGTTGCCCACCCACATCAAACATGCTGAAAGAGAGATTTTTAGGTTCCAAAAATTATCCTTGGACATAAAATAGTTCAAAAACTTATGTAGTTTGACCAAGAGATGCACTCACTGGAAATGCACTTTATCAACAGTGAACTTGGTTTCAAAAATTCCTGATGTCAACACTCGACATCTGAGAATATCCTGAAAATCAGAATGAGAATTGCAAGCAATATACATTTCCAAAGTTAATGCTAGCAGAAGCCTTCAAAAAAATCTCAACTGAGAGTAGAAAGATCAGCACTTTAATACCAACCTGTTCAGTCGGTGTATAGTTGGGATCAGCAAAAACTGAGACTTTGTCCAAGAAGCTGCACCGAGGAAGGAAGAAACACAAATATTAGGCTCAAATATACTGTGGTATTGGATGCCACAATCTGCATACAAATACCTCATGTACAGGTACCATTTATAAAGTTCAAATATCCACCTACTGATAACACCTTCACAGACAATACAATGTTGCACCAAGTCAATCTCCTTTTTGAGGCTATGATCCCACAGCAGAATTTCTACTTTTCAGTTATTTATCTTATTTTTTTTGCTAATCATACCAGGTTACCTAAGCATAACAACATTTCTAAGCACTTCATGGACAAGTCAGCATCTGCCTCATGCATTCCGATTGGTTCAGTACTCCAGAGAACAAACTTTTTGCTGCCTATAGGAGTTTAGTGTGTAACTTCACTTTGTCAAGGTCCATTCACACCTCTGTTTTAAAAATCACTTCACAAGGCTTCATCATTAAGACCATGTTGGATTGTTAATTTTAAGGGCTATATAGTAGGGTAAAGGCACCAGTTAATGGACGGGTGCCTATTTGTGGACAATTTAGCTTGATCTCCCATCTTGAAAAATGAATGCCAGAACTTTGGCCAAAATATGATGGAAGTGAGTATTGAAGAATATAAAATTCCTTCATACGTTTTATAGGAATGCAGAAAATGTGAAAATGTCCCAGAATAGGAGACCGTTTGTGAACTGACGCTTTTATCCTCTCCTCCACTAAGCTGGTACAAGAGATTTCAAAAAAGGACACCCCCAGAATGAGTTGAAGCAAGATTACTTCATTTATTGAAATAGGTGTGGTAATATTTGCTGCCTGTTTTCATTTGGATTCTAAATACTTTCAGTTCTGGCCTCCTTGACATCCCCATACACAACATAGAGACAACTCCAACATCATTTATCAATATTATTTCAGTAATTACCTATATTTATTTATATGTTTAATGCTCCTTGAAAATTTTCCCTCCACCTTCATCAGCCAGACATTTTTTCACACCCCACCCTCCCAACAGCCAAAAGCCTGCATGGGTATGCCAATGCAAAGGTGAATCTAGGGTATTATGATAAGTGACACAAACTCGTACAATAGGGATAATAAATGGAAACTTGCACAGGGGGAGTAGTAGACAGTTCTTTTTTTACTTTTCACAGGCTAGGCTGTTCTCTTCACTCATCAAACCTCAAAAAGCCCTTGCTGCTGGCAAGGGGAAATTATGCAAGCCAGGATTAGGTACTAGAAAAAGAACACTTAAAGATGATTCCCAGTCACTAACTTGCAGATCTCTCACATAATGAACCATAACAGGAGAAACACTTTGGACATATCTTGGCAAAGAAAATGAGTGTGCAAATTACAAAGTTCATGTGCTGGCATGAATGTGAGCAATGAGTATGGAAAGCTGTTAAGGGCCATTCAGTATAATGAATCACTGTTCTGTGTTTCCAAGCAGAGCACATAAAAAAAACTGGTTTACAGAGCTGAACTGTAATTAGTAATGTAAAAGGAATGCAAACATCACCTTCTTTTGCATCAAATCAAGATACATCAGTAGTTTAGCCAAATATTGATAAGGTTAGGGGGAAAGATTTGGGAAATGAGAATACAATGAGCACTCACTATTTGGCACAATCGATGAGTTGGTATTCATTTGACCTCTCATAGCAAGCACGAACACCTCTGTCTTCCCACAAGACTCTGCAATGCTCATAGAATTCCTGCAAGACAGCAAAAACCGTCATTCCAAAATACAGCACATGATCAAAGGTTATTTTATAAGTAGCCATAGGAGAGAAACATAAACATTACATCTCTATTAGAGATCCATGATTAGGATCCATGATTAGGGATCCACTAATGATTGAATGACCTAATGTTGTCACTCCATGAACTAAAAGACTTTCTTCAGGTTTTTGACGTTTCTAGATTTTCCACTTCAACAGCTGTTTTGCATTCCTGACCTTAATGGGCCTACAAGTTGTGCAGGAATCTCGTCAGGGGCATAATCCAGCAATCAATTTGCGGAGTACTCAGTTCTTTTCGACTTCTCTGTACCATGGAATACATTTTTGAAAGGAACACAGAACTACTTAAATGATTGGATAAGAATTGCCACAGCTTATCTAATATGTTAAGGCTTGGTGTCTCTTGAAGTTGCTGTTACTCTTAGCACCCTAGTTGACCTGGCTTCACGAGAGAACTTATTCCATTTCTTAAAATTCTTGGTCACGTTGAGCAAGGATGTCGTTCTAATTTCACTCCCACACTTACTAATGAGAGCTAATCTACACCATAACAACCATGAATAATATTTTTAAAAAGAATAGTGGTGTGTTGTTGCGTAATCATCCAATCCAACCGATTGAATGACCTTTCGTTTATTACTAGGAATTACTAGGAGGGGTCTAGTTCCGCATACAGAAAATATAGAATACACACCTCCGATAGCGACTAATACCCTTCCTCTCCTTAGTACTCTGTTGCCTTCTTATAGTTATCGTACAACTCCGTCAGTTCCTCCAAGTATGAGGCAAAACTAATTTCGAGGCGTATTTCCGGTCTCCCTCCCACCCCATACACAGTGCTTTGCCAAGAGTTATTTTCATCGATTGTAAGGGCAAGAAGTAGGCAGCAATGAGGACTTCCAAGAGGAACGACATGAGGCAGCATCTCAAAGGACAAAATGAAATGGACCGATTGCTGAGAGATGTGAGGTGCACTCGAGACCAACAAAATCACAGCTTTCTTCCAATCCATCACTGTCTCTAGCCGGTTTCCCTGGCATGGACATGTCGGATTTCAGGGCAACATGAAAATAGAAAGTAGACTAAATTGATATTTGCAGTTGGAAGATGAGGGGACGACCCTTAGGGCTGTGGAAGAACCTTGGTCGAGGTCACGACATTCTATTGCCTGCCTACTCCATGACTTTTCCAAGCAAGCACTCAAGTGAGGGCAACGCTTGCTTTCCATATGCATTTCATTGAATGGTGGACTGCTCTCGGCTCATTCTCTGTGTGGACGACATTGGCACATCCACACACTTGTCGAAGGTGTAAAAACTTTTCGGTCTATTCCAACTCCAAGCATCTTCTCCTTCCATGGATCCATATTCCCAAGATTCTCATCGGTTGACAGCATAAATATCGCGCCGGGCAGTTTCGCTCTCTGAAGGAGTCAGTCATGGGGCAGAGATCAAGAACATTCTCAAAAGAGGCCAGGTAGCCATACAGAAACATGATCGCTTGACCGTGAGATAAGGATCTAGTTCCTCGTCGCGAAATCCCTATCCCCTTCTCAAGACGTGGGCTCCCCAGTAGCTGTCAAATTCACATGACTCATAATTGATTAGTCATCATCTGATTATAGCCCAGGATTCCTTTAACTGAAAGCAGACGACAGTGAAAGATGAGAATGTGAGCTATGTGCTCTCATTGGGGGGGCTAGTGGCTTCCATGTCACAACACTGAAACGGCATCGAAGGATGGATATCCTTGCCGGCATGTGACGATGTGTCTCCGAGAGCGTGAGAGAGAGAGAGGCGAAGGGAAGAGGAACGAGAGACGGAGCAAGAGGGTGAGAGAGGGCGGGGGAGAGAGGGAGACCAGTGAGAAGGAAAGGCGGCTCTAAAAATAGCTGGAAATCGATCGAACCACTGTAAAGGAACCAGAGGGGGGGGGGAGCGGGAGAGAGAGAGAGAGAGAGAGAGACCGGTGGGAAGGCAGAGTGAGACACATGATGGATAGAGAGAGAGAGAGCGGGAGAGAGAGAAAGAGGAGACCGGGAAGGGACCCGTGGAGACACCTACAGTCACGAAGGTACGTTAGGTCTCATCGTCCTCACATATGCCCTTGACAAGGAATCGAAATTACAGACTCCATGTCTCATGTGAGCTGGACTGTATGGAGAAGTCAGGATGAGACGAAGGAGCGGGAACAGGGAAAAGGCATGAGGATGAGGTGGGGCTGGGAGAGGGAGAAAGGAGAAGCACTCCGAAGAACGGAGACCCTGCTACCCTCATCTCTCGCTCCTCCTTCCCCGCTCCACCCTTGACTCCCTCTCCTTGCACCCTATTCTTGCGACGGTAGTCCGAAAAGCTGGACGGTCTACGCTGCATAAAGCGAGCTCAAAGCTCCCAATTCTTTAATTGAATCTAACTTCCATTCCGACTCGTATCGCAGAGTCCTCTCTTCGTAAAGTTCACCGGGAAGCCATCCGTATACTAAAAAAGGCAAGAACATCACAGAATTTGGGAGGAAGACACCAGAATTCAGGATGATAGGAAGAACAGTCACAACCACCGTAAAACTGCACTACTCATTTTATGACCGCGTACAAAATCAGACTTTCCATTCAAAAGCCTTCGGCGTAGAATGGACAAGAACGCATTGTAAAAAGGTGAGCATTGTTATGGACATAAAAGGAAGCAGGGCCATTCCACGGTAACGGAGGGCAGCCCAGAGCAGGGGTGCCCAAAGTTTTCGTCATGGAGCCGCACAGCCTGTGGGCGGTAGGCAATGTGCTACAAAATTGAATACTTTTGCTGTATAATAGGCCAAGGTGCAAAGTAAGCGTCCTAGACGAAAGTATTCCATGTTTACACTGTGCCAAAAAATGCGCAAGTTAATATTTTTTTAAGGCACAAATCGCCACTCCATAACATACGGGTCCTTGTTTTTCTGCACGTTTCAGATATCCGACATGTTTCGAAAGATTCCACCTTCAATTGCAATAACTTTTCCAAGTTTAAGAACCGAAATACGCAGTGAAGAAGCAATCTACACATGGCAGCTCCTCGCCAAGTGTATCACATATGTCCTCTCTAACATTTAAATTTTCTGCAGGCCTAACTTACTCTCCATTCATCTGAAATATGTGCAAAAAAACTGAGGCTCGTGGAATGTTAGCAGGAGAAACTTTTATATGTACAATTAATAACTTTTATTATTTGGCTTACTTTAGATTTGAAAAGTTATAACATTTCAAGCAGCGAATGAAATAGACCTATTTTCCAGTATACATGTTTTTAAACAGCACGTATGACAACTTCATATCGTGTTTGAGTGAGGACAGAATGACACTTCAATGCTCAGTAAATGATGAGACAGAAAATGGACAATGCGGCGACGGAGCCTAATTGCTTCCCCAGACATCGCAAAAGTTTTCAGCAAGAATTTCTGCCCTTCCCGCTCGACTGAGTTAAGCGAGTCTGATGGTGCTCGAGGGAAGCAGCCACGTTTCTCACGCTTACACTAGTTAATTAGATATCGAGTAGGGGGACAAAGCTCTTATTTGGATTCTAAAACCTACATTGAAAATTTCGTGAAAATATCTTCGCACGTAGGAAGTACGGCATTGTAACTTTCCTGTTAATATCTCGCATGGTACTCTGCCGGTAGCCACGTACAATTCTCGACTTTCTATATTTTTTTTTTTTTTAAGGGGAGGCACCCGATAAAGTCTAGTTGTGAACAGGTTAAAAAATATATAAATCCCATACGATTCCCCTTGGCAACGGAAAGCTCATTTGCAGCGTAAAAAGCCTTCAAAGTAATCTCTATTGATTTCCATACTCTGCAGCTTTGCAACTTTCCAATGACAACCTTATAGACTGACTTCGTGCATCAAGTCGAACTCGTATATAATGTCATTGAAGGAACCAGAAACGTTGCCATAGTCGAAGTTCGTCATAAACGAGGTTACTATCTCCCAAATTGTGGAAAAGATTAGCTCAGAATTCCAAGTTCACGACAAATGCCTGCTTTATTTTTTACGTCCACTTTCTGCTCTATTGTGAAGGCTCGCCTTTTCCGCTTTCAACTAGTCATGCTGTCGACAAAAAACCATGAATAGCAACTGAAGATTAGAATTAAGATCGTTTAGTGAGTGGGGGAATTTTCTCTCCCTCCACCCTCCTACAGTTAAGCAACACTGTACACAAACGAGATCCTCCAGGAATGCAGATTCCATAAGAGATAAAGCTAGGGGAAGCCAAGGGAAAATGTTCCCAACGATTTAAATTGCAGTTATTGGGGAGCACAATGACGAATTATCTAGTAACTTTACAACGCTGTTCATTTTGTCAAAGCAGGAAATGACTTCGCTAAAACCAAGGTTCTTCTTATAATCGGGCTTATTATATGCAATACACGCATCTTTTGGGCTGTAAGCTGGGACCTGGCATTAATCGTCGAGGTATACCTACAATTGCGTTGAATTGTATTTAAATACTGACAATGAACGCAGACACTTTCATGGAATGGCACAGTAGCGCAAGCACCCCCCCCAAATAAAGTGCCAGCGTGAGCATGTATATCTCTCTCCACAAGAATTTCTCCCATTCGTATACCTTTTTCATAAAATTTACTGAAAAAACTGTCTGGTATCACTTCCATAAAAAAATCTTTTAATGTCTTTGAGCCATGGAATTTTCATAGCATTCCAAGACTGGCCCTGGTTATTTGGCCTTTCCAAATGCTGAGATACCGAAGCCAGAAGATTGAGACAAACCTCAAACGGGTGATTTTAAAACGCTCCTGACTACGGAACCAAATGATCAACGACAACGATAAATTATGATCAATAGATTTTTTTATTTATTCGATGGATCGATTCTCCAAGCATTTAATTCAAATGACCAGGTCATTTCATCAATTAAATTCAGTCATTGCTGAACAGCGTCACCACTAATGCACAGAGCGAACAGTATCACAACAAACGCCTCCTTGTTCGTAAGTGTAATACGATTAATTGTGAATACTTTTGAACATTTTGCATGGTCCGTTGGGTAGTTACGTGCACCTAATACCATAGAAATGTCCTTTTTTGGCCGATCTCCCTCTTCTCTCATGATGCTCGTGAATATTTCTTGATTTTGAAGAAGTTTATTTCACGGTAGGTGTTGCTTGCAAGTACAAGTAAGGGATAATTAGAACTGTAATGAAGCCCTGTGCACAGGAGAATATTTTGAGGAGTACCTCTGAAGGGCAAACTACGATATCTAGGGCACAGTAAGGAATAGTCACGTGAGAACCAACCTCGCACGAGAGTTGTGTGAATTTTGTTTTTTTTTTTCATTTTTAGCTTGATTTTCCCTTGGACGTTTCAATACTTCAGTTTCATTCAATTAAGTTGTTATTGGTAGAAAAAAAAGTTGAATCTGTTACCTATGAGTAAATTAATTTGTCCTGTGTAGTACAGTGATTTTTCCGAATTTCTTGATGAATGGGAAAAAAAAAACCGGGATAGGGGGACCGCGGGAGCAAAAATCGCTAGGCGCGAAAATTTTAATGCTATCGATTTGGTTCGCCACTAAAATATGGACACAAAATAAACTAAGCTCTTCATTGGCTCATCGATGAAAGTTTCTTCTCTTGCATCCATTTAACGTCTTCGCTATTCATGAGTTAGCCTTTGTTCGCATTAAGAAAAATCAACAAATACTTATTGATCTGATTTAAATTAAAAATAAGTTTTAAAAATGCAAGGAATAAACACTACAATTTTTCACTAATACTTGGCTTACAATGATCTTGACTACTTAAGAACAGTGGCGTAGCCAGGTTTTCGAAATGGGGGGGGGGGCCAAGCGGAAAGTTGGGGGGGGGGGGGGGGGGGGGGGGGGGGGGGGGGGG
>CAJPEV010000021.1:114955-157152 GCA_905338385.1 Darwinula stevensoni | reverse complement strand
GGGGGGGGGGGTGGGGGGGGGGGCGGAACCCCCCCCCCCCCCCCCCCCCCTCGCTACGCACTTCTTAAGAAGCTCCACGAACAATATGAAGTGAGACATTCTGGCACAATACCTAAGAAATACCCTGTATTTATGTCCTAAAAAGAATTATAGAGATTATAACAGCTAATAATATTAATAATAAAACAAAACAGAATGGAATCAATATTCTCACAACGATACTGAATAGGAGGAGTTGTATTTCACAATTATGAACAGATTTTCACATTTACGTTTACCTATGGAAGATTATGTTCAGACAATCCTCGACATGAAGCCACTGTTGGTGACCGTTGACTTTGGCGCTATAACGCGAGCGGCGCTGAATCGAATGAACCTATCAGCTGATACCTAAATCTCCGAAGGTCGAATGGACTAAATGGATGTGTAGCTTATATTGCCATCCTTTGTCCCTTCCATTCTCTATACTCGTACTATGCGCTATCCATTCAACGGCAATGAGTTACCTCTCACCAGTGGTAACAAACATTGAGCTGCGGCTGCGTTTAGTACTGCAGGATGGTTGCGGCGCGTATGCTACTTAGCAGAAAATTGAGGATGCAGAAAAAAGGATGTTTGAACAAGCTACGATATTAGCGGATGGCGGCTCGCGAGAGTGGCGCTATAACAGGAGATCGCCGATTTAAGCATATGGTGAAGATATGTTCTCAGAAAAGAGATGACAGTAAGCGAGGGTAGCGGTATATCGAGGGTTGACTGCATTCAGAATGAGTTCCATCGCGCAGGCAGCATTCACGTGTCAGAATCTTTGCATGAGGGACATATGGTTCCAAAAGGATGACGCAACATGCTGTATAGCCCAGGAAACGATGGCACTGTTGCATACAATTTTTCTTGGGAACATTCCTTCCTATGTTGGTGATACCACCTGGCCATTGAGGTCTTGCCACCACCAGACCATTTTCTTTGGGAAACATTTCAAGCGAGAGTTCATGCAAATACAAAGACGATTACTGCAAGGAAAGATAATGTGAAGAGTGCTACTGAAGCTATCCCCAGAGAGTCCTTGCCAAGGTGATGGAGGCAGCTGTGATGCATAGACATGAATGCTACCCATGAGGTTAAAAACTATCGGAAAACTATATTTTCATGGGTAACGTACGCATGTGAAAAACCTATTGATGATTGTTTAATATATCTCCTGACATTCCTGACTGTTGTAAGCATATCAAATTCATTATCTGTTTGTTGCCATGTTTCCTTGATCCATTGAAAGCTGGTTTGTGATATTGATTGCGACTAAAACAGCTGAGAGAAAGTGGTAGGTAATAGAATTATCCTAACCCTAGCTCAATGAATGGTTATGCTACTTGGCTTGACATGCAAGGGCACAAAAAACTTAGAACCATGGACAAATATCCATCAAATAAGATTTCATGATCCATTATCATCTTGTACCAGTATGGTTGAATAAATAAATAAAAAAGGATGTTCCAACTGGAAACCTTGAATGTATTTGCCAAAATTTTGAGTTTGAATATATGGAGTGTGAGTATTTTTGGAATCAGAGGTAAACATATCAGCCTACTTGAAACTCTGCTATGATCTTGAAAGCCCTTGATTCCCTCTTCCTCATTCCTAAAGTCATGCCCATTGTATACAAGACTTTTCAGGTCCTCAGACTCCAGAAGAGAATATTTGGGGTTGCAAGAGGTGAAGATCCCCAATGGAGGAAATTCCATTTATTATATCATTTATATATTTATTATATCATTTATTAGCATGGTTATGAATAAGAACTTTAGAAACTGACTGTTAAAATTGAGGCTCACACAATATCAAGCTCACTACAAGCAAGGTATGAATTCATATACCTCATAGGCTTTAGGCTAGGACCATGCATTATTCATCCCAATCAATGAGGTCCTGTTTCAACTTTGTATTACTATATACAAAATTAAAGACAAGGAAAAAACTCACAAGAGGATAATCAAAATCAGGCTGAGAGGCAACATCTTGGATGTAGTCCACTCGCCATTGATTCTCTGGATGTTCTAAGGCCACAGGAGGAGTCAGGACTGTCATGCTCCCAGTTATGGTCTGTGTGGAATAAATTTTCTTTGAATTGAAAAAACTCCAGAGACAAGAGCTTAAAGCCAATCTGGAAACTCAGTTGTATCATCAAACAAGATAAAGGAGAGAGAAACCCACCAATATGGCATCACGAATGTTCTTCTTGATGTCTTCCACCTTCTGCCGTTTCTCTCTAAGAAAAATTTAAATGAGGATGATAGAACACCACTAACAATGATAATCTTGTATTTCACATTAACATGGTCAAAGGCATAGAACTCACTCTTCACTGAAACCATCAACATGAAGGATTCTCATCTGTTTCACTATGGTGCTTTTTCCTGATTCACCAGCACCTATAAAATAATGAGCAGCGATATAAATATTACATCCTCACAATTCCAATGAGGTTCTAATCAAGAACATTTCTTCTTATAAATTTCATCAAGATGTAATTTCAGCTTAGCTGAAGCTGAGCTTACTGAAAATAGGCAAGCTCTTGAATGATTATTCATGAACCAGAGTATAAATATATGGTACATGAGAAGATACAAACAGACAACCCCAAAAAATTTCACATCATTATATGTGTGTCTATTGCAGTCTAGCAGGCAAACCAAGTATTCTGCAGTGAAACCTTGCACATTCAATCCTTATCATTCTAGGATTTATCTTTTAATTTAAAGAACTTTCACTAATGTACTATTTTCTTTGATTTTGTGAGAGGACATCATTTTTCAATGCAAATGAAACCTACTATAGGGAATGCTTATTACATTCAGAGCTGTTGCATTACTTTGAACAGAAAATTTTGGCTTCTTAACGTGGCAAAACTTCTTATTATATTGTTTCCAACTCCTTTCACCAATTTTTTTATCCAACTGTTTTTTGGTGACTGAGCACAACATGCAGGGAAGAAACAATATTCTATTGATGGAGGAATCCTTGGCTAAGGCACTAATGTCAATAATGAAATGAAAATTCCAACATTCATGCAAAAATATGACAATAGAAAAATTAAAATGTCTTTTTGCAAAATTTGGTTTGGCTGAATTCTTTCATGAATGCAGCATAATTGACTCTTCAGATAAATGAGAAAGTAAAGGGAAATCCTAAAATTGCTTCTTACCCACTATCAAATGACACTACATACATGTACAAATGACAAATATTACATTGCAAATCACCAAAGTAGCAGTTGTATCAAATGAAATCCAAAGACACAATTACGATATCAATGAACATTCCTGCCTACCAAATACTGATGTGCAACAGTTTGAGGTTTCCCATATATGCTGCACATGTAAGGAATGGTCTACTTCAATGTAGTCAAACAAAATGTTTTCCCCTGCTATTCAGTGCATTTTTACACAACTGTGGGTCATCTAAATATATATAAATAACAGTTGTTCAGTAACAACTAAATGACTTAAGTGAGTACCAGAGTCCTTAAATACTGGAGGAAAGATGCCATATGTAGCACATAAGAATGTGGAGGTAGAATGAGGTAGCACATCTGTGCTACCTCATTCACACTAAACATTATTATATACCCACTGTCGCAGATCGCAAGCTGTGTCAAGTTATAGTGAGATGATGTTCAAGGATAGTAAGAGAATTATTGTAAATTTTCATATTTTTCTATTTGATGTTTTCATCTGCTGAACAACAAAAAAAAAGATCCAAGAAGTCTATGAACTGGTAAAAATGAGAAAGCTGGGGAAGAGAATATATCAATTCATACTTTCTGTGTTCCATCTGAGAGGCAACCCATCATCACCTTGAAATTCAATTAATGACTTTTCTTTGGGTAGAGTCATCAGGAATGGGTTATATCTATTTTGCTCAACAAGGAGAATAAAAACTGATTTCTCACTGAGGTTCTTCATTTATTCAAAGGACATTTTCAGAGGGGTATATTCATATTGTGAATGCCTTAGCTAGACTAGAAAATGTAAGTTTAGCATTGATATTACAATAAATTATTGTTGATATTGTTTTGCATGAAACTGGAATACATTAATATAATCTAGTCTCCATAATGCAAAATTTATATTAAATCAATATGTCATGCCACCCAAGTACCTGTATACTTTTACACTGATTTATAATTTTAAAGTAACATTATATGCAGGCACCACATCTGGAAAGTCTCAAGGACCCTTTAGAGGGAGTTGCATTACATGGAACAGGTGCAAATGCTTTAATGATGCCTGAAAGGTATTATATTAATATAATTATTTTGGTTTCTTTCAACTCTGATAAAATGGAGAGACTTTGTTTCTTTGTTAGGAGATTGATGATGCTTTACTAGGTATGATTTCACTGTGGTAGTTTGTTTCACTGTTGGCTTAACATAAAGAGTCTAAAATACAGGCATACTATAAGCCTGCCATCCTTCAGTTGCAGCCAACAGTCCATTCTTCATAAGAGCTTGAATCCAACAGCATCTAGTCCCTGCTAACTGGAGAATGCCAGTATGTACAATGTGCCCCAACTTCAATCCACTGCTTTACCAAGGAATGAAATGCCACAGTGAGTGTAGAGATAACTGAAAAAAAACCTCAGGGGTCATTGATAAGGTGCAAAGTTCCTTCAAGTTGATGTTTCTTCTTCTAACCTACTAGAAGATTCCGAGAAAATGGTACATTTTCACTTTTCTGGTCATTAGAAAAGTCTAGTGACTTTTCAAGCACCTAATAAAATTATTAACATTGAAAGGAGGAGCCCAAAGCACTGCTCAAGGAAGTTCAAAGTTGCCATACACAACAGAGCATATTCTTACCCAAGAGAAGAAGTCGATGCGTGGACTTGAAAAGCTTCTTGTCCTTTTGGATGTCTTCCTCAATCTTTCTGTTGGCTTTTTTTGCTTCTTTTTCTTTTTTGGTTTTATCCTTTGCATTTGTCCCACCAAAGCAACCCATGACAAGGGCCTCTTCTACAGGTCCTGAGAAAGCAATAGACATAACAATATCATTTTTGCTTAATCCTAAACTTGCAAGTGGTGTAGATAATCTAAGGTGGGCAAAATAGTATCATATAAGGCCCAAATGCACTATTCAAATTTAGGAGAGATAAAGGGGCCTTTATGCTGAAGAGCTCTTTTTCTCCCAAAGGAATTCATGTATTCTTAAAGGACCATTAACTAAAGGAGGTTTCAGCATCTGGCACTAAGGATTTTCAAAGGGGTTATTATGGTTTGGTTCATAGTTTTAGAAAGGTTCTCCTTCCTCTCGCTAACTTGTCAAGGTTAATGATAAGGATCATTATCATTATTCAGTCAAATTAGGTCACAAGAAAGCTCTAAATCCTTATTGCTCTGGATGAACGGTCCATATATATCTTATGGGTATTTTCAAGACTAGCAACAGCTAAAAGTTTTGAGGGGGGATCAATAGAAGTAGCAAGTAAATGCCCCTTATTGAGCACCAATATACCCCCTGTTCCCAATATAGACTACCACCTACAGGAAATACAATCTGTTTGTCACTGGTATACTGGGAGAAAACAATAGACACCAGGCCATATTCTTTAAGAAGTCAACCAGACTAGCATAGCTATATCTACATTTTCCAGCATTTCCACCATCAAAGACAAAAATTAGAACTAGGAATTGTTCACTGAATTAGTATTAAATATTATATCAAACAATAATATTTTCATATACAGGCTGAACTCAATCATAATCCAAATAGTCCCTAACTGGATGGGGTTACACCTAAGCCTATGGCTATGATACCTGAAACAGCTTTCTGTGCCAATTTACACTCATGAGTTGGAATGAAAGAGTTCTAGTAAAAGGAAGAATTTATATTTCATTTGGAGTGCATTTTGACAGTCTGACAGCTTCATCATTATAAGCATTGGCTGGAGGCTACTTGTGTGTGCTCTAATGGTTCATTTACTTGAGATTTACAAAGTGCAAGAACCAGCCTCAAGTAAATTTTTGCAACATCCTGGGGTATGTATTACCAATGTTGTATGCTGTATAGAGGGGTACCTCCAGAGCTTTGACTTCTGCCAACAGGCATGGAAGTCCAGCTGGGAGTGCTGGCATGAGCCTTTATGCCAGAAGGACAACAAACCCAAGCTCAACTCAAGTTTCTTCAGCTTTCAAAATAATCCAAGCATAGTAAAAATTCCTACATGTGCTATCTTGAAATCCCTAAGCTGGTGGTTGAACTTCATAATTAGGCAATCCTACCTTTGCTTCCTGGTGCTTCAGATGCATGTACAAAAGGAATGTGTTACATGGCAGATGGGAAAGTATTGTTTCTTCACAAGTCTGTATTTTGTGCCCTTAGGTCACATGCAGAGGACCTAACAACAGGAGATCCACAAAGGCACTTCCTCCTAACAGTATTTTTCTTTTTGAGAGCAAGCTGAGCTAAAAATGTATAGTTGGTTTAACGTCATTTCAATATAATCCAAAGCAGGTATTTCTCACTCCAGATTTAGGCCAGAATGCTGAAACCTTTGGTAAATGATCCTTTAAGAATACATGGATTCCCATGGGAGGAAAAGAGCTCTCTAGCTGAAAGGCCCTTTTACCTCCCCTAAATGAGGTTTGTGCATTCAAGCCTTAAACTTTGTTTCTCAAAAAAGTAAATAAATAATATAAATCTTTTCTGTTCAAAGCTGTCACACCAAATGATTAATTTGTGCACAAATGAATAAAAAATTTCCATAGACAGAACCAAAAACAATCTATGCAAGGCTCAAAAGTGAAGGATAAAAAAAAAACATTTACTCAGGCTATACACAACATGACTAAGTGTTGTTTCCACCAATATAGAATTTTGGGCGATGTGATTGTCAGACACTTCAACTTCATCACTACTCTCAATCAAAGTTTTCTGGATTTAATTTGCAGCTTAAGCTTCTAGCCTCTTTCTAAATAAATACTGCTATTCAAGAGGCACCAGAGGTGCTTCGTGGATTATAATAGCAAAATCTGGGTTATGCCACTTCCCTGTACTCATAACATCTACCCTAAAAGTTTGACAAAATGTATAGTTTTGAATGGATAAGAATAAGCAGAAATTTTATTGCCTTGAACCATATAGGGCCTCATCCTTGATGTTGTTCAGAGCCACATATCCTAGAGTGTGACATCAAAAACATTTAACTTCATATAACATTTCATAGCATAAAAAAAAGATAAGGCTAGACTTCTGTGGTAGAATTAATCCTGTTTTTTTTTTAAATGAGTAAATTATAACAAAAGAAGACTTTACTGGTATTGCCAAATAGGTATAAATGAAACTATAAGTGATATTCAAGAAATATCCACAAGATTTGGATTAACTATAACATAAATTTCAAGTGAAAAAGAGAGCATGTATATCTGCTTAAAAAAAAAAATTTCATCATCAGCTAAAATGATTTTCTACATTATGAAATCTTGAAGAGAGAAAGGGGAAACAGTAAGACCCAAGCAGACATTTCCTATCACAAACCTGACAAAAGGATGATGTCCAAATTTGACATTTTGGGAGGGTCCCAGAGAGAACAAAGATAAATGAGAAACATTTACCACTGCTCTAGGTAGATAACTCACAAATTTTTAAGAATTGAAGGTGTATAAAGGGTATGAAAATCCCATGGAGTCTTTTAAATTTCAAATGCTATTCCTATAAGTCAAATAGGGTATTAATGTAACAATGATTTTCTCTTCTGTAGATGAAATTGGGTGGAAATTTAGAAGTGATAGATCCCCCTGGTGTTACACCTGCCCCTGGTGCTACATAAGCACAGCAAAATAAAAGTGAAGTGGCCCTCAATAGGTCTTTCATAACTACCGTTACAATGGAGTAATTTTAAAACATGTTGGAATAAGCATGAAACCCCTTTATTTCAAAGTTATTTAAGTTTCTTTGAAGGTACAGGGATGTTGAAGTGCAAATTGGTAATTGGAAGAGGATAAGGCATTTGAATGACAAAATACCTACATAAAATACACAAAAATCAAATTCTCTGCAATATGTAAAAAATGTATTTAAACCTTTCTTGGAACTGTCACAAATGACTGGGTTTCAGAATATGGGCTAGGTCAATAAACATTCTTAGTCTCTACCTTCATGAACTGTAATTTTCAATGGAAGGAGCTTGTCTCTATTCTTGTATCAAAAGCGTCAGAAGTTCCTACTTGGAAATGAACATACTGATAAACAACATTGATATTGGTATGCATCAAGGAAGTCACTGGCACTTGCTCACTTAGTTTCAAAAGCCTACATCTATGGTTGCTTTTATGTAACACATTCCATCTTAATTGCAGCATGTGGGATGTTTTCAAAGATATTTTAAGCTTCTGCCAATTACTGCATCCAGCAACAGTAATTGCCAGGTGTGCTAAAAATGTGAAATCTCAAGCATGAATAAAAACCTAGTCAAATGACTAAATTGAATCTGTTTGAAGCTTCACCATTCACCAGTCTGGTCCCATTCCCCTTCCCATCTCTTAATGGATTTTGAAAAGTGGCAGGTATGACAGTGTCATTGTTAAGGGGGGGGGCTTGCCCATCCCATCCAAGTAAAGGTTTTTTGGCTCTTACCAAGAGGCTAGAGAAATTTTTTGTCTCTAATTGTTTCAATGTGCATTTTGAATCATCCTGTATCAATTGGACTCAACCTTGATGGTCCAGAACAAACCTGGCTCTTTGGAGGTATAGACAGAAGTCTTCATATATCTTACCATTCCATGTGTGACAATGATTGCAATCAAGAGTAGTAACAGATACTTTTATAATCATCTTCATTATCTACATGGGTCGGCAAGAATTCAAATAATTCAGAATCAAGTATTTTTCTCAAAACTCATGCATCTAATGCTGTAGCTAGAATAAGAAGAAATGTAGTAAGAGGAGCACACATTGAGCAATGCAAAATATGGATTTTTTGTGTTATGTCTTCCACTTCCAAAAATTTTATTTGCCTTGAAAGTGCATTCAAATTATACCATTTAGATTTGAAATTGCTTGTTATGTTTCATTCTTCATAATTATGCTACAAGTGAATCTTTATTTGCCTCATTCCTCCAAAGCAGGGGTCGGGAACCTTTTTGGCTATGTGAGCCATATTAAGATTGAGCTAAGTGCTTGTGAGCAAAAGATTTTCAGAAGAACAAAATGTTTTCTGAAGTTGGCAACAGACATATGCATTCTTTGATACATGAGAAAAATGAGGAACAACCATGATTTTCAGCCACAACTCAATGAGCCAAACTTTTCGGTTCATGAGCCATAGGTTCCCAACCCCTGCTCTAGAGGATGATTCTCAAATGTCCTGATTCTAAAAAAATATGAAAATTACATCTCCTTGACTGAAGTATTAAGAGTAGCAATTTGCAAGGAAATTTGGTGCATAGAGTATTGCATCTCTCTCTAGCCCCTACTGATGTATATTTCTAGTGTGCAACTATTGGTATCACAAGCTCTCCATAATACAGACACATTGATACTCAGGAAATTGATTTACTTGACTGGAAAGCATAAATAAATAATCCCAATAACTTATTACTACATTTCTTCTTACTACAGCAACAGTATTAGGTACACAAGTTTTGAGAAAATATTTGAATTATTGTTAATCCATGTAGATAATGAAATGTTTAGAAAATAATGTTACTACTCTTAATCGCAATAATCACGCAAGTAATGGTAATACATATGAAGACTTCTATCCATACCTCCAAAGAGCCAGGTTTGTTCTGGACCACCAAGGTTGACTTTCAATTGATACAGGATGATTCAAAATGCATATTGAAACAATTAGAGACTATTAGGATATAGGGGATTGTAGGGATATGGAAACAAATTGCTGGCATAGCTATGAAATGTCATTTCAATTTAAGAGTGATTATAAATTGAAATTCTTAACCTAGAGATAATTAATTTTCAGCTTCATTCCAAGAACTACCCAGAAACTAGTGACTTTCGAGTCTTATATGGATATATTACTCCTAAAATGGGTTACTAACTACTAAACCTGGCCATGTGAAAATATGGTCAATTATTACACTACCCTCATTCAAGTTGGACCAGTTGGCCAATAAAAACGACAGAAAGAAGTATAACTTACCAAATCAAGGTTAGGCCTACCAAGGACCTTCATGGAATCATCTGAGCTTCTTGGCAGAGAAGGCTGTTTGGCAAATTGGTTCACTAGTATTAAATGTATCATTGGTCTGTGCAGGCTTTCGTCCACAGCACTGGTGACACGATTTTGATGCCCACTTCATCCTCTGACAAGTAACCATAAATGCCTTAGGTCAGTTCGCTTCTGTTTCTCCTGCATCCATCCAAGCACCGGAAATCTGCTCAGAAATCTTCAACATCTCACAACCCTTAGATCTATCGCCAGCTGGCATGAGAAAAAGGCCGAAAAATACACGAAATGAAAGAATAAAAAAAAAATACTCAACGAGCGTCAGAGTAGGCTAAGCCTACCAATTTCTCATGCAGTCTAGTCTAGGCCTATCGTCTTACGTCAATGTAGCCAACAGAGACCTACGGTTTCTAGAGGGAAACCTATCGTTATCACTCCTAGGCATTGGTTTGGTAGAGGTGCGGCTAGTCTGCATTATTGACAGCACTTCTCGTCAGTCACTGTCTTCATACATCAAGATGTTGGGCAAGCTTAGGCCTTGGCTAGCCACGCGAGGACTCCTGCATCACACTGACAACCAAATCGCCTGGAGTCCTCTTCGTCAGGCCTTTCTTCACGTTCGAAATCCATCTAGGCTTGGACATCGCATTAGAGATCGGGAAGAGAGGAAGGCAGGATCACATAAGCGGGTTATGAAAAGGGAGAAGGGTGAGACAGTACAGCAGGGACAATGTGATACTCATTGGCAACCCTGGTGCGCCGACCACCTCCTACAGTCGACAGAGCATCATTCTCCGAGAGCATCGTGGGTAGGCGGAACGAGAGGAAGAGGATCGATCGAGTCTGCAGGCTGTATAGTGGCATCATGGAAATAAGAGAAGACTTTTGCAGGTGGCCCAGTTCCCTCCGATCCCTTACGCCTCTGACATCTAGGGAACCATTCCTCTACTCGTGGGTTTGATTTTTGGAAGACAGCTGTCACGTCCAACCAGAGAAATAGGATCTGCCTTGAAGAAACATTACCGATCCCAAGCCGTATCTCTTAGAAGGGTCTGAAAATGCGAATGGAATTCCTCGCCATTCGTGTCACGGATTCGAATACTTCACGGGCGAAAAAAAAAAAACACGAAATACGATTAATCGGTATATCGTGATGACTGCACAACAGTTTGGGGGAATCCCAGCTCGATAGGATAAATGCAAGCTGCGGTTCCATGATAAGCCGTATTAAGGCGTGGAAGGACGTTTCTACCTTATCGAAGACCTCATTGGATGCAGTCTTCCAATCGTCTAGTGGGTGGATTTCATAGCAAGGTCATATTATTGTTGCTTTGTTGCTCCACTGTCAGCTTTCTCTTTCAACTGATGACAGCCCTACAAAAGTAAACAGTACAAATTTTATTTTGCTTCAATCCTTCGGGCAGCATGGACGAGTGAACACGACCTGACATAGGCAGCTCAGCGGGAGTATGAACGCATATACATGTCATCAATGTATACATAACCATTGAAATATACGTTTCACTGTAAATGAGTGAAATTTTACGTCCAAACACCGAACCTGAGCTTTTTTGCGAATTTTTCTTTTACAACATGCTGCAAAGACTCCCTCCTGCAGGTCCATTCAAGTTAGGAAGAACTCACTGCTCCAAGGGTTCTGGGACAGAAGGTAGGACGGAAGGTATTTATTTTTGGTGAAAGGCAAGAATGTCGACGTCATAGGATGTCGAAGGGCAGAAAGGGAGATAGTACAAGGGCCAGTCAAATGAAAGTGGGCCAGGGTGCTCTGGATCCATACTGTGACACATATATGGACATACGCCCCGCCGGCGTTGAGGCACTTCTCCCATTGTGTCACAAGCCGCTGCAGGGTGTCCTCCTACAACGTCTGTAGCAGCTGCTGCAGAATATCCCTTACTGCTTCCTTCACCTCGTCGTCCGAGAGGAAACGCCTGCTTTCAGGTTCCGTTTCAGTGCCCAGATCTTGAAATCGCAGGGTGAATAAATCGGGACTATTCACTGGGTGCAGTAAGTTGGAGACATCTGGCGGCAGGGAACAAAAAAAATGAGCTGGGGGGAGTGAAGCCCGCAAGCTTCAATGCGTTTCTTATGGAAACATGCAGATAGAAACTGTTTTTACTACGAAAATGCTTCATTTTTTGCCAGAGGGATTTCTTAAGAATGATTATATAGTAAGTAATCGATGGGTTGAAGTTTCTATTTGGAGCATCCAGACAGCCTGAAAGGCCTGTTATGATGCTTCTTTCAGTCTAGGCCTTAGCTTTCCATGGGCCTATGAAAATCAAATTTGGTATTTGCTGTCACAGGATAAATAGCCAGCATTAACTCTTGACCTGATACGTTTTATCATAAAGTCAGGGCCGGATTAGGGAAGGGGGGGGGGGGGGCAAAGGGGGCTGTTGCCCCTGGCCCCACTCTTCCAGGGGCATCAAAGGAAATGAAAAACGTTAAGTATATGCGTAAAGTGGGAAGTGGGGGGGTAGCTCCAAGAATCCACTTGCCCGGGGCCTTGCAACCTCTTAACCGGCCCTGCTGAGGTACTAATCCAAAAAGGGTTTCTGTCATGGGCTATGATTTACGCCCATGAAGCACAATGATACAGAAAAAAAGCTAGCAGCACTTAAGGGAGTACAGAGGCAATGGGAGTCAAAACTTCATCAAGTTTAAAGCAGTTTCTCGATGTAGTGAATTCTATCAGGAACTGGAAGATATCAATAATATCCCACTCATATCATGCACTTGTACCTCACTGAGGCTCATGATTCCATGGAAATCCTTGCATTGGTGAGTGGCTTTGAGGAAAACCTGCACCTCCTCTGAATGTGAAATTTGATTAAGGATTGAACCACGTTTTTTGCACACCCTTAACTCTGTCGAATTTATAACATGTTTTACTTCGGCTAGAAGTTCCCTTTATCAATGTTGTGGCTCTCAAGTCTCTCTCAAGATAAATTGGAAGGAGCCCCACATGAATAAGGATTGTACAATTCTGTGAAGACATGGCTTTCCGATTTGCCTTGCCGATTTCCTGCCTACTCCACTGCGCTCATTCGTTACCCAATCGTGGAATTTGAGTAAATTAGTGAGACTATTTCGTCGCCTCCACGCAATTAAGTTCCCGAATGAGAGAGTTTCCCATGAGAATATCTAAGATGTGATCTCTCTGAATACTTTCCGTGATCTTTCTCGGAATGTTTGTGAGACTCACCGGTCTGTTATTTCCCGGATAGCTCTTATATCCCCAAATAGCTCCAGAATGACCTATTTAAGATAGAGCCAACGTGCAATTAGTATCCTTCGAAGAGTTCTAGGCCTATTGACTATTTAAATCAGGGGTGCCCAAAGTGCGGCCCACGAGGAGTTTTGGAAAACAAATGAATTTGTTATGATGATGTAAATGAATGAACGATTTTAGCGCTACGGAATGAACGACTAGGTTTTAATTCTCTCGCGGGTAAGTACAGTCTATTCCCGGTCAAAATTCTCGGATATGGAATCATCCTGACACTTTCATCGGGTAAACATGAGGCGCATAGCTCGACTTCACATCCAGGTGCGATCTGTGAGGTCGAGAGAATACGCAGGACTGCCAGATTCTGCTGAAAATATGCGTTGCACGCATCATTCCAAAGAGCTTCTTTGCATTTTTTTCACGCAAAAATATCTCTGATAAATTCATGCTGTCAGATTCCTCCCAATGGCCGCCACGGCATCGCAAACATACCGCAGTAAGAGATCCATATCAAGATAATGTTTAACATTTCATGGCACCTTCTGACATCCCTACCTATTTCTACAATCCCATCTGGAAGGAGCGAAGGGAGAATAGGAGCAAAAACCTGGACTATATTGCACCAGCCTCTTCCGTAGGGCTTGTACTGTATGTCATCAGTCTCTCAAAGGACAAACGAACAGGTACAATGTTGTCGAAACCGCTCATTCCATGAAGACTGGGATTATCAGTCGAGCCGATACCAAGCGACAGTGTGGATGTACGAATTACACTTTGGATTCTATTTTTCTGTAGCAATGTCAGCAGAGCGTAAAATACCTCGTATCGATGAAGAAAATCACATATTTCAAGACAAGTGGACTCACGAATACTTTGGGTGACATGCACCAATGGAGGAATCGGAATAGTTTAAAGACGCGATGAACACGATTACTAAAACATGTTTAAGAAAATGTTTCTTTGACATGCCCCATCGAAAATCATATTAGTTTCGTGAACACGTTTATCCACGACTTAGACACGTTAAAGGCGGTATGGGAGCCCTTGCAAAGAGGGTGATGATTAGTGTGGCAGCTGCAATTCCATCGTCCGCAGCAAGTTGGCGACGATGAAAACCTTCGGAATTCGTCTCCATTGAACCATTCAAGAGGATTGAGCTGATCTCTGATGGTTCGACAGTCCTGGCAGTCCAGGCCTGAACCAAACCTGGCAGTTTGGTTCAGAATCACGTCAAAAACTCCTATCTCGTCGTTAGTTTCCATTTCCACCGTCGCTGGATGATGAGAGGCAAGATATGGTTCGACAGTCCTGGCAGTCCAGGCCTGAACCAAACCTGGCAGTTTGGTTCAGAATCACGTCAAAAACTCCTATCTCGTCGTTAGTTTCCATTTCCACCGTCGCTGGATGATGAGAGGCAAGATGAAAGAGGCCCACTTCGGCGAAACAGCAAGTTGAATTAGGTCAAAACCAGGAAAAATATTTTTATTTGGTATATTATTTACCAGGCAGAAAAGCAAGGTTTTCCAATTATGCGGCCCGCGAGCCCGCTCCCTACAGGCTATGCGGCCCCGCTGACCCAAAACTTTGGGCACCCCTGATTTAAATGATCGAAACTTAGGGGGAGCAAGAATGTTCAAAGTATTTTATCCCTGAACGTTTATCAAGGACATGAATTGAGAGTTCCCAAGCAGCACCAGAAATGTTTAAGAACTTCATGCTTTAGGATTCGGCTAACGTGCTATAGACATCCCTAGAAACGATCTCTCGACCATTTAAAATGTCTTTCATTAGAAGTACAAACAAAACAGCCGTCCTCCCCTACCGGGGACCATCATCCAGCCGAGGTTCTTTAGATCTGGTTGGGAGTATTACCTTCTCTTGTGGAGGTAGACAGCAAGCATCCTCCCTGTCTCCTTGTGGAATTTTAGCGTCCTTCGAAAGGAATGACACCCTCTCTAATATTTCTATCGATTATTGAGTTATTTTCTGCTCTGAACTTACAGTACATGTCTGAAAAGATCCTTAAGGCTGGGGTGTCAAACTGGCGGCCCGCGGGGCGGATCCGACCCACCAGTTCATTTTGTACGGCCCGCGAAGTCCACGTCAACAGTTGGTTCTGGAAAAGTACTGTAAATTTCAGCCTGTTTGCGCACTAAAGATTAGGTGTTAGGTATTTTATTGTGGCCCCCAATCACCCCTGAAGGCTTCCATCCGGCCCCCAGCCTAGTCGAGTTTGACACCCCTGCTTCAGAGTGAAGTTTTTCATCTCACCGGAACCCATCTCTTTTGGGGAGTTGGGCGCACACCAAGTAAGTTACATATAAGACACAAGTAAGTTACAAATAAGACGCTTGACGTCTTCCAGGATTGGGTTACCTCTGTAGACGAATGAATTGTTGAAGAATTCCTATGTCTTTCCTTAAGGTGTCTGGGAAAATATCGGGTGCCATAAGAAAAGTACTGAGGGCTAATTCCAATTGTATTAAGTAACGACTGGCAACATCAGCAATGCAGGCGTCATCTCGAGTCTGTTATTGGAACCATGTTTGTTCCAGCAACTGCCAGATGGATTGCCCCATTCAAGTAGCACATCTTGGATAATAAGAATAAAATTTACTTTCAAGTAATATCCTTCAAAAACTTCAGTAAGAATACGATATTTGTGAATAAGAATAATAGCTCCTTATTTGAGCACTCTAAAGCTGCTCATCCAGGAGTTTTTCAAACCCTTACAAACCCCTTTCAAGCGCTGGTTGAAAGTTTTCTTGAACTTTTTTTGTGCTACTTGGGTGCCTTCTCAAATATCTGTAGACGTTCGCTCGTTTCCGATTCCTAGGAGCTTCGCCCAAAATGCTATTCTCGAATACGATTCTTAATTTTACGTAATGGTACTTCCCAATCGAGTTCATTGATGACACCAGCTGGAATCGCTTTGGGGGCCTGTTGCCTTTCTTGCTTTCAGGTTCCCTCTCGTACTCATGATCTCTTTCCCGATGATGGTGATACCCTCGATGTAGTCGGTACGTCAGTGGATTCGCTCGTGAACACAGAAGCAACTCGTTCAATGACGCTGTTCGGTGGCTGAGAGGGTTCTGCTTCAGAGGGAAAATTTTGAGGCGTAGGATCATGTTTAGGTTGGGGCGGGGTTTCTTGCTCCGCCTGCAGACAACCCATCTGCTTTTATGTGGTGTGCCTAGACACACTTGCCATTCCGGGTGTCACGCTCAGGAGATACGGACGCAGTACACCTTAAAAATCCTTCATTCCCGTCTAAAGGGGTTAAAAAGAAAATAAACTCATTATATATCCCAGCCAGGCCTTCATTGTCCCCCCCCCCCCCCCATCTCCCCCCTGCCCGCGTCGTCCTTTACGGACCCAATCGAATGTCTACTCGTGTCATTTTTCTGTAATTGTTATTTTTATTATTAACCTTGGTATTATTCTTTGCATTGATAGCAAGTTGTTTAACGATCTCTCGATTCGCCCATTGAATTTCCCACTTAAATAATCTCTATGTAACCCGATATTCCAGAAGTGAAATGAAATGAGAAGAGCATCACGTTCAGAGAGAGAGAAGTTCAGAGCTTTACGTTCAGATACATTGACGACCCGATGACCGTTAGTAATCAACAGATCGTGGATGAACTTCTTCACATTAATTCGGATTGCAAGCAGTTGGAAGAAACGACCACATCTCCATTTAAATCTGCACATCATCTAGATCTAGATCATCATCTTGAAATTGCACGTATCGATATTCCTTTCAGCATTAATGATAAAAGGAGGGACTAAAAAAATTTCTAGTTTACCAATGGTTAGATCGAACATCCCCAGCATATTGTATAGAAAAAGGAATAAAATCACAATCAAACAGGCCTGTTCAAGCCATCTCGATTTTTTATTTATTTCAAAAGGAAGCTGTTGTTTGATAGCAACTTTAGTCGAATGGGCATGCTGACTGGTCCTTGAAAAAAAGAATTTTTGACTGTTTGGGAAATTACATGTCTAACTTTTCCCTCTCAAAAATATGGTGATCTTTGTGCTGAGAACCCATTTCATATCTTTATGGATAGCCATCTCGATAAGAACTTAGCACTTCTGTAAATGACTTTCCTCCATCTGAATTACTCCGCATGTTCTTGTATCTATCTCTTCTCTTTCATCGTAATTTCTCGGTCTTTTTCAATAGGGAACAGCATTTTAATTCTAGGCTGGAATAAAACGAAGTCTTTTTCGGCCTAGAGTCGGGCTTTAATATAGATAATAGGGCGTTCCTTTTGCAGCTACTCCACTGTTGTGTGATTATTGTCACTCTTTTGAAAGTAATGTACAGGGTACGGCAAAGAAATACCAATGACTTTTAACTTAATGTCTCCGCTCAAAATGGAGCCATTTCCGCGAAACTTTCACAATGGGTGTATGACTATGTTTTCAAGTGATTCTCAAATTCTATCCGAATTCGTTGAGCTGAAGAAATTCTATCAGCATTTACTGAAAAGGAGTTTGACATTGAGAATGAACTAATAGAGCCCTTGTTGGTAGTCTTCTTTCGTATAGCGTTTTGGATAGCAACAATTAAAGTTCAATGTCTAGGTTAGCTAACCATTCGATTGCTTCTGAGGCTGCTGAATGGATGCAGTTTATGTCACGTTTGAATGCTCTGATTGGGCAGTCGTTCACAATATGTTGGATAGTTTGGCTCTGTGCACCACAATCACATTTGGGATTTTCTTTTAATCTCCACTTATGGAACAGGTGGCCGCAGCGTCCATGGAGAGTTCTGATGCGGTTGATGGTGGACCATGGTTTTCTTGGTAGCAAGAAGCCAGGTGGTTTTGTTGTTGGGTCGGTGATGAGGTACCTGTGTGGTAGGTTTGTGTTAGCCTGAATAGCCTGAATCACTTCGCCAACGTTCTTCAGTTGAAGTGTTTGCCTCGTGGAGTCTCTTTACCTCAGTCCAGAAAGGTTTCCTGGATTTCAAACGGTTGGCCAGTGGATTTGCTAGGGTCTTGGTTGATTGGTAGGTTTGTGTTGAGAGCTTTATGGTACTCTTTGACATAAGCCGCATCTCGCCGGAGGTGGGCTGGTGCTATGTTGGCCAACACTGGGAACCATGGCAGAGGAGTGGATTTGAGGGTGACCATAATTGAGGAATTCTCTGGAAAAAGGGCGTATGTGCAATGATGCAATTCGAGATAAACGGCAAAAACTTCCCATAGCTAATCTGCAGCTGGTCCAAACTCAGTTTTCAGTCAAATGGTATCTTAGACCTCTTTCCAATTGAACTTGGGGTTTTAACGAATTTATTTACCTGTCATTGCTGGGATGCAGGCAGAAGGTGTTCATGCACATACGCCCTTTTTCCATATCTGCGCTGCTGAAACTTTTCCCAACCAGTCTTTCACTAAATTTTTTCTAATTAAAAATAATAATTTACCAGTATATCTACAAATTTCAAATCAACTCTTCCTCAAAGAATGACAATAAAAATGTGAATATTCAGGACGAATTTGATTCACCAATTACTCATCAATGATCCATTATTACTTTATTGATCATCTGAATCTCCAATTGTTTCATGGATATCGCCAACTTCTCGCATCCTTCCAGGGGTTTGGATGACTCTGCCTCTTTTTTCCCCTTTCCCCCTATCTGGTTTCTTCCCCATTTTCAATTTCAGTTCGAAAGAATGGAATTATTCCAGAAAAATTTTTCAGTGATGCAGGTGCTAATTGAATATTCATGGAGGCAGCCATATTGAAATTGTCAGGCAGTGGGTCTGCCATTAAGTGAAAGCATAGGAAAATCTGCTTCTCCCTTGCTGAATACGAAACTTAACTAACTGCTGACCACCTTATTCTATGACAAGCCATCTAAAGCAGCGCATGAACACAGATGGAAAAAGGGCGTATGGGCACTTACGCCCTTTTTCCAGAGAACTCCTCAATTATCCTCAGCAGCGTTTAGCTGCGTATCGACGAGTTTCACGTGCGCACTTCGGCTCCATATTGGGGCACAGTATTCAGCAGTGGAATAAACAAGAGCCAATGTTGCTGTCCGCAGAGTGGGAGCATCAGCTCCCCAAGTTGTGCCAGTCAGTTCATGGACCAGGTTCACGCGAGACTTGGTCTTTGCAGATGTGTTCTTGAGATGCTCGTGGAACGTTAGGCTGCGGTCTAAGGTGACACCCAAATATTTTGGGGATGGATCGTACCTTACTTTTTCTCCACAGAAAGCAATGGTTAAGGGCATGTTTGCACGTTTGTTGTTCAAGTGGAAGCCACTTACGACTGGTTTACTGGGGTTAGGGAGGAGGCGCCAGTATTTAAAGAATCGTTCGAGCTCCTGTAAGTCCTTTGTGAGTGCGTCTTCGATCTTGGTGGGGTGTACGGATTGAACTGCAAGTGCGAGGTCATCAGCGTACCCAAACTTGCGTGATTCAGTGGTAGGGATGTCACTAATATAGATATTGAAAAGGGTTGGGGCAAGGACTGAGCCTTGGGGTAGGCCGTTGTTTAATAGTCGAGTCCTGCTTATCGTATTCCCCAGATGGACACGAAACCTTCGGTTGGTTAACATGGAGGATAGTAGACCTAGTGTCTGTTTGCACCTGACAATGTTAGACACTTTCAAGATCAGACCCTCGCGGAAAACAGTGTCGTAAGCGGCGGAGAGGTCGATGAAAGCGACTCCAGTTGTGAGTTTGCGCTGGAAGCCAGCCTCAATAAAGGTGGTCAGCGCGAGTACCTGGTCGCAGGTGCTACGGGTAGGTCGGAAGCCAGCTTGTTCAGGTGGGATGTGTGCTTCGACTATAGGGCACAATCTGGCTAATAGCAGCCGTTCGAGAAGCTTGTAAGCTGTGCATAGCAATGAGATAGGTCTGATGCTTTTTGGGTCGTGTGAAGGCTTGCCAGGCTTTGAAATGGCAATTACTTTCGATTGTCGCCATGTCATATGTAATTTTCCTGAGGCTTGGATGTTAGAGCTCTATTATTCCATTCTCAATGTCTAACTCCTTTTCAATAAGTGCTGATATTTCTTCAGTTCAACAAATTCGGATGAAATTTCGAGAATCACTTGAAAACATACTCATCCATCCATAGGGAAAGTTTCGCGGAAATGGCTCATTATGAGCGGAGATATTAAGGTTTAAAGTCATTGGTCTTTTTTTGGTCATACCCTGTAAATACGTTCCACCGAACCACACGAAAGTTGGAAGTTGGCTTGTGCTTCTTGGGATCTTCAGCTCTACAAACTGAAGAAAATCCACTGAAGCGGGTGAACAAGGGGTCTCTCGGGACTTCATATGCCTTTTTTCTCATCCTCACTTTTCTCTTGCCTTTTAGATTTGGACCTCAAGTGACCAGCGGGAGGTTGAAGAAAGTCACCTGTCCAGAAAACCAGAGGCTCCGTCTGGCCCAGGCCTCCTCAAAATCCACAAACGAAAGAAAAATGATATGCTTCTGGATTCAAACGTAATTCGCAATTTATATATACAAGCAGCCCTTCAGTCAAGAAATTCAACAACAACAACGTTGAGGAAACAAGGTCATCAGCGCCAGGGCACCATAGAAATGAGACAGAAATTGAAAGGAGGCTTGTACTTCCATGGACTTCTCCATGAATTCTTTCGAAAGTACATGCACGTAAAATGACGAATCGTAGTTTTCATAGTGCCTCTATAACCTCAATGCATATAACAGTTCAGAACAGGAACAGGAAGAGAAAACGAGCGTACATAGCTTTATATCAGATGGAATTGCAGATCCAATATATGTCTGGATCTGGAGGCGTAATGAAAGGAAATGCGAGCCAGGGTCAGCGAGGTAGCATGCGTAGGTACGATTTATCCTCTGTGTATAAGGGGAGAAGGGGGGGTAACCAGATAAGAAGGCTAAGGAGACGTCGGAGAAAGAACGAAACGATACACGGAGACGCATCATTTGATATAAGTAAAAAAAATGCAAGGGCAGTTTAGTCGTCCCTCTTATTTAGGAGCCAAACCTATATGCATTGTACAAGAATGTGATTTACTGTCCTACTCGTATACGCATGTATCCAACAAGAAAGGGAAATATGATTCACTTGTTCTTCCCCTTAAGTCTTCAATATGCTTGCCACACATCATGGAATGAATTGAAGAAGACAAAGGCGGTAGGTTTCAGGACCGTGTTCAAACCAACAAAAAGCATAATTTCATGTCTCCGGGGTTTTCCCTCGTCTCAACGCGTGAGATTCTGTCCAAGAAAAATTGTTTTCATTTGAGTTCCCAAAATGCGCGTGGTGTTTGTGTGCAACCGGTGCACGAACGCACCGGTTGAAAAGACTCTCAAAAGGTAAATGCCAGCAAAAACCAACATCATAAGTGTGAAGTGCCCACTGGGGAAATGGTAAGATTTTCCGTTGAGATGCGGGAATCACTTCTCCTTTTTTCCACCAGTGGCCCCGGATCCTTCCGTCTCCGGTTCCGGTTCCTCGTTGGCCTTGGCCAAAGCCAACAGTATCATGGTCAACTCCTTCCGATTGATTCGGCCGTCTCGATTGAAGTCACAGCCCCTCATGATGGTCTCCTGAAACGCTTCCAGGTCACTCGCATCGTAATCCTGAAACGTTCCACGGATCATCATCGTCATCATCAATCTGCATCGTCTGAGTGCTGGAAGAGAGGTGAGAGATTCCTCCTACCTTCTTGGCCAATTCAAGCAAATCTTTGAGAAAACCACGGAGTTCTTCGTTCTCAATCATGCCGCTGTTATCCTGGAGGAGATATCGAGCGAAATCGATAAGAACATCTAAAAATTTCACGGATTGCCACAAATGGAAAGAACTTCTACTCACTCGATCGTAGAGGGAGAAAACTTTCTCGATGTCTCCCTTGGTCAATTTGGAAGCCCCCTGCCGGGGAAAAGAGAAAGAAACACAGAGTTAGATCACGTTCCCTGGATTGTGTTCTTTCTGGTTGCACTTTATTTTCAGCTTTGGGTGTCATCCTCGCGTTGGTCTGCCGCACAGAGCAGAAAAAACGAGAGGAAGACGATGATGCGATGATAAGAGTAATCGGAAATGAAAAACATTTTACACAACATACAACGTGCCGAACTAACACAGTCCATACGCTATACTCAACAGGGTATGGCAATAAAGACTCCTGACTTTTAATCAAGAAATCTCTGCTCATACCTGGCTGTCAAATGAAACTAGGGTCTTCATACTGTGGTTGCATATCATCCAAGCCCCATTGAACATCTACTCATTTAAAATTCATCATGGGCTGGCTTTGATAAACCTCTTTTTCAAGTAATAACAGATGAGTCAATAGGTACCACATTCGCTTTAAGTTTCTTCAGATTTTCTCATCCATTACATCGGAGGAGGAAGCAGACGGAGGCAAGTCGTTCCTCAGAGACTGGAATCATCTGTCCATTTTCGATTTCAGATTTTTTTAATAATCGTTTATAACTTACATTTTCAAAACGGGCTTGCATAAAATTTTAAATATGTCAGGAACGTATTAATCCATGTACGGTGCAAATAAAAAAAAGGCTTCTGTTAACGCAGAGAATAAAGGGGGCTCTCTTGCCATACCCTGAGGGCACACAGACTATATACAGGGTGTCCCAGAAACCCCGCCCCAAGTTTTTTTTTTTGCATCATTGTCTTTATTTTTTTTTCCTGATGGAAATGAGTTTTGTATCATTCGAAAGCCTAGACCTTTCTTGATAACTGCTGTTAAGCCTGATGGTTTGTGATTACTGGTTGTGGGGTTTTTTGAAAGAGAAGGTGTATGCTGAAAAACCCCTAACATCCTTGACCTCATCAGCGCCATTCACTTAATCTTAGCCTCAGTCCAAACTGGGGGCGAGGTTTCTGGGATGCAGGGATTAAAAACAGGGATTTAATCTATTTGCCACTGAAATTGGTTCCCATTCTGATCATGACACATACGGCATCACTGGGGAAAGTCATTCACTGCTTTCTGGCACATGTCCATGCTTATGGCATTCAGTTTGGTGGAAATGGCGCTGATGAGGTCTGGGATGTTAGGGGTTTTGTATCATACACCTTCTCTTTCAAAAAACCCCACAACCAGTAATCACAAACCGTCAGGTTTAACAGCAGTTGTTAAGAAAGGTCTAGGCTTTCGAATGATACAAAACTCATTTCCATCAGAAAAAAGACAATGATGAAAAAAACTTGGGGCGGGGTTTCTGGGACACCCTGTAGTGAATGAGGCACTCTCTCAGAGACACGGAGTTCCTTGGTCATATCCATGCCGATGCACGAACACTCTAAACCTAATGACCCATGACTGGAACTTGTGCTGTGCTGTGCTGCTAACGTGATAAGACGGCACAAGACATTCAATCTAAAGCCCCTCAGTTTCAATCATGCCTCTTCCAGGAGGGAGGCTCTACGCATGTATATTATTTTTCAATGTTCTTCACTTAAGTTACACACTATTTCTCTTGACTCAGTCACCACTTCCCATGCGTGAATGTCCGAGCAAGAGCAAAAATGTCTGACTCATGTGGAGAACACAATAGCTCTACGATGCGCTACTTGACGGTTTCTTTTTTTAAAATTAGCCATCTGATGCGTAGCATACGATGTACCTGTTAGGTTTCTGCCACCTCAAGGATTCAGGTTGCAGTTAGTGGAAGAAAGGCTAAGCTTCACTCAGTTTAGATGTGGGATTTGGTTCGATCTTTCTCAACACAGTTCCACCGTCAAGGGAACATTCTATTTCGCAGTGTGAGACACAATTTTTTTTTTCTTTTTATATTCCGATGGGGTCAATTGATGATTCGAATGTCAGTGCACAGGACACGGAGGTACTGAAACGGTTCTTATACACTCGGCTGGCCTGTTCATATCGATGCTTAGACTCGGGATGAGATACGCTACCGGTGTTACCTTGAATATCTGCCTGCATAAGAAGTTCTCCTTCACTGGGAGCAACCTGAAAGAACAAGGAGACCAGTTGGCTTCATCTTCATCGAGCTGCAGAGAATGAGAGAGGATCAGATAATAACAGAAAGTCTGGATCTCATCTAAATTAGTCTCATTTTCTCATTAGCGATGCCGTGCATGGAGTTAGAGAGAGGGGATGAGATGCAATCCAGACCCCTCATTCTAACATACAGTTGAAGCGATCAATGGGGAATCTAAATGAACTAGGAAAATTGAGTCATGTTTTGAAGGTCCCAAGCTCAGTGGTGCAGTTTCGGTATTCCGGGGGACAAGTTCACAAACTCTCAGAATGGGTAGGGACAGCTTTAGAAATTCCTCGCTATCTTCTTGGAATTCAAGTACATTCATCGATGGGGATACTGCGCTAGTAAGAACAGTCCTTTCCAGAACATAAAAGTTCTCTCGTATTAACGAAGATTTGAGTTATTTCAAGGTCTAATTCTCACTTTTCTTCCTGTTAGTCATTCCCTGGCTGCTGACTTTCACAGTAGCAGAATGAGGCGCTTTTTGGTGAAGGAACTTTGGTAGGTTCATCTTCTTACGTGTAATAATCAATTCAGGGCTGGGAACTACCTGATAAGAGATTCGTGTGGCATGCATCAGGCAAAAGGGCAACAGCATACATCTGTAATCTCGGAAATGCAAGCCACCCGATGTCATTAGATTAATACCCATTCATGTCTTGCGCCACTGACAGGTCCATAGAAACATGAAACCAAATTGAGACCAGCCTGTAGGATATGCTGTACGGCACGTGCTCTCTACACATCCCCATAAATCAATGCTTCACTTCTACGAGGAGAATATGGGCGTGACGCATATTCAAGTCATTTACAATCTGTTAGATATCAACATGGAAATTGCCTTGCCACTTAACCATGTCAACGAGAAGTAATGAAAGTCCTCACTGCTTCCTATTTCTAACTCACTCGCTTCTCGCCTCCACATGCTGTTAGGATTATTTCTGTGCTGGGCTATTGTGCGTCAGAGTTATGTAATGTCACCAGTAGATAAGAATCGTTTCGGGAGGAGGAAGGTTCGGTGGAGTTTGAAAGGACATTGGCACCTTCAAAAAAATATGGCTTTTGTTCAAGCTCTATACTCATATTATAACTACGACAGTCGGTGATTCTAATAAAGTCACAAATATTTTGGGAGATGCTCATTGATTATTAATATCTCTGCTGGTTTTTCATTCTGGTGGTTCATTATTGGCTCTTATCTAATTGTCTAAAGCACTCAGCCAGCTAGAGAACTTCTCAATGAGGCACATCTATCAAAATATAATATTTTCTATTTTCAAATAGTCCTTAACCCCTTAAATGGACTCGCCGCATATGTGCGGTCTGGCACCTGCCTTCTCTCAATGGAATCACCGCACATTTGCGTTCAAAAGTTCCCAGTTAAGGGGTTAAAATATTCACGAGAACTCACTTGGCCATTTCGCTCAATTGCAATTTTCCATCTTTGTTGGCGTCAAACACCTGGAGCTGCAAAGCAAAACAAAGTGGAGTCAAGGTTGTGCTTCTACTTTTCACCTTAGTTTGTACATCAGGCACAGGTTTCTACTTACGATGGTGTCGGTATATTCAATGAGCTTGTCTTCCGTCACTTCGTTCATCTTCTTCGCCTCCTTGAGCAAGTCTCGGAGGAAATTCTGCAAAGAACAATACATGCAGACGAGGTGCAAGGCCATGAAGTAATGAAAATTTCAAGCGAAAAAGACTAACTTTCAGTTCGTCTGCTTCGATGAACCCACTGTTGTCTCGATCGTAGTCTCTCCAGATCTGTCACACGGCAGACAAGTAGAGACAAATCAATATGAAATCATGAATGTATTACGAGGGTAATCCTGAAAAATTATTTAAGAAAAAAAAATTTTTTTGGAGCACCGAGAATCTAGTGACAATTTCTTTGAGTTATCGATCTCGATACTTTCACAGTTCAATTTGATGTATTTTTCCCGCTTCAGCATCCCGTCAATTTCTCTAGTCTCCTGGCAACCAATTCTTTGAGTGTGGATTCGGTGCAGAGCTAAATGCAGGAAAATCGTTGTGCTGCAGCAACTCTTCAATTTAACTCGTTAAATGTCGCGATACTAAATAGGTCGAATTTCGTGGTGATTGGACCTGAAAAATTTTTGCTGCGAGATGTTTGGCACAAATATGAAATGTTGTGTTCATCCCATGGAACAGAGGGCGCTAAACATATCTAATCCATTTCAATCTCCAAAACATTAAGCCAGTAGGAATTGAAAGGATCAAAATTAGGAGTCCTCAAAATAGGGCAGTGGCAATGAAGTAAACGTGGGTTGGGGGCACGAAAGTCGTCAGAGAAGCCGGTTCTGTCGTACTCATCGCAGTCACAAGAGCTTACTCCGAAGCCATTACTAATTGTTCCTCGGAATCAAGATATACAGGATGGCGCGCGAAAAGGTGACCCATTTATGTATCACACATACGACATTTATTCGTGGAGTCATTTATCATTCTTATCTGTTGATGGGGTGGTTCATGAAGATTTTTTAATCATGAATTACATGTTCAATGCAATTAGTCTCCCTTCTGAGGATCTTTTATAGTCGCACACTGAAATTCGTCACGAGTCGACGTCAAAGAACTTCCGTGACCTGACTCCACAACTCAGTCACCATCGATCGAAGCTCCATACAGGTTACGAGACGTCTTGGAAAGGGCTTCTCTTTCAAATAGCCTCACAAAAAACAATAACACGGATTCAGATAGGGGCTGTGTGGCGGCCTAATCACACCACAAAGGTATAATTCCAAATAGCGTAAATAAATCACTCAATCACCAAACATCCCATGGAGGAACTCCTGTGCTATTCGACCTGTGTGCGTGGTGCTGCCACCTTGCATAAACCACCGAGTGTCAGGTGGCAGTCCAGTTGCAAGGAGGCGTGAAAAGAAGTCATTTTGCAACATTTCAACGTAATGAGCTGGATTCAGTGTCATTTAAAAAGATTAACCTCAAGATGCCATGGCTCGATAATGCGCACCACACCGCGATCTAGGAGCTATGCAGCTGCCTCGACGCTCAGTTTTACGATCGGGTGATTTCTTTACGTTGTGATAATCCGTGTGATTATTTTTTATGGGGCTATTTGAAAGAGAAGCTCTTTCCAAGACGTCTTGCAACTTGTATGGAGCTTCGATCGATGGTGGTAGAGTTGTGCAATCATATCACGGAAGACCTTTGACGTCGAGTCGCGACGAATTTCAGTGTACGACTTCAAGAGATCCTCAGAAGGGAGCCTAATTGCATTGAACGTGTAATTCATGATTAACCAAATCTCCATGAACCACCCTATCGACAGACAGAATTATGCATGATTCTGCGAGTCATACAAAACGAATGCTTACATAAAAAATATAAATGCGCAAACTTTTCGTGCACCACCTGATCTCTCCATAATCAGTTTGTTTCCACTGGCCTACGAGGCATCTCTCATCTACTTCCACTTTTCTATCTTCCTGCTTTCTTTTTCCTGGTCTGTTCCCGGGGGAGCACAGCTGCGTCTCAAGGTCAGGAAGGTTCGAGATGTAGGGATTATTATGTCTAGCTGCCGTGCACGAAGTAGATGTTCACCGAGGTGTTTCGTGTGCTCCATGTGCTCCACTTAGAGCACCCCTTCAGCTTAGTGGGTCCAATAAAGCAACAGGAATGGCAGATTAATTCGACATCCCTCCATAATATTTTTTGAGCCCTTGTCATAGTAACAATACGCGTTGACGAGGACAATCACACGATGACAGCACTCCAAGGGAAAGTGGTCGACCACATCCTGGACACATCCAAATGGTGATACCAATTCTTATTCGTAAACGCAACCGAAACTGAAGAGTTAGGGTGGATTTTTGAACAGAGTACTATCCGATAATGCTGCTTTATTTACCGGATTTATAATGCATTTACTCAGAAATAAAGCTGCATTATCGGATAGTTCTCTGTTAAAAAATCCACCCTTAAACTCAAACACCATTAATGGGAAAATCAATGGAGTAATGGGCCACAGAAAAGCAAAGTTACGAGATTGCTAGTGGGAAGTGCAAAGGTGGAGTTTGCTAACTTCAGCATAATCTTTGATTCAACAATTGACACCACAGAATGAGTATCTCTCAAAGCTAAAACCTCCGCGAAGAAGTTAACCAAAAGTGAATTTAGTCCTCCATTCATCAACCGACTCCAATCGTTTCATGGAGGAGTCCATATCTACCTGACTGTTCAGAATGCTTCAATGTTCGACTAAGTACTTGTTCGCAATGTTACAACTAGGAGCTGAGGAGGTGAGATCCCGTGAAGTACGCCTCCGAGATTAATTCATCAGTACCTTGCTTGCAGAAATCGAGAGATAGTCTCTGCGATGGGGGAAAAATTTGTTAATTTCATTGTAAGTTCTCCCTTAATACTTGCGATCTGTACTATTTCAGCCTTGATTCTTTTTAACTAGATTAGTATTTGAGACCCCAAAAGGAAAACCCAGGCATGAAGGCAAGTTCAACGGTTTTTCTTGTGTCGAAATCGGTTCAGTAGACTTTGGTTTGGCATGTTGTGAATGCTTTCCGTCAGCAGAACGAGAGAAGGTCCGAAAAAAAAAAAATACCTTCACATCTGCGAAAGTACTGAATTGAAATGAATGAGGCTTTGTGGACTTGATACTTCGGCAAAGGGAAGGCTTTTGGAGTTTCTGTCTTTGCGTGAGCGTCAGCCATGAGATGGGAACTTCGAAATGGTCTTTGATAGGGTCGTTCCGCACTATGATTTTTACTGCTTTCATTTAAGGCTATATCGTACATTAAACAGAGGACTAATGCGACTAGTGCGTGTAGTGCAGCGTCATCAATTCATCCGGTCTATTCTCATACGTCAATACTAGTTTAGTGTTACTCGAATGAAGACTTTCAAATAAATTCAGGAACGTTTTGAGCGCGGGGGAAAACAATAGAAATTTGAAACTACTGTAGAAACTACTAATATTGTAAAGCAGTAGTTTCAAAGAAATGATGCCGAGAAAGCGGATGTGAATGACATCCAAGCTAACGGACCTTAGGAAGATGATAGGCCTGCATGGAACTATAAAGACATCCAGCGACGCGCGTCTGAGAGAATCCCACAATCTTCTCAGCTTTCTATTAACCCTGACAATGCATTACGAACCTAGAGTGCACATGGCACACAACAGGATTGACATTGGATTTCGTCAATAAACACGAAAACGAAACACGAATAAGAATACAAATTTGGAATACAAATGATCAAAAAGTTATTTCCTACTAATTTGGCAGAAGCAAATGTGGCTTTTTATGAAGGAAGAAGAGAAAAGTAGGGGGAAGCGCTCATAAAATCAATTGCAAGCTTTTGAGTTTTATGGTTCCAGATGGTGTCCAAGGAATGTTTTGCTGCCATTTGGACATGTACAAGCACTGTGATAAAAGTACTCCTCTTGCTCAAATGAAACCTACAATGAAAATATCTCAGATACTCTGCGGTCATGTTTGGACAGTTGCCATGCAAGACTGTTTATGTTTAACACAAAATTTCGAAGGAGATCTTTGTTCTTGCTGTTCATCCATATTGCACGCTGACTGAGTTCTTGGAAAATGCTACAGAATGTTCTTCAGCAATGCTACTTTGCACAGCAACTTGCTCAATTTGACAGTAGAGTAACTGAGATGCATAGGCTTCTGATTCTTTGCAAAGCCGGCTTGTCCTGTTTTTTTTTTATTACGACTGGAAAATTTCCGTCTAAGTTTCAGTTGAACAGTTCTCATACTTATTGATGCAGACATTGAAGACATTCCCAAATTATCTCACCTTCATGAATTCCACACTGGAGTCGAGAGGATTATCGAATCGAAAGAGAAGCAAGAAGTTCTCTTCCATTGGGAGTAACTGAGCCAACTGCACCACAGGAAAGAAGACAGGGAAAGAATGAATGCAAGAATCTCTTGGAAATCTTTGATAGCACAAAACAGATTTCAATGGATTGGAGTGAAAAGGGGGAAACCTCTCGAATTTCGATCTTTCCATCCTGGTTGTCATCATAGGCTTCCATGAAGCATTCCTTTAGTTCGGCAAGCATAGCGTCTGACACCACCTATAGGAGTGGAATCTGTTTTTCTTTCTCCATTCTTGAAAGTTGAAACCACCAGCACATACTGAGCCGGGGAAGGGCGTGGGAAAGCTTTACCTCTCCGGCGACATCGGTGCTGTTCACACTCGACACAAACTCCCTCAAGAAAGCATCCAGTTCCTTGTCCTCTATGTACCCGTTCCCTGGGAATGGACAAGATGAGACAAGATATATATATATTTTTGTCCCTGAAAGCTCTAATCCAGAATAAGAATGAGGAAGCTAGCTCGGATGCTCTGTAGCTTCTGCAGCTTTTCACACAGGTATGAGAGCTATGCATTAAGAAGTCGTGGACCTTCCATATCGACCCCCATTAGGACCGTCATTAAGAGAAATCTCTCAGCCTTCGTGCTTCCCTGGGGTTTCTTGCACCTTAGGCGGTCCTCTGCATGCCATCAGCTTCCTTTTCCTTCACGATTGCATGGTCTCAGAGAGAGAGAGGGAGAGAGAGAGAGAGGGGGGGGGGGGAAGAAAGAGTAGGGGGGGAGGGCAACTGCGGTTGCATGCATGCAAGCAGGAAGCCATTGCAGAATGTTTGCCTGCGTCACGGCCTCTGAATCAATAGAAGTTCCTCTCAGCTCAATGTTTTCGCCTACAGTTTTCATGTTGACTCGTTTCCTCAGCAAACTACACGGGTAGTGAACTATTTCCATTGAATTTTTTATACAAGACGAGCCACGTTTTGAAAGCGCGTGGCACAAGAAAGCAAATGGTGCATTCTACTGAAAGATTCATCTGAGGGAATGACGTGTTCCTCGATATTCATATACATATTTCATTAGATATTTGCTGTAGATTCGAGCCAATGGATTCCCCTATTGTTTCATTTTCCTAAGAGCATGGTAACAGTGTTCCCTTTTACGACCATGAAAGGCTGGGAGCCATCAAGGGAGAAGAAGTCTTCACCAAGTCATTAAAAAAAGAGTTTGACCGCGGGTTTTTACTGATCCATCCTCTTGTGCGCATGTCATTAAGTGGAAATGACTCCATTGAAACTGCCCCCTGGAAGCCATTTCTTCCTCCGCGAACGGGGGTGATCCCCAAATGTCGGCTGAGGGACTTCCCATTGATGGCATCATAAAAAACCTGCTCCTACTGGGATAGTCAGATAAAAGTGGGCTATAGATCCTCGAAAAAGAAGTGCGTACAGTAGGGTCATTCGCCGTACATTCGATTTCCTGTAATTGCGACGTTGAGAGGTACAACGGCGTAAGAGGTTACAGTTATCATAAGGCTCCACGAAATGCGCCATTAAAAGCGTTGCGAATCCGTCCGAGCCAATATTCGTACACCTCAATCAGAATTACAGTTCTCCATGATGCATCATGATTCCATGAACTTCCAATGCATACGGGGTGGGACAGCACATAAACAGGCTCTTCTTAAGCTTCCTGTTGGAGTTCTCCACATCTACTGGAACCTTTTTCCTTTTTCTGATTGGAATTCTTTAGCATGTCAATATGGTTACTAAATAACAACGAAGACAATTCATACGGGAGGGCACGAATGTGTCAGCATATGCGAGTGCATATATGCATATAGTGGCTGCATGGGCTCCCCTGGTTCTCCGGCGAGGAATCGATTTTCCACTAGCGACAAGCCTGCTTGGTACGACCCTCTCTCCATGCTCCACATGGAACCACTGGAAACGAAATTGCTCTAGCAGGCACTTTGGCATTTACTCTATCTCTTGTAGACAGGACTTACTGTACGCACGCATCGATGTTTTCTAAATCAGTACTGCACGGCTCTCTACGATCAGCCGGTCATAGATGGAAGATTCCAGGAATCCATCTTTCCTTTTTGTGAAATGATTAATTTGCTTTTATTGAATTTCTTCATTATCCACTAAAACCTTTGAGCTGTATAAGCGTTGCATGTTTTTATGAAGGCAATAAACCACATAGCTACTGTGAGTTGAACAGAGGAGTTAAATTCCTTTTCAGAGATGCTTTCAGAACCCTTCGCTGCTACAAAAATGGAAAGTGTCATATTTTCATCAGTTCACTTTGTATTCATCCGTCTAAAAATAAAGGTATTGATGCTTGCCTTTCTAAATTTTCGGTGACTAAGCGGGGGTTTAATACCTACCCGTTCCCTGCATTGCCTTCTAGCCCCCATCCCAAATTCATGGAAAAAATCACGTTATCATGTTCATAAATTAGTCGCATAAATAAAGAGAAGTAATTTTAAAGGGTCCAAAGATGAAAAAGTTGGGGGGGGGGGGGGCAGTGACGTGACCTTAGGGTCCAGCTCATACCCATCCTTTGGTTCACACAGCACAGATGGCCAGATTGAACAAGGTTACTATTGAATCACACTTAATGATGAAATGAAATTGAAACGCGCTTGAGATGACGCATGTCCGAGCCTTCAGTATGCAACAATCAACTTCTAAACTTCTCCGATTGTAACACTCCAGCGCCAGTTATTGGTTAATTCATAAGGAATCCACCCATGATGACAGGAAATCGCTCTCTCATGAATTCAACATTGCGACAATCGTTTTTGATAAGCACTATCCTTTGTTCTTTCTGGAATCTGGATAAATGTCAAACGGTGCTTTAGCTGCAAAACGTGGGACTTAGATATGACACTTTGGGGCGCTTTCCTTCATTAGTGAGAAAAATAATCTAAATACCTCAAATAAATACTTTATTTTGCGAATTTTGCGAAACGAAAATCGGATCGCTTAGTAAGAAAAAGTTTGAATAATTAAACGATTGAGCTGTTTCCCCTTACAATGCTTTGAACAGGAGGGTCAAAAGAAGGAAAACAAGATAAATACTCCTTTTGAGAGATGCATGTGTCTCTGCCTTTATTTCTACTTAGTCCGGCTCTTAGCTCTGAGCTCTGAGGTTCAAAAACTAGCAATGAAGCACATTTTCCGGCTCGAGAGAAGCATATCTTGAGGTCGAGGGCAACGTAGCAGGCAGTAGAGAGGCTCCTCTCAGAAGGAACGAACGGAACGAAGTGAGGGTTCTACATCCGTCAGCCACGAGACCAGATGCAAACGAAAAGTGATGGAACAGAAAAGGTGTAAGTGCGTGAAGATGTGCACGAATGATGACAGGTAAGCGTATACGCCCACCTCCTCTTTTCTCTTCTGTCCTGTTCATATTTCCGATGATTTTAACGAAATACTCAGATCTTATCGATGTCTGTCAATCCCCCTCTAGGATAACAGCGGCATGATCAACGAAGAACTTCGCGGTTTTTTCAGTTTTGCTTGAATTGACGAAGAAAGTGGAAGTCTCTCTCTCAGCACTCAGACGATGTAGATGATGATGATGATGTCGATCCTCGGAACGTTTCAGGATTACGAGACATTGTTTTTCGTTCAGCAAGAGAAGTCAGTACGAAATCTGTTTAATCAAACGAGTTGACAATTTTGATCATAATACAATAGAGGAACGAATTAACTCCGAACCTTCACAATATCGCAAAATAATAATTATAGGAGTGTAAAAAAAATCCAACCTTATGTCAGACATCCTCTACACCAGGAGTGCACTACTCAGAATACTGTGAGGACCATTTCCGATTTTTATTCACCTACCGCGGGTCGCAGTCTGCCTGACTATAGCTGTAGCCAACAGGGCGGGAGCCACAGTAGCACTCAAAACGTCACCAGTCACGGTGGGCCGCAAGCAAGGGCCTCGCGGGCCGCATGTTGTGCACCCCTGCTTTACATTGAAGGCAAAAGGGAACTTCGGACTCACTGCTCCCCACACCTCCGATATATTATGTTCAAGTATCACATAGCGTGGGCAAAAATTAAACCTTCCCGATAATAAATAGCAGACCGGAAACTAGAGATGATAAAAGAAAGACGAGAAAATTGGTTTTCACCACCTCACCATCTTTGTCGTAATGACTCCAGACTTCCATGAACTGATTGGCGGTGAGTTTGCGTAGTTCTCGACTCTCCGCATCTCTGAACTGACGAAGGAAGTTACTTCTCGTCTCCGTTGTTCCTGAACCCCCCTTCTTTCCTCCACTCATTGATGCAAACTGGAAGCCAACATGACAATGCAAAGACCGAATCAGAGCGAAGCTTTCCCCCCTCCCAGGATCCACGAAAGGACTAACCATGAATCCTTTGGGAACTTTGGAAAGGATGGCGTTCACTGCTCGAGCGTAGAACTGTTGGGATGCTTCCTTCGCCTCCTTGATGAATTTTGTGTCCATCTGCATGGGCGGAAACGATGCATATCTCCTGACTCATGTTCACCTGCGCGACTCGGTATCAGTGGCGTAGCGAGAGGGAGGGGGGAGGGGAGCTTCACACCCCCTCCCCCTTTCACTTTTTGTTCTGGCTCCACCAACTCTGGTCGAAATGCATCCGCCACCCTTCTCCCAGGAGGAGAAGTTTGCGAATTTTAAGTTCCCTCTAACCCCCCCCCCCTTTTGCCGAAATCCTGGCTAAGCCACTACTCAGTATTACCTGGCATGTTTAGATATCCGCGTGTCAATGCCAGATGGCAACAGAACTTCTGCTTTGGAAATGTTGTCTCTTCCTTTGCATTTCGAAAGAGAGAACTGGGTTTCACCTCTATGATTCATTTATTGAATGTCTTTCATCAAAATGGTAATATTATAATGGTTTTGATAAAATACCATTCTTTTTTCCTTTAAAACAGACAAAATAATGTGCGATGTAACTCTCCCGAAATTGATGGTTTCCCTCTTTTTTATTTATAGTTTTTGCTGCTCTTTTTCAAAATAACAGCACTTTAATATCGATCTCCAGGAAATGGACTTTATGCTCTTCGGTCATAAATGATTGGTTTTTCCCCCATGAAGACATACTGACAAAGACAAATACCAAACTAAAGGAACCAAGAAAGCTTCTATAAAAATTGCATGAAAAGAGAGTGTAGGTAGAGAAAGGGAATGAGAGAGGAGGGAAGAATCATACATGTTCTCTTCTGCCCATTCCATGAAATAGGATGCAAAGCAAATAATACGATCTATGACAAAGTAATTGAGAGAACTGTATAGTAGAGGGTATCTCTTACGGAGCTAAACTGTTTCTTTCTTTCTGTACCAGAATCCTTTTCACCACCCAAATGTGTTACTGGAAAAATAGAACATAATTGGGATTAGTTACCAAGTACAGTACCGGTAAATTATCCAGTTTGTTGCTTGCATGATTAGTTTAACTTGCAGCAGATTCCCAAACAACCCGAAAGTGTTCCTGCGCTAAACATTCCAAGTTGTTTTGGCTTTCATGTAACGTATAATTACTTCTAGTTTTTGTTAGCAATGCCCTTTCTTGACTAGGTAACATTTCCAGGAAATCCATAATGAATTTTCTGGGACTGTAGCATCCAGGAACCTCGTTCACTTCACTACTTGTCTTCAGTACAACGCATTTGGCACAGCTGCGAAACCACATTATTCATAACAATAACTCATGCTTCAATACAAAAATTTTAATTAGAATTTCGAGCTGGATGTGATCCTTTCACTCACGAACAATTCCTTGCACTTCTCAATAGGAGTTTTTTCAACCATACTATAGAGCAGTGGTTCCCAATCTTTTTTTATTTGTGGTACACCTAAGGACACATGAACTTTCCACAGCACACCCAGCCATTTGCTTACTTTCAATGGGAAACTTGGGCTTGCTTCGCTGAACACAGCAGTTTGATACGAGGCGTCATAGTGCAACTCTAAGCTCGTTTTTCACTGAGAGACGACTTTCTCTCTTGCTTTTAAGTTTTTTTTTTGCTTTAGGTTTTTAGTTTTTCTTATTGTCCACTCTCAAATCTCACGGCACACCTAAGCCTTTCTGGTGGCACACCAGAAACACTGGGAAACACTGCAATAAAGTACCCCCAGGGCTAGATTAGCCCATAGGCTATAGCCTTAGGCCCTACTTTAGGCCCTAATTTGTAAAAAATTTTGTGCAATATGTAATTCATACTTAGGATCTTCCCTCCCATTAGTCTTAGGCCCCTCATAACCTTAATCCGGCCCTGAGTACCCTCCACCCCTGATTTGAAGCAATGTATGCTTTGTGATGTCCTAAGCATTTCCCTGAAAATTCTAGTCAACCACTGCCATGAGACTGAAAAATGCTGAAGTTCCGAAAGATTCTCTAAAAGAAGTGCATCTTACGTGAGATCGATTCTTCCTGTCATAGCCAATTACAGTCCCATCTTTTCCTTTGGGATCACATAAGACCCCAGTATGAAAGTTGCAGGAATGAGAAAGAAGTTTGGAGAAATGAAGAACAGAGAACGGCTCTCCCCGGTAATGAGGCCAGAAGTGGTTTTTCAAACTTCAAAGTGGTTTTCTCAGGCGAACTGCAAGGTATCTGATGAAGTACATTTTTTCCGTATTCGTGCTATTTGCCTGTATGCCTCTTACTACGCAAAACACTTTTATTTTTACACGTCCTTTTTACCTCTATCGGCGGTCATCCCTCTAGTCATATACCACTATCCATGTAATAAAGTTGTGCGTTGCTTTACGGCGGATTTTCATCATCTTCGTGCGTATATGATTAAGTCAAACATCTGCTAGACTCCTCGCTTATTAGATACGTGCATTATGTCATGTCTTGATGCCCAGTATTGCATCGAAGATAGATGATATTGTAGGGAATATTGTGACCACGAACATCTTGCAATTACGGAGTATAACTGAGCCAAGGATACGGTTCCAGACGTGGGTTTTTTCGCTATTTGCCTGACTTGTTGCTTGCTTTATTTGCTTTGGCGATGATGTGGCTATTTAATAAGGAACTCTTCCATTGATCTTGTCCAGGTCTATAAATCTGACGAAATCGGCTGTACATACGTTGCACCTTCGTGGTAAGGTTCGTCACCTTCGAAACTTTAAAAGAACTTTTACTTTTGCTAAAAAGAGAAGTGTTGAATGGGGCGCGACACTCGAAAAGGGACGGAAATGGAAGAAGAAAGGAAGCATGGAAGGAGGGAGAGGAGATGTTTCGGCGGCCTGGGCAGGGAAGGAGAGAGGTGTTGGGGGATCGATGACGATGCAGCAACGACCCACTCCTCTTCCTCTTCCTCTTCCTCTTCCTCTTCCTCTTCCCATTCCTTCCCTTTTTTTCCTTCTTTCTCCTTGCATCTCCCTCATTCTTCGTATCATTCTTCGTCTCCTCCGACCAATTCTATCCTGTGCTGGTCATTCAATTCATTGGTCAGCCCTGGGAGTCTCATCATTCATTAATGACAAGCAACTCGCGATCAACAAGTGAACGGCGCCCTGTCGCCACTTCCTCCCACTCCTTCCTAACGCGCACGTTCTCGAGATCCTCAGCTTTTACTCAATCCATTTTTCTTTCCCATTGAAGCGTAAATGAAATAAAAAATGTGACGACAGGTTGATGACGGACTGCTTCGAAGAATGGCGAGGAACTAACGGCATGATGCAATGGATTCAATAGATCGTGGCGATTCACTCTATCACAGTATGGCTAGGCTTAATAGTACAAAATAAAAGTACATTCTGCCATTCATAAGACAAGATGGGCGTGATCAGAGACTCACACTATATACATAAAGCACTTTATAAATGGCCTAGCAAAAAAAAAGTGAGGGAAATGAATTTCCGAGTACCTCGGCCAAGTAGGCTTCCAGGGGAAAAGCCTACTTGGCCGAGGTACTCGGAAACTCATTACCCGCACATCTTTCCGCTGAACCTTTATAAAGGGTTTTATATATAGTCACAAGACGACACTTGATGTGGAAGCGGAGCAGGATGTCAGACAGACTTAGATTAGATTAGAACTTAGATTCACCTTTCTCCTCTTACCTTTATCTTCTCTACAATTTGCCTCCTTGATCCAGGCGGACATGTGCCAAGGAAGTAAAGACAGCCACAAAGGCAATACCAAGCAAACAGCACTCAGTTGATAATATGGAACAGTGAATCCCCTACTGTTCTCAGACTCGTATTAGAAATGGTGCGTATGTATGTAAGGCGCGGGGAAGTATGGTGGGTTCTTCCCCTGGTGAGCAGGTCACCCCGCGCAGCCCCACAGACCCTCCCGCCTTCCCCTCCCTCATCCCATGGCACAGACACACGGCCTGCCCCGACTTCCCTCGTCCTTTCCCAGGTCCTTGCCCTGCCTCTGGCTTCCTCTCATACTTCACTCGTCCCGTTCCCCCTTCCCACCATCCTTTCTCGCCTTCAACACTGACCGACGAGCCCCGGAAAGCAATTTCCTCTTCCAAATCTCTCGGTCTTTTTCTCCATCTCCACGGACCCTGTCACGCAGGAATTGATCCTATCCCACCCAACCTTTCTTTCTCCACCTGTCATTAAGGTCAGAGATATTGCGGTCTCACATCTAGTCCTTCCTATCAGTGCGACAGTACCTGGCAAGGAGTGAGGAAAGAAGTCCAGTATGATCAAATGATGGCTGAGCTTGTGATTCCAATGGCCATGTATCCATTCGCATTTCGCGAATCATGAACGATCAAAGATGGGCAAGATACCTCATGAAAGCATTTAAATAAAATATAAGGACACAACTGAAAAAAAAACTTGAGATAAAGATTCAGAGTGATCATACATCAGAGGCAGCTCGTGATATGCAGCAGTAGTAATTCTTGAATGGAGACCGGGGAAGCTGACCTCCTCTGTCTCTACTGACGAACCACTACTGCCGCATATCACGAACCGCCACTGCCATACATCTATGGCTAGACTGTTTTTTTTTAATTTAAACAATTTTATGAAAGGGGAGATGGTCGGGGATTGCAGTGAGAGTAGATGGTCCACTTCACATGCACGAACAGACAAAATTGGATTAATCCGGTAAATAGTGCACCCTCGTCAACTAGTTCGCGACAGTTACCCATCAATTTGTTTTAACCTGCCACGTGAATCGTCAGATAATCTTATTTCTTGTATTTCTTGTTGGAGACAATACAAACTTCTCACGAGAAAAGAATATTCATTTGTCTTTCAAATACTGTTAATGAATAAATACACTCTCTGAAAAAGAAAGTAGGAAGATTTTTCGATTGTAACTACTCGTAATTGGTTCAGAATATCGTTGCGCACTTTAAAAGGCTGACTACTAAATCAAAGGAGCATATGAGTGCTAAGTTATAAAAAATATCCGTTCGCTGGTTCTAGAGATACAGGAGGTAATTCAGAGCGTGACAGCTCCAAGACAGTGTAGCCAGAACTCTACGGAAGCATACTTCAAAATTCAGTTATGTACCTCATACACGATGGCTGACATGACGTGCGTACGACCATAAGTGCATTGTTCTTACCTATTTCACTCTTGGATGAGAAGCTAAAAGCACCCGCTGTCAATCTGCACACAGGCACGAGAAGTCGGTCGAAATTCAGACACTGCACTGTCCGCTCTTTCCTGCGACAAGGAAACGATGGGTTCCGCCTCTCTCGCGCGGGTGCGGTTGGCTGCACTGGTCCGCTGCGACCTCGCTTGGAATGAGCTGCCGGACTTTCTTTTTTTTTTGCCAGAACCTGATATTTCATATCAAGAATAGTATTTTACTTTGGGAGGCTTGCAAAACTATCTCCTTTTCTTATGGTGACCATTATTAATAATTTTCATTATCAGCCAACTGTACCAGAGGGGGAAACTTGGCCACATAACTGATACTGTAGTTCTCTCTGAAACTGGGTGTCAAGCAAGAATTTGGTTCAAAAAGTAATTTTCTTGTGCGCTAACTTTAATCCGGCAACTCTGCAGATGGATCCCTTCTATCCAATGAAATTGGCTAAATTGGCTAAAAACATTGAGGAATCTTTGGTTCATATGATGGCAGAAGCCTGGGTCTATAGTAAGCCATATGATGGATGCCAGGAAATCTCCACGACGGTTCATATAGCGTGTCATCCATTTCCTGTAGATTCTGAACTATGGACTCGTTTTTAATATGAACCGCCAGTGATAGAAAGCTGCAATGGTAGCAGCAGGACAGTTCACTACTAGGAACAGCTACTCTTAAACGACGATTGAACTATAAGCAGTGCTTGCAGGCCTGCAATTAAAAATATGCCCTGCATGCTTTTGAATCAAGATAACCTATTATCATCAAGGCAGTCAAGTATGATCAACGTTCATATGGCTCGTTATTGTGACGGTATCAAGGCTTTTTGGTCCCTTACTGCCTCATAAAGGAATCTGATCGCTATGAAAACACGCAAGGGTTTGGGGATATGACAGACGGCATTACTTGGCGGGTTCTCATCTCGCATAATACACCAGAACTCAGAATCCAATGAGACTAGGCAAGTCCATTTACACGATTACGAGTGATATGTATGGTTGAAACCAGAAGTGAATTCCACTCTTTACCCGTCAGATTCCGACAGTTTGAAAGAGACCTTCAAACACTCAACCTGTCCTGGAATCCTAGAAATACCTGGAATCTCGTCGTTCCTAAAGTTTAACTCGACGAGAAACTCGTGTTTGGTCCAATCGTGCGATCCAATCAACCGATGTCAGACAACTCGCGTTCGTGAAGGTTCATGACTCTGAAGTCGAGAAGAAGAAAGCGAATTTCACTGTCGTTCGTGAATCGTATGCTCTTGAAATATTCGTGAGACTGCGCCCATTCGTATATTCAGATAATGCGGGAGTAGAGTTCATGAAAAGCTCTAATTCCTGAAAAAAAATACATCTGAATCGAACCACTTCACTTATGACACAACAATATGTAAACTCTACTGTTCAGAAACGTCTACACCTTACTTCATATACACTTGGACTGTACCCCTATTGTAAATCGCAATGCTACCTTATAATTCTCGCATAAAATATATAATAAAAATTGGATCATCGTCACTGGAAGTACTCATTAGGACTTTTATGCAACCTGATCAATTGCAACGTCGATCATGCCACCTACTTTACAAAGCATGAACTTCGAAACTTGCATAGACTCTGAGACCAGACTGGGTTAGTCCAAGAAAACAAGGACCAGACTCAGGTTACTTGGTCTTCAAAACTTCACAATTCAATTTTTCTACTGCTGTCTTCTGGCAGGATGATACGATGACACGAGGCTTAATCCTTCATCCTCACCATCGGGTGGCATCCAGGAAATTTATGATCCTGAAAGAGGCCTTCTGGTTCATCAGACGTTCAATTACTAATGAAAACTTCCACCGCATTCTTCCGTTGTACGTCACCATGGTTAGGTCCCATTTGGAGAATCGTCTTCAATTTTAAAGGCCCGCAAATTAAAGAGGATTTTTTTAAGAATTAAATAAATTTAATTAAATATTTAAATTAATTAATTAATTAATTAATTATTCCATTTATTCATATCTCCACATTGTGGGAAAGCACAGTAAAAGATTAATCCAACACAAAGGATATTGTTTGTAAATCACATTAGAAGACAAAGAAAAAAGTAGAGGCTCCATTTGCTTTCGGCGAAATATATTATATCTAGCTCCTCTCTTGTATATACCATACGACCCATGCTACCCCATGCTACTCATCGCTACCATCTTCTGTACTTTCTTCTACCGTGTCTGCACCATGCTACCCCATGCTACCCATTGCTACCATCTTTTGTAATTTCTTCTACCGTGCCTGCACCATGCTACCCATTGCTACCATCTTCTGTACTTTCTTCTACCGTGTCTGCACCATGCTACCCCATGCTAC
>CAJPEV010000021.1:0-113905 GCA_905338385.1 Darwinula stevensoni | reverse complement strand
CGTGAGAAGAGAGTTAAGGCAATAGCAGCGGATAGCATGGAGTAGCATGGTGTAAAGCCTTGAAGAGAGGGTTCAGAGGAAAGTAGCAATGGGTAGCATGGAGTAGCATGGTTCAGACACGGTAGAAGAAGGTACAAAGGAGAGTAGCAATGGGTAGCATGGAGTAGCATGGTGCAGACACGGTAGAAGAAATTACAAAAGATGGTAGCAATGGGTAGCATGGGGTAGCATGGTGTAGACACGGTAGAAGAAATTACAGAAGATGGTAGCAATGCGTAGCATGGGGTAGCATGGGTCGTATGGTATATACAAGAGAGGAGCTAGATATAATATATTTCGCCGAAAGCAAATGGAGCCTCTACCAAGAAAAAAGTAGGCCACAAGAAAAGAAATAAAACAGAAGGGGAAAAATTGCTGACACATTGCACAAGCCATTAACCTGAGACATTTTCCAAGGATATCAATGTTCCTTCTCTGCAATGATACCTGACAGAGCACCATCATCGTATTTCATTGTGATTATCATCTCGTACTAGGAGAAGCAGGCATGAAATAATTGGAGGAAACAGAAAAAATATATATTCAGTTAGATGCAGGCCACCATAATGGTCACCATAAGAAAAGGAGATAGTTTTGCAAGCCTCCCAAAGTAAAATACTATTCTTGATATGAAATATCAGGTTCTGGCATAAAAATTGGATTATGCTGCTTGCATAATTGCATAAACATTCTCGTAGTTTTTCCTGAAAGCACGCTCACTTCATGAAGCGCAATATTTCAATGACATTTTCTAAATACCTCTAGATTCTACAGAAAAATAAGAAATAAATGCTAAGCTGAGAATGGCAACAGAAATACAAGCAGCAATCATCACAGCAGAGAACACAGTTCAACTTCATCAAGGCTCTAAGCACAAAAAGAAGCACTAGTGATATAAGATGAAGGGCAAAAGCGAATAGTGAGTATAGCCTTCATCAATAAATACTTCTTACTACTCCTGAGTGAGTGAGAGTCAATCTGAACTTCTTTGGCTGCTTTATATAGGATGATGACCCTATTTAAAGCCCTAGTGGGCCACAGTTGTGCATCACTTAGCATGATGCTCAAATTCCATCAAATGTGCAATAAAAATTACCAAACGACTGAAAATAAGCAAGGTTACTCATAAGCAGTGAACAAAATCAGTAAGGACTTTGAAAAGCCATTTAAAAAAATATTAAAACTAGATGCCTATTAAAATTTAACTTTGGAGCTGTCCTTAACAGTCAGGGTAACCAGTATTTGCACCGGAAGTAAAACACTACTGCTTCTGAAAAATGTATACAATTGACACAAGCATTCTTATTATGTGCACAAAAACGCACAATGCTATAATCCTGTTCTTTTCCCATGACATGCTTCAAAAACAGGGAAGAGCAGGAGAGAGCAAAATAAAATATCACAAATGGAAGTTCATTAGACCTTTAGATGTTGAGATTACAATTTAAAAAAGTCCTCCTCCTCCTTCCTCTGCAATTTCTTTGAAGAAGCAGAAGAGTTTCGTTTGACTACTGTACATGGGAGCACTCTAGTGTCGTTAGGATTTACATTGTCACTGAGGTGATGATTCACTGAACAATACCGATTGGAAGTTGATCGCATGAAATGAACATCCTCTTCTGGGCTCACATCTGAAGTGAGGCGGGACATTCGGCTCCGGGTCAGTGCGATGGTGGAATCAATTTCCTGAAGTAAGGATCCGGAGACTTCTCCGACTTGTCATACACAGATGAAGAACCTTGCGGACTGCAGGATCCATTCACAGAAGGCACACCATTTACCATAGTCCCAGATTGCAAGTCTGACACCTGTTTGTCATCGATGGGAAATGGGTCAAAGTTATCATACTTCCATGTGTCACCGGGATGTCCAGGAATGTGCGCAGATGGAAACCCTCATTGGACCACAAGTTATTTGTTAGTTTCAGTTACTCAATCGAGACACCATACTTGAGGGCGATACCGGGAAGCGTATCATTTGGCGATATTTCGTGACGGATGGTAGAATCAGATTTCCATCACGATCGAGAAGTGCTATCATATTTCTTATGTTTCACATCTCCAATAAATGTCCTCTCTGAATCACTGGCTGCCGCCATGACTAACGGAACGATGTGACAATTAATGGGGATTTACTGGCTCTGGAGAGGGCTCAGAGAAGAGCTACCTGAATCAAGAGGGAGGTATGGGGATTAGAATATGAATGCGTAAACGCCACTTGTATTCGAGTGGGATTGCACGAGGCAATTTGCTGGAGAGGTTACCGAGGGGAAGGGGGATCCCATCCTGAGATTTAAGATTATTAATATTGTAGAGGGTACAAGGGTTTTCCAACTCGGTGGTGAGAGCAGAACAACAGTGGCAACCCTTTAACTTCATTGCAACGCTTGTTCACGTACAGATACGAGACCCATGCTTGTGTGCGCAGAGAGTGTGCCAAATATTTTTCAACGAGCTCTTTTTTTATTTACAAGCCTTACCTAGATGGTCATAACGAATTAATCCTTCTCTCCTTCGTAGCAGTCTCCTGATGAATCGATACACGATAACAGGCGTCGTTGCGACTGCTGGAAGCGTGGGTCCCTCCTTTGCAAGCTCCCTGAGTTGTGCTGCTACGACTCATTCGAATTCGTTCGATTGGGCAAAGCAATATCCCAGCAGATTTTTTTAGGCAAGGAAATAGAAAGAAGCCGCATGGTGACAGATGAGAGGAGTTGGGTGGATGTGGCACGGCGGTAATGGAATGTTCAGCAAAAAACAAACTAGCCGGAAGTTACGCGTACGCCTGTGGATTATCGAGTAAAAACACCCATCACCAGTTCTCCGAAGATTTTTGCGCCGCAAGCGTTTCAACACAGCCACATTGAACCTTATCGATCTTCATCACGACCAAGCTTCAATCTTCATCACGACCAAGGCCAGCCCTTGCAATTTCGGCACCCTGTGTAAAGTGATTGACAACGCCCCCTCACTTCTACACACTCAACACACACACACACACACACACATACACGCATATTTTATTATTATCAGAATGGGGTACTGTGGTACAATTCAAATATCGACTAGTGACCATTGCTCGCAATTCAATGCGACTCGCATAGAGGTCCCTTCAGCGTTCACAGCCTTTCCAAGTAAGAAAAAGTGATCGATAAAACGGAGTTCTTGTTAACTTTGCACGAGAGACACAGTTAAATGAACTCAATATCACGCATCACTTGAAGGCGATTTTACGAGCTGTCTGCTCAGCTAACATCGTAAACTCCGCATAATCCAGTTCTCTGCCAGTTTCCTTTATCTATGGATGTCTCCTGCTTCACCTTATGTATACTTTGTATAACTTGGATGAGCGTCAACTTCGAAATGCTCCGCTTGGTTGAAAGTCACAGTTACTGGGATCGGGAGAATTCTCAAGGGAATGCCGACATTAATCCAGCTCGTTTTCGTGGTACTGGGTCTAAGAACCTTGTATTTCTGAAACGCACTTCGCAAAACGTTGTCCTCGATTGGCAATTCTAAAAATTGGGTATCACGGGCTGTTGGTTTCCATGAGAAATCGTTGAACTAAACAGTCTGAGAATCCTTGTCCTAGATCGATCAGACGCTAATTGAAAAAGACTGCGCAGGGCTCTGCATCAACTGAGAGGCAGTGTATTTGCGAACAAAGGCGGGAGTACTTCAGCTCGAGTGGTGCATGTTTTGGTTAGCCTAGGCCCGTTGCAAGGAACTCATCCCTTGGCTTTTCCACTCTCATTATAATTGAAAAACCAGTGATGAAAATATGCGTTCGCGCACCGAGCCGAAAGACCAAGATGGTCGGGCGCGCGATGCCACGATGCCCACACTCACCCGCAATAGATCTGTCATGCGCGACTCATAGCACTTTCATAAAGGAGAACCACAATTGTTGAGATAGGGTGTGTTACGTTATCGACAGAGGTGATACGAGCGCTCTCTGATTTGACTTGCATGAAACGATAATACAAAGATCTCAGCCTCTTGCTGGTGCTGAAGAGCCCGACAACTCTCCAGGGAACACAGGGAAGGGGTTATGGAAACAGGGAGAAGCATTAATGTCTAGCGTCCAAAAAGAAGTAGAAATCGTGGACATTTCCATTTTCTCAAGTAAAATTTTTCAGTTACATTTTGGTGCCCCTTGTGAATTTGCGCCCAGTGCAGGAGCACATGTGGCAAGTGCCTAAGCCTGGCCCTGATTTCAAGACTTTCCGTTTTGAAGTTCCCCAAACTCGCCATTACGACACTGTCTATGCCTCCTATGGAATGTCGCAGGCTTACGCGTCACTCATCCATACAATTAGGGTCTTGGGTTGTCACAGTGATGCCAGGCAGCCCACTTAACAGATGTCAAATGCGGGGACATGCAAATACGACGATTTCTTCGTTCACAAAAACGTTCTGAAGCTTTTTGGCTGACCTTCGTATATCCTACACGCTTGAAACTTTATTTAAGAAAAGGTTAGATACATTTATGGACAAAACAATAAATGGAGCAGCAGAGCTGCAAGTTACTTCATTATTCTTTTTCGCACAGCTCTGGGACAATAGTCCCAGATGGACTTCAATTAGCCAAAGGTGATTAACGAAAAATAATATAACCGAAAGAACTTGGAACGAGAACAAGTCGCAAGATCAGCCCTTACAAAACGTCCACCAGGTGGATAGGGGATGGATTTGGAACCAGGTGGACTCCCCCCCCCTCCCCGGTGGAAATCCCCTTAGCCATTAGCACACGTATTTCGAGTCAGGTGGATTTTCCCCCGGATGGACATCGCTCCAACAGAATACCGCCTGGGGGGCATCCACCTGGTTCCTAATCCACATGGGAGATGGAATTTTGTAAGGGAGGAGTTCCTGATCCAATACTTTTACACATTATTTGATGTTTTCCTTTAGCCATCCATGATCAAGAAATATGACTCGTTCCAATATCAAGAGCTTCGTAAAATGTAGTAGCTCGTATTAGTTTAACGAAATTAACTTTCTCAGTCACGTGCCAAATTGAGTGGGACACCCCTGCTCTAATCCTTACTCTGATTGGGAAGTACATCTATGTGAGACATCCTGTGGATTACTTTGGTAACTCGCAAGATCTCTGAAACAAATCGTAGATGCAGTAGCCGGCGTCTCTTTATGTGAAGGACAAACGAGAAAACCGCAGCATTAGAAGCCGCTGACATTCTTATCTATCGCTTGCTTTTATCTAACCGAATATGGTATTTGTCCATGGCAATTATAGCCTGCTTCCCATTTTGTTTCCGATAAGCTTCGAAACAACAAACCCTGATAAAAGGAACAACTTCATCACCCGTTTCGACGATCATGATCCTAAACTTCTTATTTGTTCTGTTCTAGTACTGGACCCACCACAATGCCAGCTTTTATCACTCGATTCGTCATATACAGATTCGGAGAATTTCAGGAGCATGCATCCATCCAGCCAAAAGAGTGTTTCCATATCTTCCGCTTTCGCTTGGATGAAAAAGTACAGGGCTAGAAAGAGCGGGAACCGGTGCGGAAAGCGGATGTAAGTGGTCAAAATTGAAATTGGGAATTTATGCATTTCTGCTGTCGCTGTTGCCAGACAAAAAGCTACTTATATCGATCTTTGTCGCTTGGGCTAGTTCAGTATGGCGCCTCTAATTTTGTTGGTTCGTCAATTAGAACTGCTAAAATCTGGAAAATATAGGAGAAAAGGGAGGCCGTTGGGATATATCTGTCGCATGCAAGTTGACCCTGCCGTACAAGTTAAACTTGCATGGTTATTCATCGTACAAGTTGAGCTTGCACGGTCAAATCATCCTGGGTTAACTTGAACAGTCCATCACGGCGTGCAGGTTGAACTTGCTATGGCAAACCCCTGTTCATGTTAACCTGGATTGCACATTTTCACATGTAAGTTCAGAGAAGCACTTCATCTCGACCAGAATAATGATCGTATACCTTCGGTTACTGGCACTTGCTTTATTTTCTAGGCAGCATGTCAAACACCACGAAATTAGTTGCTCACCCTTAGGAATAAAATGAAGAAACTGTTTCATGGTGTCAAATTGTCCATAATTAAAGAATCTGCAACAACTTTGTCAATGCCGCATTCAAGCCTTTCTGTTAAGCACACCTTTTTTTAATTTCCATTCATTTGTTGGAATACGTCTATGACCCATGGCATCGAGAGGTGCTCTGGGTATTATTGGCTACGCACTAGCAATTTTTTTTTTTTAGATGCATCGTTCGCAGTGGCGTATTCTACGGGGGCAGCTGCCCCCCCCCCCTGGTACCCCCTTGGAGTTAATATTTTTTCCTCCTGACATCGCTCGAGTGGGGTTTGGCGCCCCCGCTCTGTTGCCCTGCCCCCCTGACGCTTCAGCCAAAATACGCTACTGATCGTTCGCCTTCCTCACAAGCTTCTCTTCATTCCTCGAAGACTAGAACGTCTTAGTGCTTGAGGATGGTCTTTTCGTGCTCCAACCGGACTTTCTTATTGATCTTTGCAGCATTGACCCCCACGACGAGCCTCTAGTACCTATCTATCGGGAACACTGGGTTGTTGGAAGACTTGGTCTTCTCGTAGAGCTCCAACAGATAATCATTTAACTGGGCTTTCCTGCCCATTATCACGGATTTGAAGGCGGATTAATCAGACAAAAACCACTAGAGCTGCTGGAGAACGAGAACGTTCACTCTCACTTGTATCGCACTGAACAAGGTGAGAGAATAAGGCTGTCAGTGAAAGCGAACGGATGAAAGTACCCCCTTATCGTTTTTCCGAGGCCAGGCGCACTACCTGTATTCTCGATAATAAGAAAAATTGTCTAACGTCCCTCCTGAACTTGCACTAAAGTCCATCGTGTGGGGTTAACTTGCATAAGAAAGAATGCATGCAAGTTAACATGCATATGGAAAATCGGACGGGTTCAAGTTGCACGATATATTTACACAAGTTCAACTTGCAAGGAAAGGTCAACTTGCATACGACATATCCATTTCTCCTGCCCCCTTCAAACTTCCTCAAGTGTGTCTGAACTTCATGAACTCGTCTCCTAAAGAGGACTTGACGGAGAAATGGACTTTATGCCTATCATTCGTTCAGGACCCATACGGGGAAGATTTCCTTTTCTTTTCACATATCAGTCTCCAATGCACTTCCACTGGAGTCACCTGAAAATTTGAATATTCTTCGTCTCTGAACTTCTCCCACATAATCTTCTCTACTTTGTCCCTGACGCTCTTTTGATCTGGAATAGTGTGAAGAGGAATAGAAAGCTTTCGCATCTAGACGATTAAGTTCTCTGAAAGAGGCTTTCCCTGTCCAAGAGGACTCCAGCTCTTAAACAGACGCGGATCCCGATTAGATTAACGGAAATTTAGTTTCTTCGCTGACGGTGATCCACAAGCTTCCAGCAGCTTCCGACTTGTACCGGCGGTAACTTTTGGCTTCTATTGTCCGCTTTCCGATTTATAAGAAACCTTTATTCTGAAGCACCTTGGCAGAGACCTTGGCAGAGCTATTGCCCATGGCCACAATTTGCATGCATACAGGATTAACGATTATCAGGGCCCCACATGTCAATTACGAGGGTCAGTCAACTGAAAACAGGACATTGCTTAAAATAGCCTTTTATTATATCTGTTTGAAGGGGATGATTTCGTCATTTTTCTATATAATCCCCCTGCTTATCAATGCATTTTTGCCAACGTCCTACTAGAGCTCTGACGCCCGAGGCAAAAAAGGATTTGGGTTGCCCCTTCAGCCATGAATGCACTGCCTCCTGCACCTCATTGTCAGACTGAAACTTTCGCCCGCGCAGCGCTTCCTTGAGAGGTCCAAAGAGGTGAAAATCACTAGGGGCTAAGTCCGGGCTGTATGGCGGATGCGGAAGAACTTCAAATCCGAGATCTGTAATGGTTTCTACAGTCTGTCGAGCAGTGTGGGGACGAGCATTGTCGTGGAGAAGAAGTACTCCTTTCTTGAGGAGACCACGACGTTTGTTCGAACTGCAGGTTTCAGTTCATCTCGCAGCAGCTGTACGTGTCCCTGGTTACGGTAACCCCGCGAGGTTGGTAGTGTGTCACAAGAACGCCATTCATGTCCCAAAAAATGGTCAGCATCAATTTTCCGGCAGATCCGACGATCTTGCATTTCTTGGGCCGAGGAGAGGTCTTGTGCCTCCATTCCATACTGGTTCGTTTGCTCTCTGGTGTGTGGTAGTGGACCCATATCTCATCTCCTGTCACAATTCGTGAAAGGAAAGCATCTCTTTCAGATTCGAAACGGCTCATCAGGGAAACCGCACTGGTTTCGCGCTGGCTCTTCATCTCTTCCGTCAGTAGTCGGGGGATCCATCTCGCACACACTTTATTGAATCCCAACATCTCGTGGTGGGTAGAGCCATGACTTTATACCCAGGTTGGCAGCGATTTCATCTAGTGTCATTCGTCGATCCTGTTTCAAGTTCCTCGGCGCGTAATACGGTCTCCGACGTCACTATGCAGTGCGCTTGGCCCGGGCGCGGAGCATCCTTCACACTTGTTATTCCACTTTGAAACTTCTGCATCCACTCGTAGACGTTGCTCCTTGCAATGCAGTGATCACCATACACAGCTTTGAGTCTCTGATTAATTTCATTACCATTAATGCCTTCAGCAGCAAGGAAACGGATCAGAGAACGTCTCTCTTCCTTGGTGCAAACCAACACCTCGGAGGCCATGTTTGAAAGAATCTTTCTTTGAATGAAAGAATCTCATGCTGTTGAAAAGTGCAGACAGAGAAAAAAAAGCTGTGCATGCCCCTAGAGAACATGCCGACAAAGAAAACGGCACCTGAAAAAATACGGTTGCGAAGATGTTTTGGAGAAAAAAAATCATGGTTTTGCAAGCAACATTGCAATGGGCAGTCTAGTAACCCTGAACTTCAAACCTTAGTTTCCTAGGGGTGGGGCACCTGGACGATGGAGTTTAGTGGCCCTGTGACTGTTGGATCACAAGGGCCACCTAGGTGACGCAAAGCAGGAGTTCGAAATCTGAACAAATCTGGTTCTTTCATCCCCGATATCGACACCGACGTGTTTGGAATGAAGCGTTGAATCATTGTTGACTGGGTATGGATTGAATGTATCACTGTTGTTACATCCGTGTTACTTCAACATTGATTCAACGCGGTGACCGTCACCGTTTATACACCCACTTTGGGCCAACATTCACCATTCACGGTCGAAGTATATGCAGTAAATGATTTATTTTTAATGCTTTCTTACTCTATCAGTGTTTGCAGCTAATTACTTCAGCCGATCTACCAAGAAATATTTCTTTTAAGAGGAACGTTCGATTTTGAGCAAATAAGACAGTTGCTGAAAGGCACTCGAATTTCGTCGCACCAATGGCAGACCAGAATGGCATTTTCGGCTCGCATAACTAGGAGCAACGATTACTGTGTCAGACCTATTTCCCGAAATAGGGACCGACGTGCTTATATATGCCATCAAGGGCTTGGTGTAGGAGAAATGACGTGAAGACACTAGATATATTTTCATTAAGCTTGAACTGTAATGGCTGCTAAAATCATTCCTATTTTCCTTACTAATTATTTAAAAAAAAGTGTGTGAAAAGTGAAAAAGTGTGTTTTCTGGGACGATCTTAATGGTACATGGTCTTCCTGTAGTGTTTCCCATATGAATGTGTTTTTTTATTTATTATTTTTTTATTACTAACACGATTGTCTGAGTATAGTGAATGCCTTTAGCACGTATCGAAGTAATATAGGTTATCCGAAGAAAGGACAGACTCACGTGAAACAGCTTCACCGCTGCCGCATTGCTCACATATTAATTAAATGAACGCTTCAGTATGGCATCAATCCTTTAACATTGATTCGATGTTGAAAAGATCAATATTGAGAGAACGTTGCCCGATCAACGTTACATCAACAGATGTCTGGCGAGACATGCGAACAAACAAGATTTCCTGACTGCGAAATATGATGGCAACTACTTGTCCAACATAGTTACCATATACATGCGATCAGTACGCGTCTCTAGTACTTTTGGAACAGTACTTGATATTTTCTCAACGACGCCTGGAATTTGACTTTCTGGATATATTCGACCAATGTCGCAACTCAACCAAACAAGACCCAGGATAATTCTGAGCGGGGTGATGGACACAGGAAAGTATGCGAGGTCATATTACTCCATGAAACCACGTACCCCTGTTTTCGAGGATGAATCCAAATCATGATCACTGCCGAAGGGTGCGTGGAGGGAGGGTAGCCTCTTATTAAATCGCGGTAATCGCGTCGGTGTCCTGCTTCCGGGGGAACAGGATGCCTCTTTCTCATCTCGGCATTAGGTTCGCTTTGTCCTTGGATGGGGGATCTTAAAAAAGCGGATTCGGAGGATGGAGACCGTGTCCAGATGCTTCAGCAATGAAACGGCGCTTGCGCACGAATTAAACAGATTGTTGAGACCTGTCATATCAACGTTGAATCATCGTGGATTCAATATTTATTCAATGTTGAAGAAAAAGAATTTTCAATATGGAGTCAACGTTGATAAGCAAACGTTGAAGTAACGTTGCAATGTTGGTTTTGAACATTGAATCAATGTTGATGTACCGTTGATGTCAACGTTGAATCAATTGTTGATAAAAAAAAAGAACTTTCAATGTAGAATCAATGTTGACAGGCAACGTGGTTTCAACGTTAGCTGCGTTGACGAAATGACGTTGAATCCACGTTGATTCAATGTGAGTGTGCTACTTGGGTAATGATGTGGCGTTTGAATGTGCTTCATTATTTAAAGTAGCCTGCTGCATTTTCAAAAGTTAAATTGTGCATTGTATGCAAAGAAGTGACAATTTTTATTGGTTCAGGAATGAGGATTTCAAGAAAACTTATTGCACTTTAATGAATTGATGAAGTTTTTTGATAAAGTTTGAGGCAGAATGTTATAGTGCACTGTGAAGTTATACGTTCACTTCCCCTAACCAATCGCAAAGCAATTCAATAGTTGATTGAGGTTGCTCACAAGTTCACCAGTGAATCGATGCATCGGCCTATCGTGACGACCCACCCTATAATTAAACTCACCTCTGCTATGAATACCACAATGCAAATATTAGAATCGATAGGTACCAGTGGTAGAATTACATGGAATAAGCTTAAGTAAATAAATTCCTGGGATGAAAGTTCCTCTTTTGGCACCAGCGGGATATTCTAATATCACTTCTTTCGATGAGGGTAATTCACTTTCACAACGCTTAATCTCTATTCTTAGACCTAACCAATGGAAGTGAGCATGGACTTTCTTCTTCTTCTTCTTAAGTATTCTGCCTATTGGCAGGTCCTAGGCATCCACCTTCTCCATTCCAATCTGTTCTCCGTCTTTCTCTTCATTTTCACAAACGACCCTTCCTTCAGTTCCTCCAGCATGCCGATTCTTTTCCTTCCTCTAGGTCTTTTCCCTTCCATTCTTCCTTTTATCACTTCCTTCAACAATCCTTCTCCGCGTAGAATGTGTCCAATCCAGTTCTTCTTTCTTCTCGCAATCATTTTCATTAGTCCTCTTTTTTCCCCAACAACTTCCAGTACTTCTTCATTTGTTCTTCGATGTATCCATCTTATTCTCTCCATCCTTCTCCACACCCACATTTCAAAAGCCTCTAACCTTCTGATGTCNATGAATCGAACTGAGGCACTGAATTTTCTGTGTGGGTGCTGTCGTGCTCGAGTCGCTGTGGTGGCTGATGTGTACACCCCTTGGTCCTGAGGTCCAAATGGTCCATGTACTCCCCTGAACCTAAGTCCGCAAGGATATGGTAGGCCGTATACGGCCAGGTGAAACTCGATTGGCGTAGTTGTTCAGTAAAAGAAAAAGTCTCAGTTTTTTATGTTGTGCTGTTGTGAAATTTTGTCTTCGCTGTCTCCTAGGAAACTAAATTCTTGATTAAATGAAATAAATTATTTTTGGCCATAAAAAAATATATTTAAAATATTTTGCAAGAAACGCTGCAATGGGCAGTCTAGTTACTAATTAAACCTGAGTTCATGTCTGTTGAAACGTTGTCACTGGCGAAGAGGATCCCGCGGGACGCACGTGGTACTCGCGCGGGTTGGAGGGAAGGTGAAGAGGCGAACAGATCATGCACTCAGGCGGTTGTGTGTGAATCCCTCGGCTGTCAATGCATTGCCCCGAAGGTTCATGGGGAGGGAGGGGGGGTTCCTCGGCATGATGAAGTGGAATACGGAGGTTAACATGTGTCTAGACGATGGGCAGCCACTCAAAACACCCTTCCGACTCCGCTATAGACGCATTTTGGTTTCGCGAACGCCTTTCAGGCGACCCTGCACGGTCGGGAAGCGAGAGATATAAATCGAAAATCCAGTTGATGTCTTTTTCTTGGAGAGGTCAAGGGGTTAAAGGAGAGATGAACGACGTTTCTTTTTATTTGTGCTGAATATTGGGGTTTTGCTATGTTTCATTTGGGATTCTTTTCATAGGGTGGGTTGGGCCCAGTGGCGTATTTTAAAGGGGGCAGGGGGTAGCCGCCCCTCCTAGTGCCCATTGGACAGAGCCTGGCACCCCCTTGGAGGAAATAATTTTCTCACCTGATATCACTAGGGCGGAGTTTGGCGCCCCCGCTCTGTTGCCTTGCCCCATCTGGCCCTTCAGCCAAATTACGCCACTGGGGTTGGGCTTATTCGGTCCCGATAGGCCTACCCGTGCTTCGGGAAGTGTTTTTTCTTTTACCTGTTAGCCCCTGGAATCGAGCAATAAAGCAAACACTGACATGGAATACAGGTGACCGAATTGCCCCACCCCCTGGAGCTATTCGGTCACGCCGACCCCTGTCAATTTCTTAATACTCTGAGCTGATTTATCAGTATTCCAGATTTCGATTTGGGCTGAATAAGTAGTTGAATGACATGGCCATTTGAGGTTCGAAAGGTTTTTCTGTGTTATTATTTCTTATAATTATAATTAGTTGTGGAATAAGAAAAACGAAAAATCGTGACCGATTAGCCCCACACTACCCTACTTCTGTAACGTGGCAGACTGGATACCATAATCAAGTCAACTTCATCGCATATGATTATCAAAACGGATTCACGGAGATGAGGGGATGAAGTGATCAAGAGTCACGACGGATCGGCGAAGGAGAAAGGAGTACCTTGGTTGCAAATAAGGGAGGCAGATGGGATGACCTTTCATCCCGTTAAAAGAGAAATGCTGCACTTAAGACACATGGGAGACGTCATCCCTAGGGATGCTCGATCTTCACCCTTTCTCCCTTTATACTCGTACATCATTCTGAACACAAGAAAAAAGCCAAGGGAAGCGGAGAGCTGTTTCGTGACGTCACAGTGCTACACACCGGATATGTAAACAGACTACGAGGAATCTGGTTTTCTGTTTAGTTTAAAGCATGACACAGATTAAATTGCACCGATTTCAAATTTCCCGCCTAACCTTATACGTAAGCAATCGCTATTTAAACTACCCTCATTGTAAAGCCTAAACATTCAGCTTTTGGTCAATATAAAAAGATTTGTGACAGCACTAGTAGTTACTGAAATAATTGCCATGGAACTCGAAGGCAGAAAGAAAATTCTGCACTTTTTTGCTGAAAATCCGTCGACTTCACATTCGGTCATCGCGAAAGCAACGAAAACGACGAAATCTACAGTGACTCGAGTTATAAACCGTTTCAAGAGGACTCAAACTGCTGAAAGAGCTCAAAGAACAGGAACGAAGACACGTACACGTGATAAGGAGCTCTCTCGAAGAGTCATCAGATCAGCGAAACAAAATCCAGGACTTTCGCTAAGAGATCGAGCAAAAAGATGTGGAACGTCGCGGGAAACTGTGAGAAGAGTGTTGTTAGATGCTGGTCTGAAGTCCTACAAAGCAATTAAGGTGCCCAACCGCAACGACAAGCAGAATAAAGCTGCAAAAAAGCGAGCACGAAAGTTGTACGACAACATCCTGACCAAAAATGTTGGCTGCTTGATCATCGACGACGAAACGTACGTCAAAGTGGACCCGAAACAGATTCCTGGTCAAAAGTGGTATGTTGCAAACAAGCGGCTGAATGTCCAGGACAAGTACAAATTCGTAAAAGTGGACAAATTCGGCAAGAAGCTACTCATCTGGCAAGCAATTTGCTCCTGTGGCGAAAAGAGCCGACCCTTTGTCACTTCCTCAACTTTGACCTCGGCGATCTACATCAAAGAGTGCCTCGAAGGTCGACTGCTGCCGTTTATCAAGAAGCACAACTCTCCAACTATCTTCTGGCCGGATTTGGCAAGTGCTCACTACTCTCGTGCAACAATGGACTGGTATAAAACGAAAAAGGTCGCCCTTGTCCCAAAGGAGTTCAATCCACCAAACTGTCCAGAATTCAGACCCATCGAGGAATTCTGGTCAATGGGCAAAACAAACTTCAAAAAGACTCGAGCAACTATCAAAAACGACAGACAAATGCTCTACCACTGGCAAAGCAGCGTCGAGAAGATTGATCGAAAGACTGTGCAGAAGATGATGGCGTCGATCAAAGGAAAAGTCCGCAGATTCATCAGAACAGGAGAGATGAAGAACTAAGATGTTATGTACTTGAATTCTGAGACTCTGTAGTTTCCGAAAATATAAGTTTCAATTTCCAAAATTGTTGTCTTAATTTTTTTTATCAACTTTTGAAATCGGTGCAATTTAATCTGTGTCATGCTTTAGTAGGACGTTGGCAAAAATGCATTGATAAGCAGGGGGATTATATAGAAAAATGACGAAATCATCACCTTCAAACAGATATAATAAAAGGCTATTTTAAGCAATGTCCTGTTTTCAGTTGACTGACCCTCGTAAATACATATATGATATTTATTGAATCTCCTTTTTCTAATTTTACGTTTGTATTGAGACAATTCCACCATGTGAGATTCTCGGGGGAATTTTTTTTTTCTTTTTGCTTGTTTGCTGCGATAGACTAGGCCAGGCGTAATTTCAGCCACCCTCATATCTGCCCTAAATCAAGAATTTTTCAATGATCGTAATGTATTCTGAGCGGTTGACTAAACTACTCAACGAACCATGAAGTACACAAAAAATCCAAAAGGTAGATAAAAAAAACAAGGGATTTTTTTTTTTTACCGTGAAAGAATCCATTGAATCGAGGTTGATTTAATGTTGACACTTCCACCATGAATATTGCAGCATTGATTCAATGTTGAGTCAATGTAGGTGTATAAACGGTGATGGTCACCGCGTTGAATCAATGTTGATTCACCATAGAAGTATAAACCTTCAACAGTGAAACATTCGATCCACACCAAATCAACGTTGAATCAATGTTATGTGCTACCTGGGTACATGCAACTACACCGGCAGCACACCTACGTTGAGCCAACGTTGGTTTCCAACGATGGTCCCTCGTAGGCTTGTCCCGCGGCCCCACGTTGAGCCAACGTCAAACTCCGACGTGCGCCATGACATTCACGGGGTTAATGGAGGTTTGGTTTGAGATTGTATTGCCGTACGATCAGCTCCTCTACCTCGAATGAGTCGATTCCCGATTCCGCTGCCACGAAGCACGTCTCAAGGAACACTTCCTTGAGACGTGCTTCGTGGTGGCATGTTGATAACATGCCACCAGATGTCCGCAATATTTCGACCCAACCCCTCGGAGTGCCGCCTCTGGTTACTCTCTACTCTATGCCTTCACTTGCCATAACAGGATTTGAGCTACATTAGGTCCTTCGTCCACTATGGAAGTGCTTATACGGCAAGACTCGGATGTTCATATCTTCAATCATACCCAAAACTCCCTGAGGGGAACCAGACGCAGCCTCTACAATCAAAGAAAAAAAATCTTGTTTCATCCTCTCTATTTCGAGTGAAGCCCATATTTGAATCATGCTTCCTCCACGGTTAACAACAGTCTGTGATGGCGAATCACACGCACGATTCCTGGAACACAAAAACTTCATTCTTTCATTCCATTGACGAAAAATTGCTACCAAAGCGTACTTCTCATCTGCTTCAGAAGAGGAGAAAATCACTTTGTCTTGCGAGATGATCTTGCAACTGGAAAGCTTCAGACATGAAAAACGGAGTGTTCTTCAACTTGGCCTAGTTTTAGTTTGAGTTACTTCTTTAAAAATAGTTTTTTTCCATTTAACTGTCAATCGATATTTTTGCTTTCAATTATATGAGGATTTTATGTACCTGCTATCACTCTATTATTTATAACTTCTGATCCCATGGGACTCCCAATCCCAATCCTATGCAGGTTTGAAAGTGTATTGCCCCCTTTTGTGATTGAAATCATTTCCGTTGTACATGAAGTGCTTCTCATTTATTATTATTATTATTATCAAAGTCCATTTGAAATCCCAAAATCTGTGCCAAAGAATACTTCCTGATGATAACATTTGTTAAGAATGTGATGAATTGCATATAGATCGGTTTCTCACCTGGCCCATTGCTGTGCAGTAGTGCAAATTTTTTTATATTTCTTTTTTATCTTTAAAATTTTTAATTCTGAACGTGTCGGAGATTCTTACAAGAGTGTTTCGTTTTCATTGTCTGCGTTATGGCATTTTTGCTAAGGTGTGCTTGTTGATGCTATGTGCTCTGACATATTAAAGTCCTTTTGAAATCCCAAGTTGAAGTTTTGAGAATTAATGCAGAAGAAATTGCTATAATTTTTCCAAGTAAATAAAAATGACATTTTTCTGGAATTAAAGGTCAAAGATCAGACCCTTTGCCCTTCACTTTCATTGAATGTCCACGGAATGTTCCTGTTCAGGAACATTCCGTCCGTGGCACGTTGGCATACGTTCAGGAACACCTGAACGTATGCCAACGTGTGATTCGAATAAACTAACATCGTACATTTTCCCCTTGAAACGAGATGAGAGCTGACCGCCCTGAAGCCTTTATTTGAACGGAACGGAATGAACGGAAATACGTAATGACCGTGTGAACATAATGCAACATGCGCTGCGTTCATCACTTTCACGTCGCGCACCTTCCTCAGTAAGGACTTCGACCCCCCGTGATTTTTTTTTACGTGACTAATAAGGTTGCGCACGGGTTTATTTAGGTTTTAAGAGGCAACTACCAACTTGTCTGAAAACCGGTCAGAAAATCTGAAAGAAATTCCCCGCGCGACCCTGGGACCCCGATGTTTTTCTGTTGTGCGTCCCTTTGGAATTTTGTGCGTCTAGGACGCAAACTAGCGTATACGCAAGCCCTGCTTTGTAGTGCACCTTTGATGCACGAGGGGGCGGGGGGAGGGTTAGAAAAGTTTGTGCACTCCATTTTTTATATTCATAACGAACGCAGGACCTAAAATCTGCATCTTACTATTTTGTGAATATGGCAAGCCTGCATGATACTCCTGAAATTTCGCAGATTGGCAAACCTTGCCAGAGCGGAAGTGAAAGATGGCTGAAGACCCTGTGAGAGAGCAGCAGATTGTGACGAAACTCCTTGTGACTGAGGGCGAGAAGGCCGCATCCCAGGGTCGAACTAGCCTACCGGGATACCGGGAAATTTCCCAGGGGGTTTTGCAAGACCAAAGGGCCTCTGCACCTGCGGCGGGGACCCCTTGGTCGGCATTATGGGGGAGGGGAGGGAGGCGTGCGGGGGCACCTCATCAAGAAATTTCCCGTGGGCCGCCTAGGTCGCCAGGCAGACTGCTTTATCCATCCACAAATGGCAGCAAAATAAGGACCAATTTGATGTTCCAATTGATCGACTGAAATGCGACGGTGGCTAAGGTACCATTTCCCAGGCTTATGAAACTTGATATACAGGGGGGTATGACAAAAAAATGACCAACGACTTTCAACCGTAAATATCTCCACTCACAATACAATATTTTCGCGAAACTTTCACTTTGCATGAGTATGTTGGAAAAACGCTCATATGCCTGATAACTGAAATTCCACCCAAATTTGTTTTGCCAAAGCAATTCTATCAGCAATTATTGAAAAGAAGTTAGAAATTGAGAATGGACAAGAGCTCCTACTGGTAGTGGAGTGAAGGACACACTCGAGCGTCGTCCCTCTTGCTCAAGATCACGTCGAACTCCACTTCATTTAAATTCATTCATGAGGCCGATTGTCTCTTGCAGATGGTTTTCATAAGCCAACAGTAGATGAATGTCGATCCAGAAAGTTTTCTAAACGTCCTTTCAAAATTTCTCTTGTTTTGTCGGTATGAGTCTTCAGGGTATGACAAAAAAAGATAAACGACTTTGAATGTATCCTGCTTGTAGCCGGAGTTGCTGAGGATGTAGCATGGTATTTGAAAGTCAACGAGGCTGCAAAAAAAAATATAATTTTCTCAGGTCAAAGTTACACATGATAATATCGATGATGAGGGTGGATTTAAAATAAACAGTTCCCATTAAAAATATAAATATAAAATAAGCAAATTCCGCATGAACTGAGAAAGCTCTGGATTGATTTTCGATGATTCATCTACTATTGGTTGGAAATAAGTTCATGTAAACCATCTGGAAGAGGCAAGCAGCGCAATGAGTGAATTTAAACGGAAGATCCGCTCGACGTAGTCTCGAGGACCAGGAGGGACGGCGCTCGAATGCGTTCTCCACTCCACTACCAGCAGAAGCACTTGTCCATTCTCAATGTTTAACTTCTTTAATAATTGCTGATAAAATTGCTTTGCCTCAACAAATTCAGATGAAATTTCAGGTATCAATTTGAAACATTCATCTATGCAAAGTGAAAGTTTCGATAAAACAGCTCCATTGTGAGGGGTGATATTTAGGTTAAAAGGCATTTTTTTTTGCCATACCCTGTATTCAAATAAATTTTTTATTTGTTTAAATGCTATGGTCACGTGTTTATGTGAATCGCTACCGGTTTTACGCAATGATGGGTGTAAGGAGGAGTACTGACGTCAGTAACATGCAGCAGATTTTGATCGAGCTGAACAGGCGCAGAGCGCTATGTTACCGCAGGGCTTGTACACTGTATTCTATGAAGGCAAACAGAGATGGTAACTGGGCCGAAGGTCCAGTTGTGAGTAACCGGTACGGTGTCAAAGGCTAAAGAGAGAGCAGGTCAACCTATTTTGCAGAACGATGGGTCAGTTGCGGTAAGGAAAGAGTCGCAGCCGAAGGCCGTGATTATTTTCTAATCTAAGTATAAACTACAATTTTTCTAGTTTGAGTCAGCTCAAATGATAATAGAAAGAGCACAAGAAAAGGTATTTTGAGATATTTTTCAGGTTTTCCTAGTTACCACTTTTACCTTGTATAGATGATGGTGGAATGAAACTAACTCTGATAACAGACCATTACCAATAATGAGAGCTAGCAGAGACGAAAGAAGGAAGACAATAAAACAATCAAGTAGCACTAGTTTACTACTCTGCACAAGGAGTGATCCAGTAAATATTTCATTCCTATAATTGCTTTCATGCCATTTAACCCATATCTAGACAAGGGGAGTCAATTGGAGTCACTAACTTAGATTTTATATCCTTTTTAAATTTATATTTATGAGGGAAACTTGTCTATTTTAATGTCTCTTATAGATAATGGAAGACAATATGTTACGCTAGAACTTTTGGGTATTTTTTTTGCATGTCAAAAAACCATTACCTTATTATTACGTTGTTGCAAAAGTCCTGTCGGTATTGACAACTTTATTTTCTCAACTTTAGAGCTTTGCAACAAGCGAGGCCTAATCGACCACATATTCGCCATAGTTGCAGATGACCTTCNTTTTTTCCTTAACCATCGGTCGGTACCGGTACCGGTGCTGGTGCCAATTGTGGCCGTTAGAAGAAATAGCCTATAAATTCAAATAGGCCTTATTGGAAGCCATGTGATACTTATCAGTAGGCCTCCTTGAAACTATATGGATCATTTTTGATCCTGTCCAGCCTGTCTGTCTCTCTGAGGCTGTCAGTGGTTAGTTTCCTACTCATTGCTGCAGTTGAGAGCATTTACATCCCTTGTATTGATAAAATTTGACATTTGACGCATCCCTTGCAAAATTATAACGTACAGTAAATGGATATGCAATGATTCCCCGTTCTTTACCGCTACTTTCCTCTGCCGATTCCTATAATACGGCTGTAAAATAATCCGATATATTTGCCTGGAAGTCTTATTAGAACATGTTACATTCAACACCGACAGGACTTTTGCAACAACCTAATAATAGGACTGTACCGATGTATCGGCTAACACCTGTATCGGCCGCCGGTGCTGCACTATCGGCACCATCGGCCATCGGCTTATGGAAACGGTGCCGGTGCCCAAAGGACGCGCAAAACGAAAAAAAAATTACGTGAGGGTGTGCACGCGGCTATGAACCGACCCTCCTGTCTCATTGAAAGCCACTCCTGCTAGACTCTTCCAGGCAAATATATCGGATTATTTTACAGCCGTATTATAGGAATCGGCAGAGGAAAGTAGCGGTAAAGAACGGGGAATCATTGCATATCCATTTACTGTACGTTATAATTTTGCAAGGGATGCGTCAAATGTCAAATTTTATCAATACAAGGGATGTAAATGCTCTCAACTGCAGCAATGAGTAGGAAACTAACCACTGACAGCCTCAGAGAGACAGACAGGCTGGACAGGATCAAAAATGATCCATATAGTTTCAAGGAGGCCTACTGATAAGTATCACATGGCTTCCAATAAGGCCTATTTGAATTTATAGGCTATTTCTTCTAACGGCCACAATTGGCACCAGCACCGGTACCGGTACCGACCGATGGTTAAGGAAAAAATTGGCCATCGGCCCACCGGCGAAATGAACCACCGCTACAGCCCTATTTATTAACATTCATTATCTTTACTCATGTAAATGGGCAAGGGTAGTCTGCTGCACTCATTACATTTTACTTGTAGGTTTTGTAATGGCTCTCTGCTCTTGCTGGTTCCCACTCAACCATTTCAGTGCATCATCTTGTCATAACAAAGAAATGCTGGGAAGATGCTCAGAAAAATCCTGTCATTCCTCTCGTATTGACTAATATCTCTACTCTGTGATGAAGCATGCATGCAGTGCTTGATTGTGCACCAGCTGAAGTAAGCCTCGCTAATGTGTGTAGTTTTCTTGTTGTTTCATGCAACCTAAGATAATTTTGGTAAGACATACACAGTGGTGAATTTTATGGAATGGGGGGAAGCTGTCTTCCCCCCTCCTTGTAGATAATATTTTTCTCCTTTGATTTCCATCTAGTAGGATTTGGTGCTGCTCTGCTGCCCTGCCTGCCTCCCCCCCCCTCCAACTCTTGTGCCAAAATATACGACTAGATGTATGCATGCAAATTTATTGGGAATTGTATCCAATTGTCATATTGTTTTTCAGTAGTTTTTCATCACTGCTGACTCACCCAACTCTGAGCATTCCCTTCAGGTATCCTGTAGCAAAGGAGCTGGTATTGTTTTCAAAATTATTTCCAGATAAATCTATGATTAGCAACTTATTTATAAGAATCTTATTTATGTTTCTGTTTCCTTAGAGATTGTAATACAATCTTAAAAGTCACAGGAAAAGATAAAAAAACATCCTAGACAATAAAGAGTTGGATGAAAATTTCAGAAAGTTAAGTCAATACATTGTATAGTATGGTAAAATATACAACTTCTAATTGTCTCAGTAATCTATTATTTAATGGAGTAATTTCTTAATTTGTCACATGTGAATACTCTGGATGTTGTTCTTGTGTTAATGTGAGATGATGCCAACAGGACAGCCAAATGAATACAGGTTGATCCAGATATGCCCGGCATCCTATATATAGGACAGTGAACAGAGATGCGCCTCCATATAAAACATGTGTCCTATGTTTAGAAACACCAGGCATATCTGGGTAAAAAATGAAAAGAAATAGGAGAGTTATGCAATTGGAAGGCTGGGTCAAGAGACCTTGGGTGTAGGAGGAGTCATCACCTGAAGATCTCAGGGAACATGCATTTCTCAAGCAAACTAGAGGTTCTATAAGGTAGAAAAACTTTGTGAAATATCTTGTGTATATGTAAAAAAAGAGATTATAGAACATAATTCTATTTAAGGTATGAGAAATTTTCACCTGCATTCAAATTTCAAGTTTGTGAAGTGCATTTAAATTTTCTCCATGCACATCAGAAATTTCTGAGGTATCAAGAGTTGCACACTGATAGCCTCCCCCTCCACAGCCTAAACTATGAGAGCTAGGAGAAACTTCTACATCACAAGAAAGAGCATTCATTTTCAAATCTAAACATGTACTAGTAATTTGTCTATACCCTGGCAGCATCCTGACAGCTTTAAGATGAGAGACACTTCAAGAGTTCTGTGTCATCTTCCGTGTCCTTCAATACTTTGGCGATGTCACTATTCAAGGCTTCTCAATCCAGAATGCTTGCCCACCATATATATTAGAGCCTCAATTCCATCTTTTCAGAATGCTCTCAGCCACATTCATATTGAGTTTCCAGGCCATTCTGAATTTTCAAAGAAATCAATCCCTGAGTCTTTCAGCATTTGCTATGTAGTCAAAGCTTTGAGAAATAGGGCTTAATCATGCAGAAGCTAAACATTTAATCTTTTTCTAAACCCATGAACAGGCAATGAATTCAGCTCTGGCATCACAAACTTCTTAAAACCTAATAGCACAGATGTGACAAAAGAATTTAAGTTCTTCACCATCACCATATGACAACAGAAACAACAAAATGGGACTGAAGAGAATCAAATTTGAACAAGGATTCTAAATATATAGAGACAAATTTTTTAAATAGCTCCTATAGTTTAGGCTATGGCTATCTATGTGCAACACCTGATACATCCAGTGGATGAACAGATGTTACATGAGGCTGCTTAGTGCTAATTACATGAGGATATCCAGTAAATCTCTATTTCAACAGCAAATATCCAGTGAATGTGCATAGGATGATCCTTTGCTGCCTGGGATTGCACAGAAAAGGGATAAAACACTGCTTATAGGTCAGTGCAGTACTTCCATGAAATCAAGACAGTGTGAATAATACTCCTAATCATTGTGCCCATATTTCCCAGTGTTGGCTTATGTGACAAATTTGACTGAACTACCAGCAAACTGCAAGTGGAAAGGCTATAATTTTCCCACTAGCATTCTGGAGGGATCAAGTAGTAACAGTGAACAAATGGTTCCAGCATCCGTGCTGCTATTAGGAAATATGCACTCAAGTTGCCCAAGGCTCATACTACTTTCTGCCACATGATGAACAATTGCATCCAACTACCTTTCAAATTATTGATGTATCCTGTCTTTCTGTGTGCAAGGCATTGATAAACAGGGAAAAACATTTAGCTTATTACTTATACTATTCCATGAGTCCTAAAACTACAATTTGCCCAAAACTAATTCTACAGCCTGTTTTGGAAATTATTACAAAGGGCCATATTGCTGCAATGGCCATATTCAGATGATTTATCCTATCATATTGAATAAGAGCACTTTATGTTGCTAAAACAACACCTGTATGATTGTCATTAAAAAATTGAATGGTTGGAGGTGCCTGATTATGTCTTATTTTATTGATTATATTGATTATTCTGGCATCTATATATCTGTGGAAGTTCATGTCTGTAGAGTGTAGGGATGGGGCAGTCAATTAACTGGTCAATTGACCACCTTTTAATTGATCATGATTGACCATTAATTTTTTTAATTCAGTGAATTAATATATTTTTATAGAGCTCATAACTGTGGTCATTTATCCCCCAGCACTAAAACCAAAGAGCCAGTTCAATTTTTAAGATTTGTTCGTGCAGCCTGCCAAACACCTAGACTGGTGTGTATGAAAACATTTTAGCAAATGCTCAAACTACCATGACCTTTCACCTGAGTGTGTGCAGGCATAGCTTGCTGTTCAAAGTTTTATAGCCTCAAGGACTTTCAAAGTTAAGGTTCAAGATCTAAGTAACAGCTTTAGAACTTTAGTTTTGTGCAAGGTCAATCATGGTCCTGGCTAATAGTAATAATAATGTCATCAGAGCATCAAATTATTCTCAGTCTGTGATCATGGGACAAGTACTTGGGTTATGCCTATGCCTATGCCTAAAAAAAAATTAATCTAGCTATGAAACATGATTCATTATTGTTTACCCTATAGATTGCATGTGTTGGAACATCAAATTTATCTTACCAATGAGATGTTGACTGGTCAACAAGGTCATTTATGATCATATAGTCATGAGGCCTAACCTCTTGTTGGGCTCATAACCATTATTTTCTGCAAATGGTCTAAAATGACCATGATGACCAGTCAACTTCCCATCCCTAGTCTATCACTTGTGAGTCACCATAATGGTGCAAAAACAACGAAGAGAAAATAAATAAATAAATAAAAGTTGGTCCTATTTACCAAAATTGACCATAGTTGACCATATTGACTGGTCAATTGACATGTTTTTAGTTGACTGGTCAATAACCCATCCCTAGTAGAGTGTAGTGGGTGGGTGCATGACCAAGCATCCTGGCTAAGCATAATATAGGTTTGTATGTCAGACACAACATAATGGAAAATTCCAGTTAGAGGCAGCCTGGACATCAATGGCTTCTGTTGGACTAAGCTGGAAGTAGCTGGATTTTGGTCGTTTTGATTTCCAGCCAGGGTATTTGGTTCTAGCTGCATTTATATGTACACTAGATTTTCTCAGGAGAAGCCAGTAAGCACAAATCTTTCTAAAAATGAGTAGAAATGACAGATAGAATTTGTATATTCCAGCAGGGCTTTCAGTTACCCTGATTGCAGGTACATACCAACTGTGCTTCTGTGAAACCAGTCTGTTCCAGCCTCAGCTATCCAACTGACATTCTTTGGAGAGGACTTCCCTCTTTTCCCTTGACCAAAAGGGAAAAAGAGCAAGAGTATATTCAAGGCTACTAGGTAGGGAATGAGAAGTTTTGTGCTTTTGTGGGAATAATTTTGCCTGTACATAGGCAATCAAAGATACAAGGATTGGCCCTCTTCAAGCTATTAGTAAGGCTTTCACTCTCCATATGACCCACCAGGCAAATTTAACACTTTGAACCCTGGCAATTCTAATGTAGGACCTCATACGATATCTGCAAGGCTGAAAGTGTTAAATCTTCAAAACAGTTATAGGCAAAATACTTAAGGGTAAGCAATTGAATTAAGTAATTATTACAGTGAATTATTTTATATTACCATATTGGACCAAAAATATAGCTATCAGTGTTGAAAACTTCCAAGAAGCCACCATATGACAATGCCAAGAGCAACAGTAAGGTGGTTAAAGTAGCAAAGATGAACTAGTTCAACAGTATCCACACCAGATCTGATACTTCCCACAGATTGGTCATATTGACTGATATGAAGCTTAAAGCTCATTCTAATAGTTGCTTTCCATACTTTCAATTTTGTGACAAATTGAAATAATGAGAGGAAATCATTCCACTGTTTCTTTTTTTTTTCTTTCTTTCTAACTAATTTAACACATTCACAACCAGACATATGAAAACCCAATATGTGAAAACACGGAAATCTCCGTGATCCATCATCAATGTTTTAACATTGTTTCATACAGAGAGGATTGGGATACAAAAATAATTATTAATTTTCTCATTTCTTTTCTTTTTAATACATTCACTGCTAGGCATTTAAATAGCTCAAGTCATCATTGGCACTAGGAGAACGACTTTACAAAAATGGCTATCACTGTGACTGGCACTGAATATGTTAAGACATCCAGTCAGTCTATTACATTATCATGGAGGAACCTGGTACCTGTAATTGATTTCTAGTCATGAAATAGTGGAATAATTCGGCATAAATATCCTCATTAATTATGCAAGCCTTATATACTCAGGCTAATATATTCATTATTTATTGTAAGTCCTACTAAGTGTGAGGTTCTCTTCTCTGAATTTTGGTTTTGTTATGCATAACTGACGTTTTGCTGCCTTTGATGATCTTGTTTCAGAAGGATTGCAGTCAGCAGTAGAGATAGTCTGATATTAGAGTCTGTGGGACTCATTGACAACCACCTGAACATGTTCTAATTGAGCTGAAGCTAGGTGCCAGGACTCAAGATTTAAAAAAGCTTGTGTGAACCGTGAAATACTTCTAAGTATTACCCCATATCAATTTGTAATTAATTATTTATTTAATGTCCATGAAAATAAATAAATCATAATTCAAGATGATAATATGCAACTATTTACCCACTAAAGGGTGATTACTAATCAAGGACATGTTTACATAGATAATACCTATTAGAAACCATCAAATATCCAATCTCTGGCTGTGCAAAACCAAACTGTATAAGAAACCAGGATAAACCCATTTCACATTCTACATGTAACCATCTTGAAATAATTCTCAGGCCAGCCCCAAGCTAAGGACCATTTGAATACCACTATTAAATCAGTTGGAACCATCAGGTTTCAAGCCTTAGCAACCTGATATTTCCATTTTAAGACCTTATGAAACCATCTGTAGTCATCACTTAGCCATAAAAAATAATCATTTTCAAACCATCACAATTCCAGCAGAATATTGAAAACTAGTGGCAGAACAAGCTGGAACTGGTTAAGAAATAATCACGGGAACAACTGTGATTTCCAGCTGTAATTTTTCACTGAGCCTAAGGTTGGTGGAGACCAGGCTAATTACTTCTCGTGCTTTAATGCTCAATAGTACTCATAATAGCAGTTAACAAAAATATAGTTTCAGCAGTAGAAGATGATTACCCACCTGAAATGTTCCACATTATTTTTTGTCTTCATTTCCTGAGTTTAGGGAATTGATGCTGAACTTCTTCCTTGAAGGCTTTAAATTCTCCTGCATAAATTATTTTCAAAAGAGCCAAAAAGTTTTCCTCTTTCCACATTTCCTTTAACTTCAAAAACTCCAAGATGTCCACTCTGGTACCCAACAGACTCAACATGTAGGCAAACCTCATCAATGGTAGATACCACAGACCTAATCAAATGAAAAATGGAAAGGAAGATCAGAGGTTCTGCAAAGTAAATAGAGTTAAACAATAGCTCATCCTGATCTAACATAGATTAGCCAAACCTTTCATTAATGAATCAACTTAATCAAAGCTTATACTAGCCTTAGTCCTTGAACCCTCAAAGGCTCTATGATAATTATTGTAATATTTAATCTATATTAGGGACAAATGAACAATTGAAGCAAACAGCATGTAGAGACTAGTTTCAACCATGTTGTCCCAGAGGAAAAACATTACAACAAGGTCAATAGTAGCACTCAGAGGAAAGAAAAAGACCAAGGGGGAACTGCTCACTATCATGGAGAAGTTCACTAACATGGAAAATGTCTAGGCCTAGTGCATAGGGTATTTAAAAAAAAAAGCTTTAAATTAATGGCAATATTAATATATGAGCACTGCCATGAAAAAAAAATTGAAAAAAAAGTTGAAATGTCAGGACTCAAAGTTTTGGTTAAGACTGCATACTAACTAGGTACTTCAAAGGCTCTTAGCAAATAGATGGGGGTTATTAATCACATGAAGATTGATAGGTAGAAGAAATTCCATACAGGGGAGGCCAGATTAATGACATTTCTAGTTGCTAGAGTATGTGGCCAGTTTCCCAACCATTCTGTATCTGGTTTCATGAGAGGACAGAATTTTGAAGAAGTCTAAAGAATTGAGGTACAGCTGCTCTGAAGCAATAGCAGACTGCATGCAGTCTCAAGAAGGATTAGAATGTGGAAAGTCACCCACCAAGCATTTTTGAAGAGAGGTGAGTATGGGGCCTGGTTATCGGATTTGTAAAATTCACATTCAAAAGAGAGAAAATCACTGCTTAAATATGACCATGAGAGAAAATATGTTTTTTCTATACGTCATATTTGAGCAGTTTGCAAGTTTGGGAGCTAGTATCTAGTACGATGCAGAATCAGGGTGTTAAAAGCAAGCGAAACAGACTAGAGTAATTGTATGGAGCTATTTTCTTTCACTGTACACCATGGTACTTAAATTTCCTACATGGCTATATAATAATGCTGCATAAACATCAGAATCCTATCAATAATAATAGCAAAGAATTTGAAAAAGTTACTCCCTGGGTGGGTATTCCATTCACATTCATGTTCAGTGAGAAATCTTTGTATTTTGATTTGCTGTATGGAAGGAGGATGCAATCAGTTTTGCCAGAGTTCAGAAACATCCAATCAGTGATGGTCTAATTTAGCATGCTGTCTACATCATGCTGAAGTTGCTTTGGGACTGGGTGGATATTGTTCCTTTACGTATATTCAGGGGTGTCAACATAGAGCTCAATCTGACAATACTCCAGACATTTTGAAATTTAGTTGATAGAGAAGTTTAGTAGAAAGAGAAGTGGTCCTAAGATGGATACATGGGGTACACCGACTGCATGGTTAATGTGAGAGAAATACCATCATTATCAATAAGGATTAGCTGATACCATTGTTAATATGATTTAAAGAAAGTGATAGCTTGAGAGGAGGGTCATACTGCATCAAAGTCTCTGCAGCAAGATTGCAGGACTAATGGAATACAGAATTTTTGGAGAAGTCAATAAATACAGCACCTTAGCAGCCTTTTATGTTCTGCTGTTTAGAAGATAGTCAAGGAATTTGAGCATGGTAGTGCAGCAGAAGTGAGCTTTTCTGAAACTAAATTTTTTTTAAATTATGAGGTTATTTGCTTTTAGTAAAGCTACAAAAGGAAAGAAGACAAGTCTCTCTGGGATTTTAATGATTACAGACAGGAGAGAGATGAGTTGATAATTTGATGGGATTCATGCCACCACTTTTCTAGTGCAAGAGAATCAGTTTAACAGTCGTGAGACTAATGAGACTAATGGGAATATGGCAGGAACTTAGGATAGAGTTAAGTCCTTTAGTAAGTTCTGTACAGAACTGTCAGCCATCTACAGCCACTTTGAGAATGGGAGAAGTTAATGCTTTCCAGATAAATGCAAATTTTTTCACTAGGGCATACTGAGTATTGAGGTCATAGAGTGAGATCAACCACCTGACACAAAGTGTAATTTTGGGCTGATGCATGAGGTGGAAGATAAAAGGCCACTAAATTTAATATTTTGATTGCTAAGAGCTGACTCAAGGCAAGGTATTGCAGCTGACATTGACCTAGCTCATTACAAAGTAAGTAAATTGTTTCAAAGATTTACCTCTGTTCCTATCACCAAGGAATATTGAGTGAAACTAAAAAAGTAAATCTATTTTAATTGTGCATTGCATCACCTCCAATCTGTACTTCATACAAGAAGAGGTCAGTAGTCAGTTCTGAGTTCCCTCCAACTGCTACTGCAAATTCCTTGAATTCCTGAGGAACAACTATATTTAGCATGCATTAGCAACTTCTCAAAAATACTGTCAAGAAGAGATAGGTATCATCATCTACAGTTTCAAATCATAACCAGCTCCTCCTCAAGATTTTTCTTATCTGTGAAAATAGCAGTAAAGTATGACAAGAGTGAGATCTGAACCATAAACATCATCATTGCACAGCTTGAAAAAATGATCAATAGATTCATTCTCACTTTATAAGATGGACTTTTTTAGTATGCTCCTATCATGCACTGAGCTTGGTAACAGAGAGGGCAACCTTGTCATATTTTACAATGATTTTCATGAGTGAGTACCACTCATTATCTGAAACTAGCAAAAGCAAGTTTATCACATTATATTGTAGTCGTTTTATTACAAATTATACAGGAAAATGCATCTCTCAGTTAACAATCTTCATGGATTGCTGTTGCACATTGAGGAACAATACACCTGTTAACAGAGATGAATGCAATCTATCTCTTCCCTTCTCATGCACTTTTGACTGAAAAGGCGCCACTATAAAAGCAATCGACTATAGAAAACCCTTCTACAACTCACTTCTGGTTGCACCACTGTCAGCTGGACCAAATCTGGCAAGTTGAGAGTCAAGCTTCGCCTTTATCATATGGCATACTCATGTCTCTGTCTTAGGCCTAGCAATTCCTAAATCAAAAAGTATCTGCTAGCTTTTCTTGCACGCAGGCTCGTTTAGAACCAACTGGTCACAGTAAACCCCGTTTAAGTCTATACAAGGAAAAGCAAAGTCAATTGAAGGATGAGATAACCATCTTGAGTCGAGGTGTTATCAATCAATAGGCCATGCTGACGAAATGCATTCATTGCCAAAAAGAATTGCGAAAAAAAAACCCAAGAAGCTCTTTTTTTTACTTCGTGAACCGAAGTTGAGGTGAAGAAGCACAGGCCTGCACATGGTCTGCAAGCGCGACCATGAGACCCATGAGGACCAATCAGGTCACTCCATTTCTCCCGCGTACGGAATCTGTTGCCAGTTCGTAAAAGTGCCATCTCATGACAATGGTGTTGGGCGGCGGACGATCAGCAGCAACGGGCACCAGAACTTCAAGCTACTAAGCACCTACTTGTTTTTATAAATAAATAAATAAAATTTTCCAGTTGTAGAAGATCCCCAGATAGCCAATCTTCATTGGGCTAAGCAAGGCATATCATCGGCAAAGTGCTTGGACCACCCTTGGTCGCCAACGACGGCCAATTCCATAATGTCTCATCGGCCGATGGATGGCCAGTGAATCGGGGCAAGAATGGCCCAATATTGGCAACGTGATTGGGGCTTTCTTGGCTGCCAAGAAAGGCCCTATATCTCTTCCCTTGTGACTTTTTTCTTTGGGGCCATCTGAAAGCTGAGGTCTACAAACATCGACCAAGAACCATTAATGGACTAAAGGCTGCTATACGCCAAGAAATTGCAGCGATAACGCCGGAAATGACCCGCCGAGTGATGCGGAACTTCAGAAATCGACTACAAATGTGTATCGCGAATGAAGGCCACCATCGGGACGATATCATAGTCAAAACCAATTGAAAATAAACTGTATTTCATGCACTTTTAGATTATGTAATAAAATTTTGAATAGCATTTACCATGCCTTTTTTGTTAACCTTTAAAATCTGGGAGGTTTTTTTGCCGCACCTTGTATATATATATTTTTTCCCGCTGTTCCCGATATATCCTAATTCCTTTCTTAATTAGTGGTACTCAATATACTTGTTATAGTACTTGTTTCAACCCTCTTCACAACCTCCTGTGCCTACACCCCCTCGACCGAAACGTCAATCCTCTCCATCTTCGCATGCCAACTCCAAGCCTCCTTAGCCTCCGAATCCATCCGCTCCCTCAAAAGTGCTCCTAATCCGAACGCTGCTCTCCGTCTCTCCCCTTCCCATTCACACACCCAACCGTCCATGCCGGCAAATTCCTCTCTGCACGGTAGCAATTCACCAGTCCCCCAACTCAACCTCAGACAGCCACTAGCAGCTCTCTTTTTCAAAACCCCCTTTTTGTGAATTCTCTCCCCCCGAAACACCAACAGAGGATAGCATTCGTTCGCGCCTTTATGAGCGCCTTCCCTAAAGTCCAGTTGCTCGACATCAAACAAACTCGCTCCGCAGGCTTTGTCCTCAGCCTTGCGAAACCTTCGGACATTGCTCGCGTCGCCAGCAAATGGCCCGAATCAGGGATCGGCGGAGAAGCCTTCCCTGCGCGAGCTAGGACCCCGCTTTGCAAATTCGTCATTAGAGCGCACCTGGAGGTTCTTCTGTGCTCGCAGTAATCTCTGCAAGAGCGGGAACTTATACCTTAAAGCAAGTATCTCTTGCCTTAGTGGTCTTACGCATTTTGGTTTTGTCCGCGCGAAGAGGGCGAAGACCTGGTCAAGGCAATAGACTCCCGGTTACGCGCTTTAGAGTATTTCCTTCCGCGGTACTTTTAGCCGACAGACGCTGATGCCCAACTTCTCAAGCAGGAGGTTGGTGCATAGTAAGTTACGAAGTTTACGGAGGTCATGCCTGTGGCTTAAGGTGAATGTAAAGCAGGAACAGACACCTGCTCGTACTGCGCAGGCAAAGGGCATGCACAACGTGACTGCCAGGCAAAGACGAACGGGCTGCCGCCAAAGTGCAGCCAATGCCAAGGTAGTCACGCAGCGAACTCCGCCGCCTGCCCCAAACGGCAGGAAAAACGGCGACAGATCGCCGCGGATCCGCGTTTCGCGAACTCGCTGCTAGCACGTAAAATCGCACAGGAACCCCCTCCGCATGCAGCAGCTTCCCTCCCCCTCCGACTTGTTCCCGCTCCCCTACCCACTCGCCCAGCCTGGAGCCCTAGCTTGCCCTCTGCGCCCGCGGAAACTATAGCGAAGTCAGCAGCGTGCCCCTTAGTTGCTCTCCGCGAGCCCTCTCCAACGGCCGCCACAACCGCACCTCTCCCTACTCAGTCCGTTAGCGTCTCTGCCCGCGCCCGTACTCACTCCCCCATCGCCCCGTCAATCTCGGCTAGGCCCTCGCTCGAAGCGAAACATGACCTGATGCTTCAGGTCATATTCGAGCAGCTAAGAGTTATCTTAGCTACCCTCCGGGAGTGGGGATTTACGTCCCCCCTCCTCCCCACAGATTTTCCTACACCAACCCTCCCCCTCCCGATGCGTAAGGGGGACGGTGTCTGAAGGAAGCTAAGTGCGGAGCCCGCTGATTTTATTTCGGAAATTAGAAGCTAATCCCCGTCAATCTCTGCTAGGCCCTCGCTCGAAGCGAAACATGACCTGATGCTTCAGGTCATATTCGAGCAGCTAAGAGTTATCTTAGCTACCCTCCGGGAGTGGGGATTTACGTCCCCCCTCCTCCCCACAGATTTTCCTACACCAACCCTCCCCCTCCCGATGCGTAACCGTACTCGCGGAGAGGGGAGAAGTTGTAAGAAGTGAATTTAACGTTGAGAAAGGCTTCGTTTGCGAGACTTTAGGAAGTCATATAGCTAGTTTAATTCGGGAGACAAGAGACGGATTCGCTTGATTTTAGTAAGAACGTGCCCATAATTAAAAATTATTATAGTTACAAACCGTGCTTTCAGTCTAGGCCGTACCAAGGGGGATCTGCGGTATTTATCTCAAATAATCTCGACTCTGAATTAATTAAGCGCGAATGGAGCCCCAAATCAGAAATAATTGGAGTTAAAATACGCTTCCCATCTGCCTCTTTAACCATATTTCATGCCTACCTACCTCCTGCCTCCTCCTAGTTCTGCTGACTTGGACTTCATTAACGAATACAGAGGACCCTCGCTTTTCATAAGAGATTTTAATGCACACGCCCCGTTCGTTTTGTTTCCAGCTTTCGTTTTGTAGACAACACCAACGAAACAGGTCGCATCCTATGCAATTTCATAGCTTCCAGCTGCTTTAGCATTCTGAATGACGACTGCCCCACCCATTCTTGCTTTGCTCACGGTAACCCGTACAGGATCGATCTCGCACTCGGCAATGCACGGTTCCTCCCTTTTTCTTCAAGACTTCTCATAGGAGAGGACATAGGGAGCGATCACGTGCCTATCGTAGTAAAGTGTAACTTCTCTCACCTCCCTCCATCTGTCCCAAGTAACCCCCGCTTTGACTTTCGTAATTCCGACTGGTGCGCTTTTCAGGACATAGTAGAAACCCTCCTCCCAGACTCCCTCCCTATGGATGCCATCCCCCAGTTTAACGAGGCGGTCACTATCGTCACTGAGTCCATCTATATCGCGCAAGAAGTAACAATACCCAAAATGTCTACCTCCCATAAACCTCACTCTCTCTCCCCCTCTCTCTCTCTGAAGAAGCCCTGTATGCAATTAAGAAACGTAGAAAACTGAGGCGCGCTTACTTGAAATTAAGGCTCTCCTTAAAAACCAAAACGAGGCATATTGGTGTACATTTGGCGAACAGATTAACGCCGAAGAGGATCCAGCCAACTTTTGGAAGCTCTTTAAAGGAATCGGGAATCCTCGAAACAAAGTTAAGCCCATTAAATATGATGGTAAGATCCACTGCAGTGGCGACAGCAAAGCCTCAGTCCTTGCCACCACCCTGCTGGAAGCTTTGACCGAGCCGCCGAGCTCCCTGGGGCCGATTCTCCCCAAAGAAAGCCTCGATCTCCAAAACAAAATAACTAACTACTCCCTCTCCAAACCCTCTCTTCTTCCTGAAAGTCTCTCTTCCGAACAGGAAGCACTACTTAATGAAATCACCATAGAAGAGATCGAGGCCGTGATTAAAATATATCCTAATAAAGCCCCTGACCCAGACAACATCTTCGTAGCTTCTCTCAAACATCTTCCAGAAAAAGCCCTCCATCTCCTTCATCTAACATTTAACGCCTGTCTTAATCTCGGTCATGTCCGGAACATGGGCATGGAAGTTCGCTAACGTAACTATGATACCCAAACCCGATAAAGATCCCTCAGATCCCTCTTCCTACCGCCCCATCAGTCTTCTCAGCTTTCTTCAAAAACTCCTTGAAAGAATTCTAACCGCTCGACTATCTAACTATCTGGAGTCTCTAAACCTTCTCACCTCTTGTCAATCAGGCTTTCGACCTAATTTAAACACCACCGATCAGCTCGTTCGGCTCCACCACGACGCGCTCGAGGCTGTCAACAGCCTCTACTAACATCTCTTAGCTCTCTTCTTTGACGTTACCAAAGCATTCGATAAGGTATGGCACGCAGGGCTAATCTATAAACTTCACTTTCTTTTTAAAACCCCCCTGCGATTCTTACTCTGGATAGCCTCTGACCGAGAGAACCTTTAGGGTCAGGGTCGGCTATTCCTTTTCCGAATCCTTTTCCCTAACAGCGGGAGTCCCTCAGGCATCTGTGATTGCTCCGCTTTTCTTTATCCTCTACGTTAACGATCTATCCTCCTCTATACCTCGTAAACTCGACATCCACATAAGCCAGTAAGCAAACGACACCGCCCTCTGGCTCTCCGCCAGAGAGGTCGCCGTCCTCGAGAGAAGGGCCCAGGCTGCAGTCTCTTCTCTCTCTAATTATTGTCGCGTTTGGCGCATCGCTATGAACCCCTCCAAATCCTCCCTCCTATTCGTTCGAGATAATAAATCCTACAGTGTCAACGTTCGCATGAACAGGAATCTCATCCCTCAGTCTCGCTCCACCCGTTTTCTTGGAATTTCAGCAATTTTACATGGAATAATCATGTAGATGTCATCCGCGCCAAAGCTACTAGGAAACTCAACTGCCTAAAAATCTTCTCTGGAGCTAATAGGTGCGAACCTCATGTAATCCTAAAACTCTATTGCACCTACCTTCGCCCTGTCCTGACATACGCCTTTGCAGCCTGGGCTAACTGCCCCGAGGCGGTCCTCAGCCCGCTGGAAAGAATCGAACGAGCTGCAATCAGATATGCCTTTCGACTTCTTACTTATTATTCTAACGCCTATATCTATCGAATTAGCGGACTAGCACCTCTTCCACAACACGTCTCTGAACTAGCACTTAACTACTTCAACGACCCTAAAAGGCCAGGAGACATTAAGGAAATACCCTCAAAACTAAATAAAAAAATTTACCATTGGGCGCTTCAAACATAGACAAACCTACCCTTTCCATAAAATTCTTGAACGCCTCGGGACGAGTTGCACTTTAACTCCCCCCTGCCCCCCTTCCCTCTGCTGCACATCTAAAACCAATTCTTCTAAATTCAAGTTTTTCATGCACGTCTTTTCGTAATCCCCACCTTTTAGACTGCCCTTAAANACCCCACCCCCCCCCCCCCCCCCCCCCCCCCCCCCCCCCCCCCCCCCCATCTCTCTCTCTCTCATTAAAATGGAGGGGGGGGGGGGAAAGAAAATAAAAAAAAGCAGACTCCCTCGCTTCTTCACTTTCACCTCAGCGACCACCTCCCCCCTAGCACAAGATTTTCCAATCAACCTGGCATGTACCCTCAAACTTTCCTTCGCGCACCCCCACTAACTCTTAACTCTCTCTTTCTCACGCGGACACCTGATAAGGCCCTTCCGGCCAGCTGGATCCGCAAACGTCTTTTGATCTTCGGGACATCTGTCCTTAACCCTTCCGATAGGATGTAAATATAATATAGACTTAAATGAAGTCACACCTCACCGACTGATGAAGTAAAACGGCTAGGACCCTATAGATCTCGCTCCTCTTCGGCTCAGGTGGAACTAAGCGTTAAGTGCCCCAAAACACTGATACTAACCTAAATAAATTCAGGTTGCTTTCTCAATAAGGCCGCATAGTTCCTTACTCTTTAAACTCCTAAAGATAAAAAAAACCTCAAGGGAGAGATCCTGGGGGAGAAGCAGCTCCCTCTCGGGCTGACTTCTCCCCCATAGCAATGAGTCACTTTCTCAGGGCTAAGTCATTAGCTTCATGAGGGTCTTGCTCTCTGCCAGTCCTCATTTTGGGAGGATCTCACCACGGTGGGCGAGAGTCATGTGTCGGTCCACCACATGACAGCGGGGCCCACCATACCTTTAGCTCCTAGCAACTTTGATTGGGCCCCCTTAAAGAACAGGACTTTCCTCCCCGTAATTGTCACTCTTCAATCGGTCAAGAATTTAAGATTAGGTGTTCCCTAATATGCGGATAGGAAGGCGCCTGCTAGTACTACCTGGGACTTCTCCCATGTCCCAAGGGGATATCTTTGGGATATACCTGTGCTGTATGGGTACTGCCACAGGCAGTGGTTCTCATAAGCAATATTAGTTTGATTAATTCCTGAACTTCATGAATCCGTCTCGAAGATTAAAATAATAATATTTAGGACGGCTTCGATTGATAGCCTTCATGAGACATGACAATATACATACTGATAAACTGCTGTGAAGGACACATCTTTCCGCCAATCCCCTCCTCTCCTCTCCTCTCCCGGCTTCACCTCCTTAGGACGTTTTTTCATTCGCCACTTTGGCGACAATCGATTCCACAAGTGACTTATCTTTAATAGTCCTGTTTCTCATTATTAATCGCCTTGAATGCTGCGTAGGTTTCGATTGTGCTGTTCTACTCCTATTTGTTTGCCGAATCGTGGTCGGTACCATGCATCATATCTACTGCAGTGCTTCTACCTACTTTAATCCGAGCGAAGCAACATCTACCATATATAACGCTAGATGGGAGGTGGGAGCGTTGCATCTGAAAGATGTCTGCTTGCAATGAAGCATGTGCCTCTCCAGGCTGTGAAGGGCAACCCGAGGGTCAATTTCAGGACGATTACGTGAATTTCATGCCTGAGAAAACCGAGAAACGCTTGTTTCGGTGGAAGGAGGTCACCGATGAGTTCTTCAAGGCCGTGGATGGTGAGTTTAGGCTTCGGTTGACCTAAGCCTGTGGGATCGGAACGATATACCTGACTCCTAAAATTACGTTTCTCAAGCCGTTATGTCTTTGGGAAACGTTATTTCATCAGATGGATGTTGGTCATTCGACCGCAGCAACAAGTTAGGCCTGGGGCCGGATTCTATTATGTTCTTAAGTTCGCTTTTCCTCTTAGCAAGGGGCTTAGTTGCTATTAGTCCCATTCAAATGCATGGCTGAGTTTGAGCCATTTGATTTAATTAAGTTTAAGATTTTAATAGTATACAGCCCCTTGTCCTTTTTTTTTTTTGCTAAGCACCTATAGTTCAATCGTAAGGAAAGGGTTCACATGTTAGGGGCGATTCTTAATGTTATCAGTGATCACTTTGTCACCTCTGTTGCCTTCGGCGGTAATGCAGTATCCATCTTTTCCATCGGAAACTGCTATCCCTAAAGCTAAGAATGCAATGAAAGTTATAATGGCCTGGAATGAAGTGGATAATGATGTCTTCTGGGAAGGAGTAAGGAATCCTAACTGCAAAGCTGCTGTGAGTGGACCAATTTGGGGTCCTGATCCCATTAGCAGGATTGATTACATCATGGTCTAGCTTCTGCCTTAGGTGCCTCTATCCTCAAGAAGGAATTATCTTTATCCAAGTAAAATCTCAGAGTAAACATCCTTGGATTTCCAGTGAGGTACCTCAACTAGTAAAATCATAGCACGATTTTCATAAGAAGGCACTCTAAACTAAGTAACCAGATGATCGGTGTGTTTATCATTGCTACTGGTGGTTGGTTTGATCAGTCATGAAATAACTGGAACAAAATACATAATGGCTTCTATTCAAAGAAATAAATATTCCTTAAAAGGGATCAAGAAAACTTTAAGGGCTGATATGGGCTCTGTCTTCTTTTCCGTATTGTTTCTAGATGCAGATCTGAACTTTTTTTTTTTTTTTTTAATCTTGTAAGGGATATTCCAGGTGCTAAAACTGCTATCTAGTAAATTGCCTAGACACATCTATTTTACCTGTATGGTATATAGCATTCCTCTTGGACACTCCCACCAACTAGAATTCCTATTTATTGTTCCACTCTGAAATAATATATTTTAAATGAAACTCATACATATCTTAAAGGACAAGATATCTTGTGGTTTTGTCCCATTTTCAAAGTGGCTGCAAATAAGGGACACTTCTGTGTGGCATTTACTTAAGCACTTAACTCTATCATTAGCTACTGCTGTATTCCTATTAGCCTTAAGACTGCTAAGCTGACTTCCTTGCAGAAGAAAGGAAATGGCATGGATCCATCAAATTTAAGATTGGTCACTCTCCTGCTTTAAATCAGTAAAAGTCTGGTGAGACTCTTCACCTTTCATCTTTTGGCATTTCTAGAATGCAAAAATATCAACATTCAAAGCCATCTAGCTTCAAAAAAAAGCTCACTCTTGCTGCATTATCATGCTCAAATTCACAAACTATATTCTAAAACAGCAGGATATAGGAAATTACTCATATGCTCTATTTTCTGGCTTCTCAGAAGCATTTGATGCCTTTTGCCATGTTGTCTTGCTATAGAAACTTAAGTCATAGTACTAATGCTGCTCATCAGCTATACAGATTCTAGTCCCATAAGAAGAATCCCATAAGAGAAGTAGACTGCCCCATTCATGCACTCTCATCTATTTCTCCTGCTTTAAAATAAGTTGACTTTTGACAGTCTAATTGTTCTTTAGATTGTAAAAGTGGTTCTCAACTGCATCAGAGTATCTGCATGTGAATATTTACAAGATCCCCTTCTATTTCCTGCCCGATCTCAGGAAACCAAATTGATATTACCAGGGAAACTGACCATATGCTACCAACAGGAAATTTAACTTGAAGATATTTTACTCATCAGGCCTCCCATGAATGGATTTCCTGAATATTTATCACTTTTCACATGAGTAAGAACTCCTAACTTTTTGGGAAAAGCTTTTACAAGTACCAACTCAAGAAGCAGTCCTTACCCTGAAATTGCTGCTTTATATTTTTATCTCCCTCTTTACATTTTTCCTTTCATGATGATCTGTGCACTTGTCCTCAGCATTTTCCATGTGTACAGTCACCCAAGGATTGTCTGGTTCTCATTGCTCTTCTTTCTCCTGAGTGCTGTTTTTGATACTATTATCATAATTGTTTTTTTAGGACAAGCAATCAAAGAGGTGAAACTCCTTGTATATTCTGTCTGCTGCACCTGTCACTCGGTCTCAAACAAAGATGATTATTTTTATCATTATCCTATTGTGCCTGGAACCTTCTCCTATATATAAAATTTTCATGGCTGTTTTTAGATCTGCACCTTGGCGAGTTGCTTCACGATGAAGGGTTTGGCCTCTTTGAAGCCATGTCAGCCATCGAGATGATGGATCCAAAAATGGATGCAGGGATGATGTGCAATAGGGGAAATAAAACTATTATGGGTTTCAAGGAATCTCTTCAGGTCAGTGATCCACATTTATTATGCTACATTTAACAGGGAATTCTAAATAATTATCATGCCTTTTCAAGGCTGGGAAGTTGAAGATTGAAGGATTGACCCCGGAGGAATCAATCGGCATAATTGATGGCACTCTCGCTTGCCTCCAGACATGGTTGGATGGACACTCCACTGTCCAGACTGTTTTCACTAATCTCTATCTCCATGAACCTCTGGAAGCAAAAGATAAACCTCTCAGGGCATTCAACATCTGCATCCTCAAGATTGTTCATTTCATTCAGGAAGTTGTGAACAGGTGAGTCCATCATTTGACCCCTTTTGGTTTCTAATTGGTCCAATCTCTGCTACATTGCTTGTCAAATGGCAGGGCTGCTGTGTTTGAGGAGGAGGACTTCCAACCCCTCACCTATGGCTTCAATTTGTGTTTGGATGTCCCAGAGTCAACTGCTCTATCAGCGATGAAAGAGGCAGAAGATGAGGTTGGGAAAAAGGTCCGTGCCTCTAAAGAAAACTCGGAAGAGGTAAAGATCTGCTTTTTATGTAAATGGCCTCCAGTGAGTATTGCCTTGAAATTTGTGACTTTTTTTTCTAAATTCCAGCATGATGGTTTGGTGGCCTTGCACGCCCGATTGAAGTTCCTTCGCTCCCTATATGCCACATTTCTGAATTTTAATAAAAAGGAAGGGACAGGCTCAAGTGATGTTCTCAAGCACATTTCTTCTTGCCTTGAGCTCATTCCCATCTTGAAGAAGTCAATTCCTTTGGGAATTCAGCCATCGGTTGACCCTGGAGTCAAATCCAAGAATAAACGCCTTTCACTAGGTGAGAATCAAAGATAGATGTACGTAGTCTGTCCATTAAATACGCGAACTTGGCTACTAGGGTGGCCTTGAGGTGATGTTTTGACATGCGCCCTGGCTGCTCTGTTGGCAAGGGACCCACTGAAGCGTCAGTAACCGTCAGACCGTCGAGGCAAGCGTACAGCTAGAGGCGGAATTTTTTTGTGGCGCCCTTTTTTTGCTCTTGTCGACGATGGAGATTGATGAACAGATGGAACAACGACTCAATATCAAATTTTTGGTGAAACTTGGGAAAAACTCTCAGGAAATTCATGAAATGTTGAGGGCTGTTTATGGAGATAACGCACTAAAGAAAACAGCTCTTTTCAAGTGGATCAAGCGTTTCAGTGCGGCACTGGGACGATGTGGAGACGATTAAACGTAAAACGACGAGGCAGCTGAAGAGCCTGACTTCTGAGGACTTCCAGGGATGTTTTGAACAATGGAAACAGAGATGGAACAAGTGTATTGCTACAAATGGGGAGTATTTTGAATGGGATAAGATTGATGTACCCTAAATTTTGTAAAATAAAGTTTTTATGACCTCAGTTCGCGTATTTATTGGACAAACTACGTAGTTGTATTTCTCATAATTTTCCCTTTATTTTTGTACTTGTACAATTGGAAGGTTCATGTGCATGTGGGTGTGAAGAGGTTTAGTGTCTTAATCAAGGAATTGCTGTCTCTGTTTTAGCATCTTCTCACACTTGTCTCTCTCAAGGCTGTGTTGCCACCTCTCTCTCTGTACATCCTATTTTCCTTCTGTTTTCCATGGCCCTTCTACCAACCTATGTGGCAGAAAATAATTTATTTTGCATGAGTCAATGTTTCTTTGGTCTGGCTTTTCACATTTGGTATTGAGACCAGTTAATAGGTCCTAGATGCTACATCTGTCAAATGGTGCTTGCCATCTGTAGTTACTAAATTGCCAGTTTCATTCATCATTCATGCATTGCATTAATAGCTTCCCTAAATTGGCTAAGTGGAGGTTCCCATCCCTGTAGGTGCAGATTACCCTACCATCATGGGATTCGAGCCTCTGATCAATCAACGACTCCTTCCGCCCACGTTTCCACGATACACACAGCTGCGGAGCCGAGAATCCACCTACGATGCCTTGGTGGACACACTTGGCCGTCTCAGGCACATCACGGATATCTACCAGGCCCGCAACTTCCACCAGGCCATGGTAGGTCTTGTCTCAGTAAAATATTTTTTCTAATTGGCTTTGGATTTCCTGCTGGCTGGTAGCCACTCTCTGACCTGGACTAAATTCATGTCAGTGTTGACCCATGGAAGCATGCCTTCAGGTTGTGCTTTCCTTGTGGAATGCTTCAGATTGCAGCAAAGCAGAAGTCATGTTATTGGAGAGTCCCTCTTATTGTCCAACCATCTGGCTTTTATCCATTGAATTTCTTCATGATGCACTCATAGCTAATAATTAAATTGTGAAAACCACTAAATTCCCATGCAACCAGAGAGAAAAAAAGAATCTTGTACAAGTAATCCATTAAAGATGGCAATAAAATCATTGGGCTATCAAGAATCATGAGATCCAATGAAAAAATACTTCATTGATTCTTCTTGATGCTGATTGAGATTTCTCCTTTGGAACTTGCCTCCCATCAATGCAAAAAGGATTATTCAAAAGTATTTATATTAGAAAATTCTATTCTCTACATTTCATAATTTTATTGCTTTGATAGTCATTAAGTTTTTATTCTTGATCAAACCAACATTGTACTTTTTCCTTGCTTAGGATTTTGTGGCTGAGTTCAGTTCCCACAACCCCTGTGTGCTGTCTCGAAGTCTCCTCCAACGGGTGTACTTCCCTCAAGGATTCCGGGTGTTTGGAACCACGAACTTATCTGAGGTGTTGAAGGAGACGTGTCGAGGGTTCATCGCCCCACACATTCTGAGCGGAAAGCCCCTGTCTTCATCAGTGAACCAGACCAAGGAGCTTGTTGAAGGTTTCTTCATCAACTGCGTCCGTCCCTTTGCAGCCCTCATCCAGGCCTATGGCCACAATCGAGCCAGGCTTCGAGATCGCCTAGCACACTTACTCGAAGAATTTGCAGCTATTCAGGAAGAGGTAGGAGTGAAAGACTGTAGTGTATGAGTGCTATGAGTAAAAAGTTGAAGTATATGGTTTGCAATTGAGCTCACAGATGTTTTAGTTTTTCTTCTCAAATACTCTTTTCCTTTGGTGAGATTCACTGGTTTCAGTTTGAATTTGTACCCTTCCATACAGCACTTTCATCAATTGCAGGTAGTGACTTCCTTAACATGGGTAGTTTCTTGGATAACCTGATAAACTGGATCCTCTAGAAGTAGTGTTTTCTTTACTCACCTCTACCCCAAAGGGGTTACAAGTCCAATCCGACACATGGTGAATGCCAGTTTTTATTATAAAACCCTTTTGTGTGTGGATTTTTTATCCTTTAAGGGGAGTGTCAGTTTTGGTCCCACAGAGCAGAAACACTATTAAAGAAATGTATGGATTGTATGTTTGGTTATATTTAGCATGATTCATGCTCTGCTGCTTCTGTTACCACATGTGCTGTGTTAGAGATTGTCACTTCTTAGTATGAAGGACTGTTCAAGGGTCTTCATTAATTTTGGGGAGTTCCTGTTCTCTGGTCATGCATAGATATAATTGGGTCTATTTATTTGTCAATCAGTGGTTGGCATTATTGAAGACTTAATTCTCCTTCCAAAAGCTGAAACACCTTACTTAGAAGGGGGTTCAAGCTTCTTGTAGTGGTACTTTCTGGCCTATTGTTTTAATCTTTCAGTGGCACAGTGAATGTGTTGTCCACATGACAAACATTCACATGTTCCATCTACTACAAGGCCACACTAACGAATGATGATGTTTCCAATTGGTTTGTGACCAGATTGTAGAATGAATCTGTGATCCAGACAAGACTCTAGGATTTGTTTGCTGTGTCACAGCAAGTGATTTTTGATTTTGTGAATGTGGCATTGCAGGCAGACAAGGTGGATGCATTCCTGCATCAGGTGACTGGAAGGTGGGAGTATGGGTGTTTCAGCACGTGGCTCCTCTTCCACACCCTTCACATCATGCTCAACTTCTTACTCACAGGCTTTGAGCTGGAGCTCTATTCCCCCCATGAATACCATTACATCTTCTGGTATAAGGCTTTTTTTTTCCCATTTCATGCTATTACTGCTTTTCTTGGTCATAGATGGCTGGACTCCTTGCTGCAGGTACCTATACGAGTTCATCCTGTGTTGGATCATCTCTGCTTTCTCACGTGCCGAATCCATTCTCATGGATTGTGAGCCACCTACGGAGAGCACCAAGGGGCGCAGCAACAAGAAGAATAAGAACAAGCGCAAGAAGACGAGACCATACAGCCGAGAGCTCCAATACTACCAAGCCTTGCATGCCCTCTGTGGCGGCTTCTACAAAGTCAGTCTGAGGGGTTTCTAGTCTGATTCCATGTCACTTCTTTGAAAGACACTTCTTCTCTGCACTGGACACTTCTTCAACTGACATTTCATAAAAAGACTTGAAAAGACTGTTGAAAAAACTAGTATGGAGCATGTCACAGTCAACTGTGCATTGTCTCATGATTAAGTCCACATAGCAAATCTAACTTCACTGAATGCCATCTGACGAGAGCCTGTCAAGGAAATGTCCAGTTGAAGAAGTGTCTGTCGAAGAAGTGACATGGAACCTTCTAGTCTTCCTAATGTATTTTCCATAAGGTCTGAAACCCTGAATGTGAATGTTTTACAATATCTTCAGAGCCCACATATGTAACTGTTATGTAAACAATTCCAGTATAGTTATTTCCAGTCTCTTCTCAGCCACTGTTAAATAGCTTCCTTTTCGCGTCTTTTTAATGAATGTGGCCATCATCGTGGATATTGCCTGCGTGTATCCATTACCTATTAGAAGGTTTTTTGCGCCCATGATGAATTACTCTTACCAAACTTCCAATCGCTCTACTCTACTTTGTTGTACAACATCAGAACTGGCAATGAGATTCTCTGTGATACTTAGGCTCAAAGCAGATATATCATTAGCTTCTCAGCAGTCTTCATGCCAAAGAATTTATACATTTTTTTGGGGCTCATTACCTTAATAGAGAGAACTCAAATTAGTGGTTGATTTCATGCAGAGGTATTCAAAATATTCCATGAATCGTACTAAGAAACAATTACAATTTAGTTCAATCAAAAGAAAAGAAAGTAATATCTCAAGAAACTTAATTAATGACTAAAAGTGTTTATATTGTGTTCAGATGGTAGTTGCCCTGGGGAAAGACAAGAAGATCCGGGAGCCCTGCCCGGAGTTCAACAACGAACAAGTGCGCTATGAGCACCGCTTTGCAGCTTTTGGAGCTGTGCTCACGCCTCCACAGGTGCCCTACTCCCAGTTCAGACAAATGACTGAGAGCCACCATGTCCTGGACCCCATTGTCCTCTACACTGACAGTAACAAGCATTTCTTCCAGGCCAAAGCCCTTCTAGAGCACTTGGGGAATCCATCCTCTGAGGTCACTCATCTTCATAGCTTTTTTTAGAAGTACAATTACAGTTTTTTATTAGAAGCACTACGTATATACTAGGGTCAGCTGAAAAGTTCTCAGCCTAACTGGGAATGGGGCATTCAATATAGCCCAAAAGATGTTTGAGTGTAGCACTATTTGTTGTTGTGTCAGGTACTAACTTTCATCAAAATACTAACATTTTTTCTTTTCCCTTGCATTTTCAAGAAAGATCACATATTTGTGAAAAATTCTGCCACACACACACACCTCTTGCATTGCATTGAGTGCCATTGAAGACAGTGACTTTGAACTGCTTGTCCATCCACCTTACTTTCCAGATTTACTCTCATCACATCCCTCAGAAAAGAAACACCTTTGTCACAAAAAATTAAAAAATGACAGGCAGGTTGCAGATGCAGTGAGGGATTTGTGCAGCAAGCATAAAGTATCGATCCACAGCAAAGAGATTATGGCTTTTTACAGACAATGGAATAAGTGCATACAAGTCCAAGGGGACTATGTTGAAAGGTGTTGGAGTTAGTTTCTTCTATCCTTACTCCTACCCCACTCAGGCCAAAAACTTTTAAGCCAGCCCTTGTACCATACAGCTTAAGTGTTGAACAATGTTCAATACTTGAAAACTGTTGCATTGCATTTCAAACCAATGAACATTAGCACTTCTCAGTTTTCTTTATGAGCATTGTAAGCAGTGTAAGCAATTTTTTACTTTTTTTTAATGCACCAGGTGTCACTTCACCATATTGGTGTAGCTATTCACCTTTTAGGTATTCCCCTTCTTAAGGAGAACAAGACTTCATTTTGATTTTGAGTACACTTCTATTGGAGATGAGTCCTTGTTAACACTTTTTTGGTTAAATTCAGCTCCTGCCTGTGATCTCTATGTATGTTAAGAAATGCTTCCTTTGGAATGACACAGTTGCATGTTTCTGTCCTTATTTTTGGACCATAGATGGAGGTGTTGATCCGAGTGGCCAAGACCAATTATGTGGTCACAAAGTTGTTGGCAGGAGGTCACAAGCGGGACCCAGATTCTGAGATCCAGTTTGACTTCTCAGTTCACAAGTCCTTCCCAGTGTTGAAAATCAGCTGAGTCTTCTAGTCAACACATTGAGATTTTTTCGGCTTTCAATCATGAGGGTCTCTTTCATGCTGTGATGTCAACGGTTGGTGATGGAACGAATACCAGTCCTGTTCCACCCTTTTAGTCCTGTGTACTTGGATTTATTTAAAAGCCAATTCTTGTAGAGTGAGGTGGGATAATAGTAAACTGAAAAACACATCATTTTACTTGCAGTATGGCAGCATTCATATTATCTAGATTAATTTAGCAAAAGCTGAATCCTGTTGATCCAAACAATGAACTACATATCCCAACATTGTCAAATTTTAAGTCTGAAGTAGGTTCAAAGTGGTCACATCTCTGAAAACCTTGTTTCATGTTACTTTTGCCCCACCAAATGGGGCTATTGTGTCACTGCTTAGTGCATTCTGATTGCTCCTAGAAGCATTTGAGGCAAATGCGTTAATTTCCCGCATTAGCTGGTTAAATTTTTGAAGATAGGAATAAATATGGAAAAAAAATCAGAAAAAAAGGTGCTATTAAAGATGAGGCAGCTGAAGCCTTTCTCTGCTGCTTTTCAATCCTTAAGGAATGGTTTGGAGAAAATATGGAGGAGGTTTACGTAAATGCCTATATTGGCTTTGCCTCCTTATACTTTTCTATTTTTTTTTCATCCCATTTCTTCTCAAACTTCATCTCAGTCCTCAGGAATTTCGTTTGCATAGCTTAAATGACCCACACTATTAATACCATGTACAGGGATCAATAGAAATGCAACTTAGAATCACATTTCCAAGCTTATATTGATGCCTTGCCTTGATTTAACTCTGAGACTTAAAAAATATCCACAGAAATCTAGGTGACTTGGATCACGGCTTGACAAAGATCATGACTTAAAGGAAGCTCTTGACTAGACTTTGACATAAGTTCAAGAATTCCCAAACAAGCTCATGATTTCAGCTCATGCCTGCCATATCCTTCCTTATTTACATAATTTTTTGGCTGTGCTCAGGAACTCATTGACCATATCTGTAGTATAACTTATACCACTGCTGGTATCTTAGTCTTCTCTGAGTAGCTTAGGGTGTAGTGCCTCATCATCTGGTCCTCCCCAGGAGTCAGAGGTCCATTTCTTCTTTGGTCCCTTTTTCCTTGGATTTCTGCTGTTGCCTTTTCCCACTGATGCCTTTTCCTTGTGGACTTCTATACACGCACAACTTTGTTGTGTATAATGGATCCTCCAATAAATTTGACCCATGGTGAGATTTATTTTAAAAAATTATTAGCAGCATTGACTTTATAATATGTTTGTAGTTACTTTTAGCTCATGATAGGAACTTAATATTATCCCATGATCCAACTTTCCATGGGGCAATAATTAGGACATGACTTGTTTCTAACTTTCCTGGTATGAATATTTATATCAATCAAGCATAAAATTTTAACTTCTTACAGCTCACACCATCTTTAGCTGAGATGCAAAGAGAAATTGCAGCAGAAGAGTCAAAATTTGGATTTAAAATTTTTATTGCCATTGTACAAGAATTTGGAGTAAACACATTCTTTGCAAAAAACATAGAAAAGCTATAGAATATATCATACTGAAGTATAAGGAGTAGCATGTTATAAATACAAAATAAGAAATCGGTAACTCATGTATTTATTGAATGAGGAAGCTGTATTTTAACTGCCCTATTGTTGCTTTCATCCCACCTCCCCCCCCCCCCCCCCCCTCCCCTCCCCTCCAAAGATTTTTTGCGTGGTGGACACAAATGTTTCAGATAGAGGGAATGTGAGCTTCCCATCCTTGATCTTCTGGTCAGGGACTGAACTCAATGGCATGATTGAAGCCTTCTTGGCTTGTGGTCTCTGATTTGCAATTGGCTCGTCTTGTAATATTTCTTGCACAATGTTCACTTGGGTGACCCCAGAAAACTCAGTATGTCAGGTGAGGAGAAAGAAGAACTGAGTCGTGCACAGCGTGCCAGAGCAGAGCGGAATCGCCAAAAAGCCCTACTGTTGAGGCAGGCAAGACTAACGGCCCAGCCCTACAGTAGGGCGGACCAGGGCCCCTCACTCGATCGTGTTGTACGGCTTCATAACACCAAACTTGTTGACACTGGAGCTGGCTTCTTCCTAGAGGAGAAGGACCTCGATGAGGAGCCAGAGGAACCTAAGGTCTTCCATCTTTGTAATCATTGCATTCCTCAAAACTATGAGTGGATGATTGCTGAATTTTATTTTTAAATAGAAAATAGTTAGCAGACCAGCTCCAGTGGTTCCAACAGATCAACCAACCTGTGAGGAGTGTGGGGAGGAGTTTCCAGGGTCCTTCCTCTTTGATTGCTTTGAATGTCATGTCTGTGACAAGTGCAGGTACGCAAATCTAAGTTTTATCCATTAAAAATTGTTTATTCTGAAATTCTAACATTCCTAGTTATGCAGATTGAAGTTATTTTCTGATTCACCTTCAGAATATTTAGTTAGTGAATATTTTAAGCAGTGTACAAGAGAAAGTAGAGGTTTGTCTTCTCGTTATTGTTAGTTATTTGTTTCATTAGACAAGGGCAGTTTTGTAAATCTCTTTCAACGGTATGCAGTAAATACTAGACAATTCACTTTATCCAATTGTAGCACGCATGTGTTCTCAGGTATGAGTGTATTTTGTATGACAGTCTATGCATTTGGGATCCAGGGACAGAGATGAGAAGCATGCTTTGATTGCAAAGACTGATGCCAAAACAGAATTCCTTCTAAAGGACTGTGACTTTGATAGGCGGGAACCCCCACTCAAGTTCATCACGCGACCAAATCCACACAACTCAAGGGGGAACATGAAACTCTATCTTCGTTGTCAAGTGAGTTCACTTTGCCTTCAAAAGGGGAAAGTAAAAAAATTACACTCATCTTAGGATAAGCAGCAAGAAAAGTCAAAACCATGACTGCTTGACTCACAATCAGGTGTCCCTTCTAAACCATTATTGTTCAATGATACATGTAGCAATAGCAAAGCTTCATTATATGGTATTCCCATAGGTACTAGGGGGAAATGCCAGATATTGCGGTCGGTTTGTCACTTCTTTTTCATTCCGTCTGCCTGCAGTAACCATAGCGAACGGACAACACGACCCAATGCGTACACGCAGCTTTCCGCCTGGGTCAGGGTGCCCGTCTTCCACGAAAACATCCACTTCCCTTCCAGCTGTGGCGGTTGACGGATCCATAGTAGACAATGGAGGAGAGTGGCTGCTCCTGGTCGTGTAGATAGGGTTGCTTGGCGCATGCGTGAAATGCCATATCTGGCATCCTACATTTCATTCTGTCCTCCCCGTCTCCATGCAATGCAGACATGCAGACCAACTTGTCTAGTTTCCAGGCTTTTTCATATAGGCCTATACCAAACCAAAGGCAGCTATTTAGGGTTGCAACCTTTGAATTTAACAAAATATGGACAAATATTCAAAATATACCCAGAGCCACCTTAAGCCAAGGTGCCAATCGATACTATTAGTGTGGCCTACTGCTTTTGAGTTAGGGAAAATAATGATACAGAGTATGTCGCAAAAGTTCTAGAACTGATGTTATAAAAAAATATATTGGAATGTAAATACAAACTAGGACGCTTTTTGCCTTCAAAGTAATTTCCTCCTGCATCAATATAATGTTGCCAGTGTCGCTGAAGGTTGTTGAAGTACCTATGGGAATACCATATAATGAAGTGGAAGGTGGTTGGTGGTGATAAACAATAATCCCGAAAATGACTTCGGAAGTCATTTTCGGGATTATTGTTCATCAACTCTGCCACAGCCGCCTGAATGTGTGGAATGTCCGCAATGCAATGGCCTTTTATAGCTTTTTTGAACCGTGGGAACAGAAAAAAAGTCCTGTGATGAACCAGGCGAATACAGAGGATGAGGCAAGACAGTGACTTGTTTTTCGGCCAAAAACTGTTCGATAAACAATGCTGTGTGTGGGCCACACATTTTCAGCACAAGTCGCGGACCGAGTTTCCATTTGTTCTGGTGTCAGATTTTGCAGAACGAATCCCTCGCACAACTTTCTTTTACACAAGTCCTCAGTCAAAATTCATTGACAATTGTCTGTCTATGTTCAACTCGTCCACTAGCATCTGAGCTGTTACTCGGTGATTTTTTCACAAAAACTCCCGGACCCAATCTATATTTTCATCAGAAGTTGCAGTGGAAGTGCGGCGTGACCTAGGATGATCTTCAACACTCTTCCATTGTGAAAACAACCATACCACTCAAAAACACGAGAAAGCCATAAAGCTTCATCACTGTAAGCTTTGTGTCTTTTTTTTTTTTGCTTGAGCTCTGGGGCTTGGGCATCTTGGGCGCTAGCATAGCATAGCAAGAGTCTGACTTTCCATACGCATTTCATCCCAGAGGCCTGTTGGAGTCGTATGAGCAAATATTTAACGGTCTCCATAGGAATGCTGTTGCTACTTGCAGGGGGCAATATTCCCATAAAGATCATGCCAAGAATTGGACCCAGAGCCTGCTATTCTATCTTGCTGTTCTTGAATCAGCTAACCAAGAATCTAAAGTCAAGTTTCCTTTGCTCCTTCTCAGTTCAATTCCTGATATTGGGCCTATGTATGAATTGGAGGAGTGAAAAAACAATTGTTGGCTTATAATTTGCAGTACACAAACACTTTCATCACAGGCATTGCAGATGGATAAGAATTTAGTATTTGGTATGCCTTTGCTTTATTGCTTTCAGTTTTGGTTATTCCCCACCCTTTTTGTTGGAAAGTCCAACTGATTCTTGACAAATAGTAAACAATGTCATAAAAGTAACCAGCAACCACCAACTACTGCTAATAAAAACCTGATCAAGTAAGCAGCTGCTGATAGCCATTACTTCAGAGGAATTGCATGGCTCTACTTCAATATCCAATTTCACTTCAGGATAATTCTCTGCTGTGGAACTATGCAAAATATCAGAGTCCTTATTCCTTGATCCAAGAAAAAAAAATCAAAAGCTATGGAGATAGCACAAAACCTGCAGGTTGAATACTGGCCACATACTGATGAGGGGCTCTTGATTAGGTGTTTGCACGTGCCTTAGAGGTTTGGGGATCAGAGGAAAAACTAGAGGAGGAGCTGGACACGAGGGAAGAGAAACGTGACCGGCGCAAGGCCAAGCAGTACGACAAGAAGGTGAAGGAATTGAGGATGAGCATGAGAAGCAGCCTCTACAAGAGAGAACAGGTAGCTCATGAGCATCAGTTTGGCAAGGAAACCTATGACTCTGAGGAGGAGGAGTACTCTCGCACATGCACTACCTGTGGGCACAAGGAGTCCTATGAGAAGATGTGAAGAAGAAAATTTTATGTATGTGTTTTGTATCAGTTCCTGGCATGGCATCTCCAAGTGAATGAATTTATTAAAGAGTCTTTTTATAGTCTGTTTATACCTTCCTTGTAGTTTTATATTACATTGTCTCACTTGAAGTACATGGTTTAAATGCAATAACTCATTTCAAAAAATCATTCATTTATATGTCAAATAATGGATACATATCTATCACATTTGAATCTTTGGAAACATTATCATTGGATTGAAGATCTAACATAAATCAAGTTCAAGCCAATGGTAGCTTGATGGTGACAGGACCGTCATACCCGTTATCCTCTATCATTCTCAGCTTCTCAATGTAGTCATGAGGTAAGCCATGCTCCTCAGCCCCTCGAATGATAACATCTTTGTAGACTTTGGAAGGGCGCTTGTCCTGCTCTTCTAGTGCAATCAGCTGGTATGCTCGACAGGGCAAGATAAAATCTTCTTTAGTTTTGACTGAAACTTCAATAGGGCGGTAGATTCCACTTCCAACACCTTCTTGCCTATGGTGCAAGTAACAAACTTGAGTCTAGGCATAGAACTTCACTTCAGAGTCACTTTCTTGAGCACTTGAAACAATTTGTCAAAAAGATTTTCTTACATTTTGCTATTACTCACCATAACTTTTAAATCTCCCCAAAAAACTGAGATCCAATTGAAAGTAAATTCAAACTCACTTGTCAAGGGTTCTCTTGTCATGTTCTGAAAGCTCCCAAACCACTCCCCACACTTCACTTCCTTCAGATGGAACTATTGTGGCAGCTGCTCCTTGCCACCTTCTGCTGTAGTAGTCGAATGCCAATGCATAATCCTGAAAATAAAAAAGGCTTTTTGAAGGTCACACAGCAAGGCAGTTAGTACCAATAGTAGCCATACAGGCATTGAATTTGGTTATTTTTATAGTATTTCCTTTTTCAATTTGACACTTAACCCATTTACTTAGGTAAGTCAAGCTTTGACTAGACCGCAAGTTATTGGGTCATTCCAAAAAATCTCATCCTAAGGGATGAGTTCCCAACTGTAAGGAATCCTAGCATATTTGGAATTTACTCACTAGTTTCATTTCTGATCCTTTCATGTATGTTGTTAAGAGTTCAGTTTTTTCACATGCTCAGAAATGCTTCCTGAAAATGAATTTCCAGATGCATCCTCTAAGAATGTAACTTCCACTAAATAATTCTCAATGGCTCTTGGCCTCAGTTGAATAATTTGCTGTAGCACCAATATTATAGTGACACCTTCTGATCTGATGCTTTAATACAAGGGTGTCTAACTCGATTAGGCTGGGGGCCGGATGGAAGCCTTCAAAGGTGATTAGGGGCCACAAAAAAACGTAAAACCTAATCTTTAATGCAGAGGCCAAAATTTGCATAACTTTTCCGCAACCAACTGTTGAAGAGGACTTCGTGGGCCAGACAAAATGGACTGGCGGGCCACCAGTTTTACACCTGTTTTAATAGTTCAATTTGGCATACAAGCATCTTCTTTTGTGTATTATTTGCATAACACCATTACCAGAATGCACCCCTTTTTTTCTTGGAACATATACTAATACTGGAATATGCTTATGAAAGAATTGCTTGCAATCGTTATACATTGCAATAAAGGACAGGTCTCACAACTGCAAGAGTAGATGCTTTCTGACATCAAAATCATGCCATTCCTCTGAATCCAATATTACATGGTGTGAAACTGCATTTAGAATGGGTGCCCCTTACATAACTACACCAATTACCTCTTCCCTGAATTCTGACTAAAATGCAATGGATACAACTTCATAAGTATCAGTCAGAGAAAAGCATCATGCACAAAGAAGTAGGCCCAATCTACAATTTATTATATTTTTTTAGTCTTTGTGGAAGCCAATACAAATAAATTTGCCTTTACTTGAAATGCCTCGTCGGAAACCATGACTGGCCCCCTTCAACAGGCATTTCCTCTCAATACAGTACTATGAAATGATATTCTTTCCTCCCAAGCACCATGGGCTTTAATCGCTGGGCAATAGGCCTGCTGCTCACTCACTGAAACTCTTCCAATCGTTTTCAGCTTTGCCGACGGGTTATTGAGCTTGATCCTGTCCGTGAGGAGATTGCTGCCGTAGGCAAAATAAGAAAAGGTTTTAGTCATGTTCAGGGGAAGAGATAAATTCGACAGAGAGCATGTCGCGAGACCCGTCTCCAAGACCTCACCGCTGTCGCCGACGTGTTATCAGGGAGCCAGAATGCCTATGTGTTACAACAGAAGTTTCGTGAGACTGTTACCACATATAATAGATAAAACGACTTCTTCTTTTTAACGATTCCTTGATACTATTTTTTTTCAGGAAGTTAAAAGACTTCTTTCGGATTTTCCTTTTGTATTGCATGAATCACAGTCAGGAGGTACCTTCGTAAGATCTGGCAACTGTGGAAAATTTCATCATGGACGCGTCCAGGGCCGTTGAATGAAGTCGATCGACTGAGTGATGAGTTTTAATCCATTCTCGCCTGGTTTGTCAAGAAGTGGCGAGTAAAGTGATAATATCTAAGTCGACATGATTCAGTTGCAGAAAATGACCCCTACATTTCGTTCATACGTCGACTTAACGGAACTGGTAACTGCCTAATCTTATTATAGGATAACTAACGCTTTATAGACTCATCCATTTCTCTATTTGCTAGGGGCAGAATGGCGGTGAGAACACTTACGAACCTCCATTGGAACCCTATTTACTTCCTGGTGAGTTCAGCCTCGGCCTTAGCATATATATAGCGTCAATCCAAGTCTAACTTTCGCATGAATTGGTTCATTGTATTTCGGTGGAATTGGGTGAAGCAGAGCTGAGCAGAACACAAGTGATTGAGTATTTAAGTACAATTGCAAGTGTCCATGAAAAAGTGTATTGTAAATTCTGAAGATAAGTAGAGCCCAATTATATTATTTTAAATAAAAAATGCAAAATATATATTTTAAATGTAGTTGAAAATACATAACGTAAAACTTTTCAAGTTTACATCATGCCTTTAAGATTTTGTCCAGAATCAGGAACTCTTCAGAAGTTCTGACCCTTGGCCTTCGTAGCACATTGACTGTGGATGGTATTCTTTCTGTTTTCCTTCCCAAATCCCAGGCTGCTCCCCCTTATACCATTCATAATCCTCAACAAGATCTGGATGTACTCTCTGAAAGCAAAGAACAGAAATATTAACCTGCATTGGCAAGATTCAGGCGTGCACAAGACCTAGGTCTACAGAAGGCCAAATACATCACAAATCAAAATCTTTGCTTATGCCAAGGATAGGCTTGGTCAATGTATTCACACCAAGATATTTCAACACAATAAATCTCCAAATGCATGAAGAAGTCGGATTTTGCAGCTAGAGTTCCACAAATCACTTTCTCTGTAGCTCATGCAGCTCATTTAACCTTGACCCTCTGTCCCTCTTGTTCAATATTACTGAAGAACTTCCCATCCAATAAAAATGACAAGCTTTATGTGGTAGCTATGATTTAATCTGCTTAGTGCTGTGCAGGCAAATTTTCGACCATGTCTACTGCTTGCAAAAATAATGTAGACATATTTTTATGCCATCTAGCAACAAGAACCCCAACTACATGAAGGAAGAAAATTAATGGAAAGTCGTGGCCAAAAAAGCGGCATTTGACATTTTTTGCAAGAGTACACTGGCTAAAAATTGGCTGCATGGTACTATAAGGTTTCAGTTCCACTGAAGAAATGGAAAAAGTATTTTAAGTGTACTCAAATATATTGGAAAATGCTTTTTTTTTTGCAGAGAACTGTATTTCGAATATAAAATACAAATACATATTGTGATATGTATTTAAATACAAAATGCCCTAAATATATTGAAATACATATTTTAAATACCCTGTGGTTAGGAGTGATATCTGATTCATTTTGTATTTGTGTCGTATAGGGGAAGTGGTGATAGCAGAGGCCCAGCACACATTGAAGTTTGCCCCAATGAGCAATCAAAGCCATGGCGAGTCTGGATCCTTGTTTGTGACAAATTTCAAGATCTCTTTCGTCTCAGCCCATCGGGGGAAAAATGACCAAGTGAGATTTCCTCTTTTCCAAAGGATGATTATGCATGATTCTGCCTTCCAATGTGTTGCCCATCTTGGCGGACTACTCTTTCTTTGGAGTTGTGATATTTACTGCTGTCTCAAGAAAACCCATAATGGTTATGCATTACCCCTGTTAACCCTTTCACTTCTACACCTGGTTATACCCATTTTGAAACTTTTGTTTTTTCTTTTACTTCCCTGTGTGTCCCTTAGAGGCATTGGAGTGTTCCAGCATGTGCTGCCATCTATATAGACTTATTCTGAACTGCTTGCACTGACTTTGCTTCACTCTGAACATAATAGAACATTTTTTGTAGAGGGCGCCCTCACATATTTAGTCCTGCCAAAAATAGTATTGAAAAAATGGCATGGCCAAGCACTTCTTGCGGTCGGAATCTATCAGATAAAGATATTTCTGATATCTTTATGAATGACAAATTGATGAAGAGGGTGAGTTTGTGTATAGTTTGTATGATACAAGTAGCGATGGTGATAATGAAGATGTGCCAGTGAGAAAAATTTGACTACATCCTCATTGCTGTTGAAGATGTGTAATTGGACTAAAAAACTAAACCTAAAGGTAAGAAAAATAAATTTTAATAATTTCTCTTAATATTAAATGTTTTATAAATTTTTTTAAATTAAAAAAAAGACAAAACTCAGCAGTGAAAGGGTTAAGTTGGCTAGCATCATGTAAAAGTGAAAATGTGGTGATTGCATTCATGGTAATTCAGGGAAGAAGCAGGTTTTTCAGCTAGACTGCAATACTGAAGGTGCTGATATATCCAAGGATGCAGTCCTTGCATGTTAGCCCTATACTCATGGATTTTTTCCAAACTGTATATAATAACTCAGAAGGTACAGCAGACCCATATGCCTGAATTCTATGGTAGCAGAAGATGTGGGAGATAATTTCCTGATGTTTACAGTTGAAGGAAGTGAATCAAGAACATACCCAACCACTCGTGAAATAGGTACATTAATGTGCTAACCTAATCTAATCTACTAGCTGGAAGTTCTACCTTAACAGGTGAATAGGGGAATTGAAATTTGGGAAATACCTTCATAATATAAACAGTAATAATCGAAGCATTAGCATTATATTCCTTATTACTGGAACAATTTTCAAAAACTCAATTTTCTTGTAGTGCACACCAGTGTGGTGCTCACCCTCAATTTGTCTCTTTGTCAGGTGGGTTCCCTGCTACCAAACCACCTCTTGCAAACAGATGATGCTTGTCTGAGCAACGTTGAGACTCTCTATCAGATTCATGACAACAAGAAGAAGAAGCTTACCCCAGGTTCCAGCACCAGCCACAGGGTCAAGGCCATCCAGATTCATTGCCATGTAAGAAGGCTGTTGTAAGCTGCTGTAACTGAGTTGATCTTTTGTGTGCTTTGTGTCACTCAATTGTCATTTTAACTCCCATATCAGATTTTTTTCTTTCATCATCAGAAAAAAAGTGTCTTCAATCAAGTATAACTGCCATTCCAATAAATGCATGCAAACTGATCTGAGCTCAGTTTTAGCAGAAGTCAGGTTGCTGATACATCCAGTTATTAGAATGTATTATTTCCATTACATCTGAATGTAATTTCCTTAATGGGAATAGATTCATGGACTCTTATGATCATAGTGCATTATGTGTCTTTCCATTTTAGGATTTTCGTATCCTGAGCTTTAGCTTCAGATTTTCTCCCGTGGGGCAGGACAGGACGATTGTCAATGCCATCCTCCATCATGCATACCCAAAGCGGATCCAGCTCTCTTTTGCCTTTGAGTGCAGGTGGATGCCTCTTTTGTAACCTGGCCAGTTCCTATTTTCCAATACCTTCCATGCTTTGACCTCACACATCTAAATTTTGCCTCACAGGGAGCCACCTCCCATCGAGAGAGACCCGACGACTTACTATCTGAGTCCGGAGGATTGGATCGGAGAGTACGAGTCGTCTGTCTGTCCCGGGTGGCGGCCATCATCGATCAACCAAGACTTCTACCTCTCCAAAGTGTAGGCATTTGCCTCACTTCATTATGTTCATTTAACTTTTTCACAAAAGAAGAGTTCACAGAAATTGGATCACATCATTGTTTCGGTAGGATGCCCGAGGTGATAATAGTCCCGAGGAAAACTGTGGATGGAGATCTGCAGTACATGGCCCCACACTTCCCAGACAATATCCTCCCCGTCTGGACGTGGGGCTGGCACACAGGTGCCGCACTCATCCGGGGCGCCAAGCTCAGCATTCCTGACAGGTAGGTCTATGTTGCTTTGTTCTGTTTGTGGACTCTGCATGTGCAGTCTCATCAAATTTAATTTCTTGTTTCCCTGTTCATGAGGACATAGACTATTGATAATGCTTAAAGTATTCATTAGGCCTGTACACTGAACTCGTCATGCATTAAAGGGTTGAGTGGCGCAGAGAAAGGGCAATGTGACTTGAAAATGTACTCTGACGGCATCTTTGAAAAAGAACCACGATCTCATTGACCGATCGGTTCTTCTTCCCTCTGATTTTTTAAATAATAAGCTTACTCTCCTCACTTCAGAATTGCACAAGGAAATCGAATATTGTGACTTGATGACGATTGGGGCTTGGCGAGACAGCGTATTCGTTCCTTCTGACGGGAAAATTAAATAGAAATGTTACATCCTCTCGTTCATCCTCCTTCCGACAATAAATTTCGACAAGTGGTGATGTGATAAGTGGGTGAACAATATGAACCGGAAAGCAGTATTGCGCAGCCCTCTCCACTACAACATTCCAGCATATTACGTGAAAACTCACCGCTGCTCCGCATGGTCAAGTGGCGACCATGTGAGTCTCCTTGGGTTTCGAATTTGGCTGCAAGAGAGGCACGAATCGAATCAGTTTCTGATACTGTTGCTGAGTTGCTGGCGATGTATACAGATTCCTAGCGAACGGTGGCGTTCCTTTTTGGGTGCTGAATGTGCTTGCTATCATATTTTTTTCTCACCTTGTTCCACATGTATTGCAGCCCGCAATTTGAAGCATACCAGGAGATGGTTCGCTCCTCGCACCCGTCGTCCATCGAGCCCCTCGTGTTCGACCTCGGTGAGCTCCTCCCGTCCCCGCCGGACGTGCAGAGGTCGTTCACCGCCCTCCAGGAGCTCTTCATGTCAGGTGAGCGCTCGTCCTCGCTCTGAGGTCTGGCTTGTCGGTGCGGATGTGGGAGGTTTCCGTTCTCTCTGCGATAGATTCGAACGAAGCGTACGAGAGCATCGAGGACAGCTTCCTCTCGTTGCTGCACTCGAGTCAGTGGCTTCATCATGTCGCCCTCTGTCTTCAGTTGGCGAAGCAGGCCGCCATCACGCTCACCCGCAATCACAGCTCCGTCATTCTTGTCGGTCAGTGTGGATTCATGCATCATTGGGGGAAATGTATAATAAGAGTTCAGACTGGGTGACACAGTGAGTACTGGTGTGCATGCCGTATTGACACTGTGAGCAGCAGGTTGACTATCTTGGCGTTATCGTAACCCCATTGTGAAATCTTTTTCGTGGTGAACGATTATATTTGCTTATTTTGTTTGATGGTTTTGTGCTCAAGTTTACCTTTTTGTTTAGTCCTCTTCCTCTTTTTTTTATATTTTTGGTTCAATATTTGGCTTCCCATGGTATCATAACAATGTATGACTGGTTCCGGCGTGTGCATCGATGTGTCTCATTTCTGCAGATCCAACGGGGCGGGACATGGTGTGTGTGATCAGCAGCTTGACACAAGTCCTGATCGAGTCCCGCTTCCGCACACGCATTGGGTTCCAGAGCCTCATCCAAAAAGAGTGGATCGCTCTCGCACACCCATTCCCTGCAAGACTCGGTCTTCTCCGGGACGAACTCCCCAACAAAGTCAGCCTCCCGACACTCCACTTTCACCCTTTGGCTGGCTTCTCTTTATTTACCACTGCTCTCTGTTCCATCAGAGTCCGCTGTTTCTTCTGTTCCTGGACTGCGTGTGGCAGCTTTTGCAGCAGTGTCCCTCGGACTTTGAGTTCTCCGAGACCTTCCTCACCGTCATCTGGGATGGGGCTCACATGAACATATTCGATACTTTTCTATTTGGTTCCACCTGGGAAAGAGTTCAAGCCAAGAAGGTGAGTCGAGAAGTCGGTTTCCGCGTCCTTTCGTCTCAGCAGCTGCGTCGATGAGTCAGATCTAAAAATTCTAGATTCCATGTTAGTACTGTTATTGCTGAATGAACTCATGGCTCTGACTTTACCATAGTTTTGAATATTTTAAATGCAGTGTGAAACTGTTCCTTGTGAAATTGTTTTGCATTATGACAGTTTAGATTACCTACGATTTCCCATGACTGCTTAATGCCGATTCCTCAAGGAAGCTGGGTGATTACTTTAATTAAAATTCGAGAAACATGTTTTGAAGATGTGTCGAGCAGAGGGCCACGTTTAAAAAGTAACGTCAGTGAAAGATCGGAGTCTTCTTTCCAGGATGCTACGAGTCCCCTGAGGTCTCGCAGCCTCTGGAGCTGGCAGGAACAATACACGATCTCAGACCAGAAGCAGTTCCTGAACCCGCTGTACCCCATCACGGATGCGATCCGTCAGGAGGCAGAGAAGCGGGCAGGAGACCCTCGAAGCACGCCTCCGCCGGTTCCGCTGCGTCGCAAGAGACTCGCGGTGACGCCGGAGAAGCGACCGAGCCGGGTGCGCAGCCTCCCGAGCCAGGCGCAGGCCTGGGCGAGCTTCTTGATGGGGAGTGCGCCGTCTCTGGACGGTCACTTTTCCCCCGACGTGGATCCCCCGGAGGCAGCCCCCGAGACCACCTTCTCGGGCGTCTCGGTCCGGTGGCACCACGAGCACGGCATCGCGTCTCAGGTCCAGCCTCGGATCTCGTGTCTCGCGTTCTGGAAGCAGTGCTACCTCCGCTGGCTCCCCGTCGCCGGTATCGTCGGAGGCGGAACGCCCATCTACGATGCGTTTCACTCCGTCCTCGTCGACGAGGTCTTCCGGCTTCGGCATCAGATCCAGATCCTCGGCGATCGGGCCGAGGGCTCCGACGGGAACGAGGCCGACGACGGACCCTCGACCCCGCGTCTGCCGACGAGACTGCGCTGCGACGGAGTGTATTCCTTTCAGCCGTTCGCGTCGGCCGATCCCGCGTTGGCGAAGCCTCATCTCAACGTCATCACACCGCATCACTATCAGAACGAGGATATGCTCGACGAACAGTCCATCACCGACTGATTTTTCCGCGTCGTGGGGGCCGACACACCTTTCGCTCTCGCATTTTATCATGTCTTTGATGATGAAGCTGTTTCCGATGTGATAATCATTCAAAACTCTTCATTTTTTGCACTGTGCAGAATTTATGATCCTCAAAGATGTTGTCATTTTATGTGAATTGGAATGAAGATGATTGTTCTTCAATCACGTGTGGCCTTCCTTCGCTTGGCTCTTCTTAAAGTGTGGAGGTAAACATTGAGTGCTCCCGAAATTCATAAGATTGCTTTTAGCCTTTTAATGTATGAATTTTTCAAGCAAAAGAGAAATATACCTTTTTTAGCTTAACGTTTATGGTGGTATTCTGCCGTAGTAGTCGCACGTTTCACCGCTAGAATTCAACACCGAAGAGATTATGTGCCCTTGAGTTGACTGTATGCACCAAAAGTTTAGAGGTATGTGTACCATATATAAAAAACCATAATCGTCGCCAAAAATGTTGCACTATACAATAGTGGACACCATGCATGAAAAGGTTAAGTTAATTCTGATCATATTTCTGGCTTACCAAATCGAACATTTCATCGAGTTCATTTTAACAGCCTTTATTTAACTACAGTGCATTCAGATTGATCGTATGGATTTCCAGACACCCTTCATACTCCTCATGCCTATCACCTCTGGAGGAAAGATTAAAAACCGAACCAACTTGAAGGCACTGAAAATTCCCTGTAAATTTCCCATCCAGGAAACTGTCCGATGTGACAATGAGCCCGAACCGGACGACTAATTCTCAGTTTGTTGGTGTCAGCCGTATGAGATGCGTATCGAAGCCATGCCGTGCTTTTTCGTCGTCGTTTCGCTCCACCCAACCCAACACCCCTCTGCGAATCACATTTATTGCTGACATACTCTTTGCATTCTGGCGATCCGAGTCGAGCGGCTTCGACCGACCGAAAGAATCGAAGATGCCCTCCGATCCACTTCCTGTGTGGGGCCCGAGGACGGACCGTCGCCATCCTCTGTCCCTTCGGTCCATTTTGCATGCGGTATTTCAGAGTCGACTCCATCGCAATCTCGGAAACGAATCTGTGAAACCATCGGCGCTTTCCTACCGGCCTGAGATCCGGCTACGGTCTGGCAGTCATTCTGTGAGCACCAAACTCTGCCACGGTCGGTATTCCTTCTGCAAGAAATTCACAGCACACCTAAGGTGGCGGCAGTATGAGAGGCGGAGTCGGGTGGGAAGACTGTCAAGAGGCACGGAACATACGACAACCGGGGAGTGGCTCTCCTTTTTAGGAATTCGCCTCAAGTAGAAATATTTCATGTATTCAAGGGTAGGGAAGGCCATTGGCTTTTAGGGTAAAACCATTTAAGTTCGAACAGTACCTGAGTTCGGACACTGCTGCAAACATTGTTACAAAACTAAGCATTCGCGAGGCCACCTGCGGAAATGGTTCTTCCTAACATGAGATGAACACGTTACTGAGCGAAGGAAAAGCGGTGGTCATCATGACTTTGCACGACTCCAAGATATTGAGCTTAGGCCAATGCTAAGGAGGAATTCTTCAAGGGCGTATTTCTTTGCTCTGCCGGGAGAGGCAGAAGCAATCATGAAGACATTTTTTTTTATAGCAGACCTCTCCGCAGAAGCACTGCTGCCTCTTCTAACCCTGGATTTGGTAGAGAACGGAGAGTAGCATCATGGCGTTGCCTTTATAGAGTATTCAGGTATGATCCTTTTATTTTTCTCTCTGCTCTCCCGTGACGTGTGCGCATGCGCCCTGTCTTCCGGAGAGCTGCTGCAGAGAGCAAAGAAATACACCCCAAGAAACCGTAAGGAGAGAACCTTACTTTTAAGACGTTTCACTTGTACCTTATTTGTTTTCTGCGCTCGATTCTTATTTCCCAGGAAACTAGGAGGACATTGAGTCCTGTTACGCAGAATGCATGTGCATTCATCAGATTATTGTCTTACTTTCGGTGTGTCCGAACTTAGGTCAAGAAATGTTTGAAAAACTTAAGTTTCGGACATGCATTCATGTGTGTCATATCTGCGAATATATGACGTCCTCTCGAGATAAAGTACGTTTAGAGTTGACAAGAGTTCAGTTGAGTCATGCTTTTCAGAGAAAATGTATTTTTGAGCTCGGACCGAGCTTTCATAACGGGACATGTAACTTCGGACTCTGTCGAGCACATGCAAAAATACATCTTCATACACACTCAATGTCCACAAAATTAGAGATACCTCACTAGTAGCGTGTTGGACCGCCTTTGGCCCTCAAAACAGCATCAATTCGTCGTGGCATGGATTCCACGAGGTGCTGGAAACGTTCTGCAGGTATCTACGATGCTCTTTTGCCCAGAGAAGTCTCGCTTTCCTGTTTTTGTCCGACAACATTGGCACCCGAACTGGTCTTCTGCTGTTGTCGCCCATCCGCGCTAAGGTGCGACGGGTCGTGTGCACGGATATGCTTTTCGGGACACTAGCGTTGAATTTTGCCGTGATTTGGCGTACTGTAGCCCGCCTGTCGGCCATGTACGTTTTCGATTTTGGGTTTTTTCTTTTATGATTATTGAAAGCAATCTGTTTCTGACGAAACAAATTTTTATGGAATTTTGAAAGCCGGTAGAAACTTGTCTAATTATGCACGGTGCAAATTCCATGGAAAATTGGCATTGTGAGAGGTGGTGAAACATAGGTGAAAAGTCGGTGGTCTTTGTCCGTCCAACACCTCAGTGTGGAGTGTCGTGGCGAGATTGCCACAAGTCGGAAACATTGCTGACAGCAAATTCAGGTTAGCAATTACCTTACGTAATCTCGATGCAAACGGAACGATTAGGTCGTGGGCACTTCCGCGTGCCCATTTGTTCCGTATTCCACGTGATTTATCGTCGACGGGAATCACTCAAAGCGATCGCACTGCGATTTGCAAACGATTTAGAAAATTAAATACTGGTTAGGAAAAGGCATCGTGGAAGGCACAGTACACAATTAACGCCTCGAGGAATGCCATAACCGGACATTTTTATTTATTCTTCCTTGTTTTTAATCCTCGCGATTTCATCCACATCCCTCGCGCCTCCATCCTCAAGGAGTCGTCCACCGCTCGCACCCCACCCTCCGCCCAATTCCCATTCACTTTCGCTCTCAGCCGTCCTCCTCCTCCTCCGCCTTTCACTCTGACATCACCCGGCGTGGATTGCAAGATGCTCTTCAAATCCTTCTCACCTTCACCGTGCACTCGTTCTGGTCATTGCCTTCAATTTCCCGGTGTCTATCCATTTCTTCCCTTATATCCCCTTTCCTTCCCTTTTTCCCTCCTCCACTTCTTTTGCATTTAACAGACGATTTAATGACGTGGGTGTAGCTTGATCATTTAAAAGATGAGACTTTAAATAAGAAGGTTCTCGATTTCTCGTTTTTTAAAAAATTCCTCAAATGAAATATGGAAATTCCGAAAGAAGGAAGCAGGCGCTTAAACAGCGCCAATATGCTTAGTCATTCTGTGCTCGGACGAGAAATTTTTATTGTCATTTTTCGAATCAGGTAATATAATATAGTATTAATTCTCGAAAAAAATTATACCTGAAGAATATCACCATACGTGCCCTCATGGTTCAGACCAGTAGATTCCGACAACCTGAACCCAATGATGACTCGATCTATCGATGCTCAATCGATGGTCAATCGATGGTCAAACGACGAAACGCAACAGGAAATGTAAAAAAAAATTCCCTAAGGAGAAATCGAACGGGAGAAAGAACGCAAATTACGCAAAAGAGAGCGTGCAGAGAAACAAGCCACCCCCTGGGGGATGTAAATTAAAACTTACGTAAAGGATCGTAACCCACTAAATTAAAGGGTTCCGATTGTTAACAGCCGGTTTCGGTCGGAAGTAACCTGAAGCGTTGTTCATTCACTCGAGCCGTGATTCAATTCTCATTAACCACTTTCCCTTCCATCGGAACTCGTCCCCGATTCTTTCCTCCAGACATATCCTGTTGATGCGGAAATCTTAATTAAGACCAGATACTTGATTTGTAATTAGAGACGGGATCTACAATTGCATCTAGGAAGTAGGCGGGCAAGTAAGGAGGAAGAACAGAATAATAACACTGACCGGACTGAAATTTGGCTGTGAAACCCAAATTCAAGATGTTGCAAAAGTTTTCTTTAAAATGTAGCTACTCTAACATTTCAATCGCACATGCTATTTGAATGAAGAGAAACACGATTTGCTTCATCCTATCATGCACCCTTGCCTTGCCGATTATGGCAATATCAGATTTCGGGCATACAAACGGATAAACACGAAGACGAAGAAAATGAATCTCGGTGAACCCATCACTATGCCTTGAAGGATGGAGCATTTGATCAATTGATTTTGAGGTAATCCGTGAGTTCTTCCCCGATGTTCGTGCCCTGAGCGGCAAAGGTCTTCATTTTGTTTAAGGTGCGTCTGAGATAGGCGTCGACGAAGAAGTTGAGGAAGAGCAGGAAGTAGGAGAGGTACATGAGAGCAGAGATGTAGATGTTTTCCCACGGGGTCTCGCAGTGGAGGCCAGCCCTCATCGCGAAGTAGGCGTAGGCGTTAGCGTAGATGCCGAAGATCATCTGGGTGATTTGGAAGAGGGTGATGGCCATGGCGAGGCGGCGGGGGACGTGGACCTTCGCTGCTCGTGCGGTGTAGTAGGGATACATGAAGGCGTGGGCTAGAGCGTTGAGGGTGACGAAGTAGCGAGATGTTGAGATTCCCTGCGCACAGGCGTACCATGTATACAGGAGCACCGTGATGTGATGGTACCAGTGGAGGAAGAGGAGACGCTACTTCCGGAGGACGATGAACGCCTTGTCTCCCAGCTCGACAACCTTGGAGATGACGAACAAGATGGCCCAGACCGACGCCACTGGATTGTGTCGTAGATTCCTGCTCCGGAATAATAAATTAGACAAGTACTGTATAAAGGATGAATAAGAAACTGAAATTTAAATTCTCATAGATTTTTTTTAAAGCAATCAGAACTGGTTTGAATATTTTTTAGAGATTATTCACGTTATCTGAGAGTACCCAGTCAGCAGTGTGTGTTTGGCCACGGATCAGCGTATCTACGGAAGCTGTGGCGTTTCTGTGACTCTTTAGTGGTTAGACTGTCTGTGGCTCAGTAAGGTCTCGCACACTTAGCCCGCGCTTGGCCGACTTGTATGTTTCACGCATTAGTGGAATCCGACCGAAGATCAATGAAAACTTCTGCAAATGCTTTGAAGCTTTCATGAGAACCGTACGTACCATTTTGATTAAGGAGCACATAACATGAATATGACCGCGAAGCTTTAATGTACCAAAAGTTGCATTTATAAGTTTTTTTGAAATAGCGAAATTTTCCTAGGTGCCGCTCTCCCCATTCTCTACCCATACTCTGCCCAAACTCCCGAGGCGCACGTGAACAGATGTGGCTCGTGAACGTGTGCCAGGCTTGGAACATCTGACAGTGCGGAGATAAACACACTAGGCCCGGGGATAAATTACTGACAGGGTAGGTGAGAAGTGCAACAATGTATTTTCCTGCATTACGAGATTATAATTAAAATGTAAGAATTCTGAGTATCTCCCACCTGGAAGGATGAGAAATTCGACTCACATTCCCAAGCACATCGAGTAGTAGAGGGAATCATGTCGAATGCTTCGGTACACCTCAGGGATACCCCGATAAACCGCAAGGATGCTGAAGACGGAGAAAAAAAAATTCCAGGCGATGAGGGGTTTCTGCAGATCGTAGGGCGGGCGGGATGCCATCCACCGCCGACTCCAGAACACGAGGATCAGGTAGAGGGCGACGAAGACGAAGGAGAGGGTCCAATAGTCCATGAACCACCACTGGGCGTCTTCGGCCCATTCCCCGGCCAGCTCCCATTCGAAGACGAAGAAATACGGCAAGTTTTCCTTTTTGAAGGGGATGCCACTTCACCGAAAGTATTCGTGGTACTTCGTGAGCTGCTCGTACCGAGACCCATTGAAGATCGGGTAGTTGGGCTTGGGATAGGCCGAAGGATCGTGGAACATGCTGAGATCGAGGGCAGGGCTGCGCATGAATGGCAAGGAGGATTAAAGCCCTCGGTCACTCATGATGCAATTGAGGATCGATCCGGTTTTACCGGAAGCGTGCGCTTCAAATCCATCATGTCGTGGTTCTAGCCAGGGACATACTCCATTCCTGCATTGAGCGAGGGAGGAGAGCAGAATTTTTTGGGAGTTTCATATTCAATTTGATTAAATTGTTTGCTTACATACATTAGGAGGCCCCGCATAACCGTCCGTCAGAGGGAGTGATTGCTCTTTCGCTCACATGAGAAGAAATATGATGGCTAGAAAGGTAAGACAAATAATACGTTATTATGCAGAACATATAAAAAATCATCGATTGATCTTGAGATAATGCATGATTTATTTCGTGAAGGAGGGTATGTTCGTCGGCGGTGGGTTTCCCTAAGATCGAACGAGTTCGGTAAGTGGAAGTTGAATTTATCACTTTGAGAAGTTATTCTAATTCCTTCGTCCAAGAATTCAAAGCGAAATTTCATTCCGTCCACATTGTATTTTCATTGTAAGGCCGCGAACGGAAAGGGAATTGCATTTCACTCAATTTTTTAAACGTCTAACACTTCATTACTTTTCCTGTCACGGACGAAAGAATAATTATATGCCGAAATATCGAGCGGATTTTCCAGTAGCTGGAGCTTCGTGCCCTGAATTCCAAGTAGTTTGTAGTGCTTGGAGTACCTCATCGGTTAATTACATCATCAGAAGCCACATCACCCAGACGAGGCTAGAAAATCGGCCTGAAATCGGCCCAGTAAGTAAGATGTTATCATAATTCACCCGTCGCTTTGCAGGATGCACGATGGAAATTTGAGTTTCTGCAGCGGATCTGGAACCTTGCCTTCGGATTTTTTCCCATTTCCGAGTGAAGCGAAGTCGATAAAGGTATAGGTCCAGAAGGGGAAGTGTATCCACCTGTTTCGATATGTTTGCGGTCTTTTTTTCCATGTCATTGGTTTCGCACTCTCACGACCATTCTGAAATACCGAAAAGTGGGAAATGAAAGAATGCCAATAAGGAAGAAAGGGATATACGAGGTGCGTCGGAATCTTTTACTGCAGCTATTGTCGCTATGCATGGAGACTATGGCATTCATCGAGGTTAGCGATTCAAAGGCGGTAGATTCGAAAGTGAATTGAGAAGAAGGTTGAGAGTATCTGCGCCAATGGTGGTGGAAAAGATGCGGAGGGGCCAAGTCCTGTCGTTGCTCTGCTGCCTCTTTTTAAATCTTCCATCTCAATTCTTTGTTTAATTAGTGTTTCATTCATCCATCTCAGAAGACGACTAGGGAAACTTGTCTGGTAGCTTGAAAATGCGACAAAATTATTTAGGTAATGTGGGGAAGGGGTTCCGCCACCGACAAAGGGCCCCTCGATTGCGACGATTTAATCGAATTTTGAGCGCTGCAATCAAGCGTTTTACCTACAAGGTTTTCTGGATCTTTAAAGGCGACGTGGTGCTCCTTTCCCACGGAGAACGTAAGGAAAGACACTCCAGTTTCTCAATTGATTTGTTTAAACAGATGAAGCGGTCCCGGAAGACCGGAGAAGGAAGTTAATCGCGGAGGAGGCATGGTTCAAATTGAATGGAGCTAAATTATCGGTATTATTTAATTTGGATCGTGCAGGCTACGTCTGGCTCTCCAACAGGGATTAGTAAATTCGGCTGCGATGAAGACGAACGCCCGAGTCTTACTGGACGATCATTCCCATGGCGGGAAAAGAACCGAAAAGAAAAGGACTGCTTAACCAGTTTAAACAAATAAAGAAAGAAATTCTTCCCTTACGCTCTCGGTGGGAAAAGATAAAGTACAGAATGTGAAATACCTGGATCTTAAGTTAATGAGTCGTCCCTGATCCCACCGACATAGCGGCTACGTATTCGCCATCACGCATCAACATTTTCGGATCTCCTTCAACCCAATTAGTCGTCTAGTTCGGGCACATTCTCATCGGGCAGCTTCCCAAATGGGAAATTTACGGGAGATTCGTAACGGTCTCATACACTTTCGAGTCGGTTCAGTTTCGAATATTTTCTAAGGAGTTGATGACGTACGTGCACAATGTGAAGCGTATCTGGAAATCCATACGATCCATCTGAATGCATTGTAGTCGACAAACCCAAGTCGCACACCTCTTACGACCCGGTGGCGGGCCTCTGTCGGCACGAGCGGGATCCTGGCGGGCGCGGCAGAGTGGCATCACTCGTTGAGAGCCCGCCGAGCATCGACGGGATTCACCCGCGTCTTGTCGGGCAGAAGGTGGGCCGGCGGGGGAGGCTGACCCAACGAGGTTGGGGTGGCCTGGTCACCCGCCATCTGTTCCCAGTTCATCGAATTACTCTGTATCGAGGCGGTATCATGGAAGCAGGCGTCCCTGTAGACGTGTGTTCTACGATTGATCATATCCGGATACAATTCATCGTATCATTGATCGTATTTCCAGATCATATCGTTGACACAATTATCACATGGCCACTTGTCGATATTTAGCGTCGAAGAGATGATGAGCGGGAGGATGTAACATTTCCACTTGGTTTTCCCGTCTGAAGGATCGAATAAATGAGGGCAAGTATTGCGCTGTCTCTACGAGCTCCAAGCGTCATCAAGTCGCAATATTCCATTTCCTTGTGCATTTCCAAAGTGAGGAGAGTAAGCTTATAAAAAAAAAGAAAAAAGGGGAAGAAGAACGGATCGGTCAATGAGGTCGTGGTTCCTTTTCAAATATACCGTCAGAGTGCATTTTCAAGTCCCGTTGCACTTTCTCAGCGCCACTTAATATTTATCATCGACTGAGATACTGATCTTCCGTTCTGGGAACTGACAATGACATCCACTATGGATTGCGGATTCAAATACTTCATCGTACTCTCAATGTTGAACGTGACACATGTAATCTCCGAATGCCTGAAAGCCAACTGGAACTCCATCTGGAGGGAGAAATCCCAGCCAGCCGCGTCGGCGGCACCTCCCCCCCTCCCCCCTCCCCCTACATTTCGACACGAAATACCCACAACCATGTGGATTTCGACCCCCTTCCTTCCGGGTTTCTCTTCTCATTCGTCAAGCGCACTCGGACGGCAGAAAGAAAAACACCAGCGAAAAGGAAGGTCCTCCCCGCACGGGACGAAATGGCTCTGGTTCCCGATCCTCCATCCGCTCGTCCGTCCGCAACCTCGTAGACGAGGACATCGAACGAAGTCGTGAGGGTGGATGCATCTCCACCGAAGAGTCGACATGCGGGTTTCGTCACCCGCCCAACCGAACGAGGATCACATTCCCTGCATCCGGACGACTCGTTTCCTTTTTTCCGACCCGTTTCCTTCTAAACCTTCCTTGTTCCCTTCTATTTTTTCCTTCTTCCTCGTTTCGACCGGTCCACAAACAGGTAGCCAATAAGAAGGAAGGTCGGCCGAGGAAAGCCATACCTCACCTCCTTAGTGGCCGCAAAAATCTTCGCAAGTATCATGCTTCATTCGGAGAACGAAGGAGCGCTCACACAATTTCCATTTGGATTTACCGTCGACCTCGGAACGCTCGTCTACGACGCGTTTTGCTACGTCCTCGTCGAGGAGGTCTTCCGGCTTCAGCATCAGAATTTATGATCTTCAGAGAAGTAGTAATTTTATGCGAACTGGAAAGAAGATTATTGTTCTTGGTGTTCACATGACCATCCTTCACTTGGCTCTTCTCAAAGTAAAATGTGATGCTGCCATTATTCATGATGCAGATCTATTTTAGCAAACAAGTTAATTCTGATCATATTTCTGGCTCACCAAATCGAATTTCGGGTTCATTCTTAAAACCTTTCGAGAACTACGTTGCATTCAGATCGATCGTATGGATTTCCTAATACGCTTCAAACTCAGCATGTACATAATAAACTCCGTAGAGAAGATTCAACACTGAACCGACTCGAAAGTGCATGAAAGCGTTCCCAGTTTCCCGGAAATTTCCCATTCTTGGAAGCTGTACTCCACCCAACCAAACGGCCTAGGGTTCCTCTGGGAACTGCATTTTTCTCATGGAAAAATGCAGATAGAGACTGTTTTTATACAAAAATGCTTCATTTTCTTTGCTAGAGGGATTTCCTCAGGCCAAGAATGATACTGTAGCAATTAGTCGACGGTCTGAAGCTTCTACTTGGAGCATCCAGACAGCCTGAAAGGCCTATTATGATGTCACTTCGCTTTCCGTCGGCCCATTAAAAATGAAATTTTGGTATTTGCCGGACTAATGTAACTGCTTTTTCTACTCAAGACAATTTCCTCAAAATTGATTTATTTCTATGTTAAAACCTAGAATGAGTATTGGGGAGTGAGGGTCAGGGGACGATGATTCATTCATTTCTACTCTATATTCAAAAGCTACCGTTATCATTGTATGTTAGTCTAAAATTAAGTTATTTCATACTATTTATGAAGACTATCAATGAAGAAAGTCAATATCCTTCATTGAATATGAATCATAGGGAAAGTTTCACGAGTGGAAGGAAACCTTAGGTGTGATCAGTGCCAGTTTGTTAGTTAATTGGCTATAAATCCTAATTGAAAAATCATCTCGAACGACCTTCGACGATAATTATCTGCTGATGATAATTCAAATGAGGGAACAGTCATTAGGAATTCTCGCCGATGAGTCAAGGTGCTCTCTAAATCGCGCGTGTAATGGATTAATCATGTCGTCTCGCTGGCGGATAATTACGTGGTATCTTTTTTGCCTATCAGGGATGATATGCGCCAAGCTCCGCTGGAATTGCAATTTGGCCTTCATGGCCAAATAAAAAAAACTTCATTGCTGATTTTCATGCGTGAGGAAGAATAGAAAAACATTTTTTTTTTTAAAGGAAACGTTTAAATGTCCTTTCCGGTTTTCCACTGCGAAAATCTTAAGAATAAAACTTTCGACGGAAATTGCTTTGCAAAAATAAAAAGCAGAATTTTCCTGTATTACCTAACGGAGAGACCAGTTTCCCTTTCACCCTGCATTGCATAATTGCCTCGCCAACTCGGAATCCCTTCAACAGCGCATACCAGAACAGGGTCAATTAATTTTGACCTCGAAATCATCGTTCAGGGTCGAATGATTCTGAAATTAAGCCATTTTTGTGCGAACTCGATAATTCTGAAATTTCGCGAATTCTGAATGAAAACAAATGATGGTAATTAGGCAAAGTAAGCAAAACTGAATATAAAACTCATGAAAAATGCTTCCCTCCTCCTTCGCCCAAACCAGGAATGGAGTATGTACCAGACCAGAACAATGACGTGGTGGGTACAAAGCACACGCTTCCCGCGCGACCGATTCGACCCTGATCAGTATAATAAGTGTATCATAAGTGAGGGGGTAATATAGATACTCCGCATCAGTCCCGCGCGAAGCCTGCTCTCGTTCCCAACATGTTCCACGATCCTTCGGCCTATCCCAAGCCCAACTACCCGATCTTCAATGGGTCTCGGTACGAACAGCTGACCAAGAACCACGAATACCTCCGACGAAGTGGGATCCCCTTCGAAAGGGAAAACTTGCCGTATTTGAAGCAGAAGCTTACCCTCGACCGGCCCCTTACCCGGCTTCTGCGGGTCACCACCAAGTACCTGATAACCTGGGAGAGGAAGCAGAAGCAGCGGCAGATGGACTAGGAGCACAAGACCCCAGCCGCTTGGATGGCATCCCGCCCGCCCTACGATCTGCAGAAACCCCTTATCGCTTGGAATTTTTTTCTCTCCGTCTTCAGCATCCTTGCGGTTTATCGGGGTATCCCTGAGGTGTACCGAAGCATTCGACATGATTCCCTCTACCACTCGATGTGTTTGGGAATGTGAGTAGGATTCCTCATCTTTCCAGTAGGGAGAGACTTAAATTTTTTACATTTATTATCTTGTAATTAATAAAATACTTACAGCACTCATCACCTAGTGCGGAAATTTCAGGACCTCCATAATTAATTTTTAAATAATTTTTTTCGTGATGTCCGTGATATCCGATGGAAAAGGATAGGATAATTTTTTAGCTCTATTTATTTGAGAGTAAACCTAATATTCTAGATCAAGATCGGATTATACAAGTCTACTTATTCCAGCACTTACTTAGCGCAAAGAAGTCATAAGCTGACTTACCCAGTTCCTCATTTGGATGAAAACCCTTAACACCCAATGTCTGGTTGAAAAGCCTTTACTCACACCAGCGTGAGTTCAGATGTCATTTTTTGTATTTTTTCTTTCTCTCAAGCGTCATTGCCTAAGAGTAATTCAGAGAAGAAGCTTAAGTTCCGATGTAATTAATTATGAGGATAAAAGAGACTTTAGACAATCTGTGAAGATAAATTATTGTGCCCAATTGGATATCATCTTCATGGCCCAATGAGGTGTATGTGCGCACACCGTTTCTATTCATTCGAATTTAGGATTCCAGCATCCGCGGTAAACCTGCACATAAACGCCACATGTTGTCGACCTCTTGCCTGGTCATCATTTTTGCACGAGGTTATTAGGATTTCAGTGCGATTCCCATCTCGTCCTCAAATAACGGTGACTGATCTGCTTGGCATTCACGACGGCATTCGCAGAGTCTTTGCCAGTGTGATGGATCGGTACTGAAAACTGATCGAGAAAGAGCGTCATCCAGGAATTTTCCTCTCTAGCTATTTCCCATTCCAAACTTGCGAAGTTCAGCTATCTTTAAGCAGACACTTCGCGGACTCTCACGAACTTCCTCAGAACACAAAACAAGCATAAAATGCATATCTCGCATTCTCCCAGGTGCAAAAGGAGGATGCGCTCAACCAAATTCGTTCACAATTGCTATTCATGCCATTTTCTCACTTACTGATGACCTACTTTCACACCACGTGAATGGCCTCTAGAAATGGGCAAACCACTCCTGATTGCTTGCGAAACTTGGTAATTTTTTTTAATTTTGAGTTCGTTATTCGTCCAATATACTTGTCTAACTTATTCTCCCTGAACAGGAATCTAAGACACAATCCAGTGGTTTCTGTCTGGGCCATCTTGTTCGTGGTCTCCAAGGTCATCGAGCTGGGAGACACGGCGTTCATCGTCCTCCGGAAGCAGCGTCTCCTCTTCCTTCACTGGTATCATCACATCACGGTGCTCTTATACACGTGGTACTCCTGTGCGCAGGGAGTCCCCACGGCCCGCTTCTTCATCATCCTGAATGCTCTGGCCCACGCCTTCATGTATCCATACTACACCGCACGAGCAGCGAAGGTCCACGTCCCCCGCCACCTCGCTATGGCCATCACCCTCTTCCAAATCACCCAGATGATCTTCGGCATCTACGCTAACGCCTACGCTTACTTCGCGAAAAAGGCCCACCTCCACTGCGAGACTCCGTGGGAGAACATCTACTTCTCCGCTCTCATGTACCTCTCCTACTTCCTGCTCTTCCTCAACTTCTTCGTCGACGCCTATCTCAGACGCTCCATCAACAAGATGAAGACCTCTGCCGCCAAGGGCAAGAACATCGGGGAAGAACTCACAGATTACCTCAAAATCAATTGATCAAATGCTCCATTCTTCAAGGCATTGTGATGGATTCACTGAAATTCATTTTCTTTTTCTTCATATTTTTTTCTCTTGCATGCCCGAAATCTGATATTACCATATGCGGTAGGCCGAGGGTGTATGATAGGACGATGGAATTTGCTTTTTTTTCTCTCATGCAAATGGCATGTGCGATTGAATTGTTAGGACAACCATATTCCCTAGAGAAGCTAATCCTAAATCCTGCCATTTTGATTTCACTGGTAAATTTCATAACGGTCAGCGTTCGCCTTTTGTTCATCCTTTCTGCAAGATAGAAAGGACACTACATAAATCTTTCTCTCCCATACGAGTCCATGGATTCTAAAGGTCCGTTACAGGGATTTCAGCATTCGGGCCGCATAATACCCTGAATGACTGACTCTTGAAAGCCTTCGCCATTTTTTGCCAGGCAGATAATTTTCTTAGTTAAAGGATTCTTCTAATTTTCCACAATGAGTGCCCCAGTTACTCCGGTTATTTTAACTTGTTCCATGGGGGATTGGGTGGACGAGGCGAAAGCCTATTCAGGCACATTGCGCTGGAGGAAAAATAAAATCTGGAGTAAATTGTTCCATTTTTATCGAAGCAAAAATGTGGAGACCCAATGCTTCAGACAAGAACTTCCATTTAAACTTCTCATTTCATTTACTCGAGGTCCATCGCAGCTTCGGGTCAACCACTTTTTGAGGAGAAACTTTTCTGGTTCCCGCGATAAATCGCACTCTTAAACGCCACCCGGCGATCCTCGCCGATATCGGTTTATATCAGCTTGTCTTGATATGTAATGGTAGTCACCAGTACTCCAATATTCGACAAAATATCACGCAGTTTTTCTTACATTCTGACCTTGGAAGGACTAGTCGCAATCTCTTTTACGTCATCGCCTGTGTCAGATTTGGAACAGGCGCTTGGGTACATTTCCTGCCGCCAGTGATGCCGAAAGATTAGCCACATCTGGCAGCCCTTCATGTCGTCCTCTCGCCCACTCATGCTCACCCTCCTCTTCCCAACGTTCAACCTCCAAAAATAATTATTACTGTAATTAATGAACAGTAATCAACGAATAAATGAGAGGGATTGGGGAACATCATTAACCTCTCAGTCTGGCACCACGCCACATCCACAGCACTCGCCAACTCTCCTCCTCAATCCAGACTGTCCGCACTAAAAATGTGATTGGGAATACGGAGTGAAACGAAAAAGTAAATCTTTTGTTCAGTGAGAGGAACCAGGACGCAGAGCTGTATGCCACATTTGTGCGCGTTGATTGCAGCGCCATCTAACTACATTTGTCTGAACTAATGTTCTGAATTACTTCCCGTAGATGTTAACTCCAATCTTCACGTGATTCCCATGAGATCTTGTCGCAAGGGGCAAGGGCACAACCATGTCCGCTTCAACTTTCTCGAACTTTCCCGTTCACTTCTCACAAGGGTGATCTTTTTCTCCGATCTATATCACTTAGTTGCACTGAAATGATACCTATATAAACTACGCTGAGAATCTTAGCTTTCAGTCCTCCTCCAAAACTCCACACAATGGCAATGAGACGCGAGCCATTGGCCATTCATGAGTTTACAGCTCTGACTGCCAATGAAGAATCCGCCAACGCCTTCGCTAGGGAATGTCACTTCCTCCCTCAAGTCAGCCTCATGCATCCTCCCTCATGCAAGTACCTCGGCTTCCCAGGTTTGTTGGCATTCATGCACAATTATGAACTGGGGTAGGAATCTGCATGCGATTTAAGGTGAACTCATCCAATCGCTGAATAATAATTGTGTGCCAGACAAATAGCATCCATTCCTTCCTTGTTTTGTTGTCAACATTTTTCATATCTGTATTTTTCCATGGAACTACAAGACAAGTGGTGTCTGAGCTCTAAATTGAAAGAAGCCAATTTCTCCCAAAATTTCAATGCATTCTGTCGTTTGGACTGAACTTATATAGCATTATTGCCAGATTAATTTTACTACTGAATACTGACCAAAAAAGGATTGATTGATGAGGACATCCTGCTTCCACCCCTCCGTCATCACTACACTGCACCTCTGCTACCTTCAATCCTCGCTCCTTCGCTACACTCCGCCTTCATTATTCCCTGCCTTCACGATCCTCAACTTTCACTTCCCTCTACTTCCAACAATCCATCGCTTGCACTCAAGCGATGGGCAAATCCGGTTCCTATCACTAAACAAAGATCTACTTTTTCGTTTTACTCCGTATTCGCAATCACATTTTGAATGCGGACAGTCTCGATTAAGAAGGAGGCGAGTTGGCGAGTGCTGCGGATGAGGCATGGTGCGAGACTGAGAGGTTAATGATGTTCCCCTATCCCTCTCATTTATTCGTTGATTACTGTTCATTAATAACGGTAATGATTACTATTGAAGGTTAAACGTTGGGAAGAGGAGGGTGAGCATGAGTGGGCGAGAGGACGACATGCAGGGGTGCATATGTGGGTATTCTTTCGGCATCACTGGGGTCAAGAAATGTACGCACGCGCCTGTTCCAATTCTGTCACAGGCGATGACGTAAAAGAGATTGGGACTAGTTATTCCAAGGTCAGAAAGTAAGAGAAACCCCGTGAAATTTTGTCGAATATTGGAATAATGGTGACTACCATCACATATCAAGGCAAGCTGATATAAACCGATATCGGCGAGGATCGCCGGGTGGCGTTCGAGAGAGATTTATCGCGGGAACCAGAAAAGTTTCTCCTCAAAAAGTGGTTGACCCGAAGCTGCGATGGACCTCGAGTAAATGAAATGATAAATTTAAATGGAAGTTCTTGTCTGAAGCATCGGGTCTTCACGTTTTTGCTTCGGAAAAAATTAAACAATTTACTCCAGATTTTATTTTTCCTCCAGCTCAATATGCCTGATAGGCCTCGCCCTCGTCCACCCGATCCCTGATCGAACAAGTTTAAATGACGGGAGTAAGACAGGGATATTTCTTGTGAAAAATAAGAAAAACCCAATAAATAAGAAAATTATCTGCCTGGCACAAAATGGCGAAGGCTTTCAAGAGTCAGTCATTCAGGGCATTATGCGGCCCGAATGCTGAAATCCCTGTAACGGACCTTTAGAATCAATGGACTCGTATGGGAGGGAAAGATTTATGTAGTGTCCTTTCTATCATACAGAAAGGATGAACAGAAGACGAACGCTGACCGTTATGAAATTTGCCAGTGAAACCAAAATGGCAGGATATAAGATTAGCTTTTCTAGGGAATATTGTTGTCCTAACATTTCAATCGCACATGCCATTTGCATGAGAAAAAAAAAAACACGAATTACATTGTCCTATCATACACACTGGGACTACCGCATATGGTAATATCAGATTTCGGGCATACAAGAGAAAAAAATATGAAGAAAAAGAAAATGAATCTCAGTGAATCCATCACAATGCCTTGAAGGATGGAGCATTAGATCAATTGATTTTGAGGTAATCCGTGAGTTCTTCCCCGATGTCTTTGCCCTTGGCGGCAGAGGTCTTCATCTTGTTGATGCAGCTTCTGAAGTAGGCGTCTTTGAAGAATTTGAGGAGGAGCAGGAAGTATGATAGGTGCATGAGAGCGGAGATGTAGATGTTCTCCCACGGAGTCTCACAGTGGAGGCCGGCCTTTTTCGCGAAGTAGGCGTAGGCGTTTGCGTAGATGCCGAAGATCATCGTGACGATTTGGAAAAGGGTGACGGCCATTGCGAGGCGGCGGGGGACGTGGACCTTCGCTGCTCGTGCGGTGTAGTATGGATACGTGAAGGTGTGGGCTAGAGCATTTAGGATGATGAAGAAGCGGGCCGTGGGGACTAACTGCGCACAGGAATACCATGTGTACAGGAGCACTGTGATGTGATGGTACCAGTGGCGGAAGAGGAAAGACTGCTTCCGGAGGACGATGAACGCTGTGTCTCCCAACTCGATGACCTTGGAGAATACGAACAAGATGGCCCAGACCGAAACCATTGGATTGTGTCGTAGATTCCTGTTCCGGGAGAATAAGCTAGACAAGTATATAGGATGACATCTAAACTCACGCTGGCGTGAGTAAATACTGTTTAACCAAACAAGCCCACAATTTCCAAAAGTAGGTTTACTCCCCGACCCTTTCAGTCGATTCCGAAGAAACGCGATTCATTCACGACTTTATTCGAAATATGATGAGAGAAGTTACGAAGCTGGAATGCCGTATTATGCCATTCACCGCCTTCTACCCTGTTTTCATTGTCTACTCTCATATTCACGATACTTTGGAAATATAATTCATGTTGGAAAGAAGGTTCGATTTAGACATCGCGACTCTTGTCTGTAGTTAAGTCGACATTCAGCAATGTCTAACTGAACGCATCAACTCTTCCTCATATCCATCAAGAAGTCCTAAATCACGGATGGATTCTAACCAAAAATCGTTATTCCTTCAGGCGTATAAATCGTGATGGCGTAAAGTTGCATTGCCGGGCGACGATCTCACCATGTTTAATGCACTGCAAGATCGACTGGTATGTTTCAATAATCATGTTGAGGTCTGATGAGATCAGTCCACGCCGTTCTATCGAAAAATTCCGAGTTTTTCGAAAAAAAAGCGGATCTCAGGAAATCTTTAGAAGGCGGATGAAAATAAAAAAAAAACAAGCATACAAACGAAACAGAGTATGTAAGGCAAACAGGCTGTGTCGCTCTAATGTAGCTATCACTGCATTCTGAGGAATAACTTTAAGCTTCTTGTTGTCCCCCGTACCAATGTGCAAAGAATTCATTTGAACATATTAGACTAGAAGTAGCTCTGATTAATCCAAATGTCGCAAATAAATTAGGCTAAAAAATATTCCTACCCTATCCCATCGGATATCACGGACATGACGGAAAAAATTATTTAAAATTTAATTACGGAGGTACTAAAATTTCCGCATTAGTTGATGAGTGCAAGAAGGTATTTCATTGCATTACAAGATTATATATTGGGTTGGAAAGAAAGTCTTGCAACACTCTGCGCAAATTTTTCAAAATTTTATAACTTTATTGAAATGCAATTTCAGTCTACAATGTAATGACCATTGTTGTCTATGACATGTTCCCAACGCACGGGTAACTGCTCGATGCCCTTTGCCCAGAACTCTGGCGATTGCGAAGCGAAGAAACGGCCGACATCATTTTCGAGCTGTGCTCGATCGTCGAAGGCCTTGTCCCGCAGGTGATTCTTGAGGGCCCGGAACAAGTGATAGTCGGAAGGGGCCAAGTCCGGAGAATACGCTGGATGGGGTAAAACTTCCCAGCCCAGTTCCGAAATCGTCTGGCGAGTCATCTTCGCAACACGTGGACGAGCGTTGTCATGCAGAAGGAGAACTTTGTCGCGTTTGGGACGCTCTTTTTGAATGACGCCAGCCAACTTCTGAAGTCGAGCAGCGTAGACGACGGCAATCACGGTGGTACCGGTTGGCAGGAGCTCATAGTACGACATTCCTTCTGAATCCCACCTACAGCAGAGAAGAACCTTCTTCTCGTGGAACCCTGGTTTCGGTTCGTGTGGCGGCAATTCGCCTCGTGGAAGCCACTGACTCTTGCGAGTATGGTCGACGTCGAGGACCCAGCTCTCACCTCCAGTAACGATTTCCTTCAGAAGGTCCTTTCTGTGCGGACGAAGGAGCTGTGATTCGCAGACACCGACACGGCTTGCTTTGTCAGAGTCGCTGAGCTGATGAGGGACCCATGTCGAGTAAACCTTCCGATAGCTGAGGTCGTTCGGATGGTTGCCGATGGCCATATGGGTGACTCCAAGTGTAGTCGCCGATTCGAGAGTGGTGGCGTTCGGCTTCGCGTTGTGTGCGTTCCGCAGAGTTTCGTCATCCACTGTAGATGGACGTCCTGAGCGTGGTCGATCTCCGAAGGTCGTGTCGCCAGATTCCAAGCGTTTCAACCATCGAGACACCGTGGAATAGTGGACGACGTTGCCCTTGAATGCAGCGCAGATGTTGTCCGCGGCGGCTCTCGTAGAGTGTCCTTGGAGGAACTCGTTGTAGACGATGGGGCGAAGAGTTGCTTGTTCAATCGAAGCCATGGCTGCCAACTGATGGCAGATGCCGCCTTATATACCCCGAGGGCAGAAGCTTCGAGAACATTCCAGGATATACAAATGCAAAGCCCCGCCCATCATTCCTTTGAAAATTTTCATAAATAGTCTCAGAAAGTGTTGCAAGACTTTCTCTCCAACCCAATATTTAACAAATTCAATTCTCTCCCTACTGGAAAGATGAGGAATCCTACTCACGTTACAAAACACATCGAATGGTAGAGGGAATCATGTCGAATGCTTCGGTACACCTCAGGGAGACACCGATTAACCACAAGGATGCTGAAGACGGAAATAAAAACATTCCAAGCGATGAAGGGTTTCTGCAGATCGTAGGGCGGACGGGATGCCATCCATCGCCGACCCCAAAAAATGAGGATCAAGTAGACGGCGCCGAAGACGAAGGAGAGGGTCCAATAGTCCATGAACCACCACTGGACGTCTTCGGCCCATTCCCCGGCCAGCTCCCATTCGAAGACGAAGAAATACGGCAAGTTTTCCCTTTCGAAGGGGATCCCACTTTCCCGGAGGTATTCGTGGCTCTTGGTCAGCTGTTCGTACCGAGACCCATTGAAGATCGGGTAGTTGGGCTTGGGATAGGCCGAAGGATCGTGGAACATGTTGGGACCGAGGGCAGGCCTTGCGCGGGACTGGTGCGGAGAATCATATTCCTCTGTCACTTATAATACACTTATTATACAGTTTGGGGTCTAATCAGTTGCGCCGGAAGCGTGTGCTTCGTACTCGCCATGTCATTGTTCCGGTTTGTTACATACTCCATTCCTGCTTTGAGTGAGGGAGGAGGGCACCTTTTTTGATGAGATTCATATTCAGTTTCATCGGTTTCTTCTGGTTACATAAGGAGGTCCCGCATAACCTTCCGTCAGAGGGAGTGATTGCTCTTTCGCTCACGTGAGAAGAAAGATGAAGGCTAGAAAGGGAAGACAAATAATAAGTTATTATGCAGAAATGCAAGAAGCCCTCGGTTGATTTTTGAAAATCCATGGTTTCTTCCGTAACGGAGTTCGTCGGCGGTGGGTTTCCCTAAGATCGGACGAGTTCGGGAAGTGGAAGTTGAGATATAACTTTGAGAAAATGTTATTCAAATTCATTAGCCTGAGAAAGCGACATTAGGGGTTCGACGGACGTAGCATAGCTAAGATCATCACCTTTTCACTGATATTTCCCTTCTCTCTGCCTATGCCAATTTTCCAAAGAATTTGGCTGAGCATAATTTGACACGTCTCTAAAAGCTTTAATGATTTGTTAAAAATTTATTTCCCTATAGCAAGGCTTTCAATAATCATTAAAAGAAAAAGCCCAAAATTGATAACGTACTGGGAACTTTCCCCCGCGTGAACAAATTTCAGCGAACAGCGGAGCTTGCCGCATATCATCTCTGATAGGCAAAAAGATACCCCGTAATTATCCACCAACATGACGACGTGATTAATCCATTACACGCGCGATTTAGAGAGCACCTTGACTCGTCGGCGAAAATTCCTAATGACTATTAACTCCTTTGAATAATTACCAGCATATAATTATCATCGAAGGTCGTTCGAGATAATTTTTCAATTAGCATTTATAGCCAATTAGCTAACAGCTCGGTATTGATCACACCTCAAGTTTCCTTCTACTCGTGAAACTTTCCCTATGATTCATATTCAATGAAAGATATTTAATTTCTTTATAAATAGCCTTCATGAGTAGCCTTCATGACAAGCCTCAATAAGTAGAGTGATTGAGTGGTATAGAATAACTTAATTTTAAACTAACATACAATGATAATGGTAACTTTTGAAGATAGAGTAGAAATGAATGAATCATCGTACCCTGACCCTCACTCCCCAATACGCATTCTAGAATTTAATATAGAAAATAATTTTTATTTTGAGGAAGTCGTCTCGAGAAGAAAAAGAAATTCCATTAGTCCTGACTGAATTTTGATGGGCTGTTACACTTTCAAGTCTTCGGCATCAACCCTTGCACTTGCTTACCTTTACCCAACATAATTGAATGGATAGTGTCTGAGAATATCGTGGTTATTATCCCTGAAATGTGTAAATACTTTCATCGTTTTTTAACTACGGTGAAATGATATTTCAGCGTTCGGCTACCCATACTGATCTACTCGTAATTCCTTCCCGGACCAAACTAATATCATTACGAAGCGAATACCTCCGCGCTTCACCTTCGACGATCCCTTCGGGGAACATCATTCCATGGGATTCGGCAGAGTAGTCGTGGGGTTTCTTGCCGGGCTGGCGGGCGTCCGTCTTCGCTTTTGAGGAGAGGATGAAGTCTGAGTCTGTGAGAGGAAGAAGGCCTAGTGGAGTGGAGTTCCTTTTGCTGTCTTCACTTGTGGGAAAGAATCGACTTTTTTTGCCGATGGTTCCACGGATTCGTTTCCCCTGCACGCGACTGCGATGGAGCTGACTCTGAGGTAGTGCATTTAAAATGGACCGGAGGGATAGCGAGGAGAGCAATAGCCCGTCCTCAGACGTCACACAAGAAGTGGACCGTCGGGCCTCTTTCATTTTTCTGGTCGGTCGAAGCAGCTCGAATCTGATGGCCAAATTGAGAAGGATTCCCTTGGTGCGCTAGCACTAGATGGTGCGTTGCAAGTATGGCGCCGCCCGTGACTGGGGGGAGTCGCACGTTAGGAGTATGGAATAAATGATGTCTTCATAGAATTGTACAATCCTTCACGTGGGTCCCCTCCCAATTTCTTCTTCCTGCTGTGTAGTACGGATACATAAAGGCGTGGGGTAGAACATTGAGGATGATGAAGAAGCGGGCCAGGACTCCCTACGCACAGGAGTACCACGTGTATAAGAGCACCGTGATGTGATGATACCAGTGGAGGAAGAGGAAACGCTGCTTCCGAAGGACGGTGAACGCTGTCTCCCAGCTCGATGAACTTGGAGATCACGAACAAGATGGCCAAGACCGAAACCATTGGAATATGTCGTAGATTCCTGTTCCGGGAGAATAAGTTAGACAAGTATATAGGTCGAATAAACATCTCAATATTTAAAAAAAAATTACCAAGTTTCGCAAGCATTCAGAAATGGTTTGCACATTTCTAGAGGCTATTCACGTTGCCTGAAAGTAGGTCATCGGTAAATGAGAAAATGGCATGAATAGCAATCGTGAACGAATTTGGTTGCGCGCATCCTCCTTTTGCGACCTTACCACCCTGGGAGAATGCGAGCAAGGCATTTTATGCTTGTTTTGTGTTTTGAGAAAGTTCGTGAGAGTCCGCGAAGTGTCTGCATAAAGATTGTTGAACTTCGCAAGCTTGGAATGGGAATTAGCTAGAGAGGAAAATTCCTGGATGACGCTCTTTCTCGCTCAGGTTTCAGTACCGATCCATGACATTGACAAAGACTCTGCGAATGCCGTCGTGAATGCCAAGCAGATCAGTCATCGTTATTTGAGGACGAGATGGGAATCGCACTGAAATCCCAATAACCTTGTGCAAAAATGATGACCAGGCAAGAGGTCGAAAACATGTGGCGTTTATGTGCAGGTTTACCGCGGATGCTGGAATCCTAAATTCGAATGAATTGAAATGGTGTGTGCACATTCACCTCATTGGGTCATGAAGATGATATCCAACTGTGCGAAATAATTTATCTTAGGATAGTGTCTGAAGTCTCTTTTATCCTTATAATTAATAGCTTCGGAACTTTCCGCGCTACGTGATGAGTGCAGTATTTTATTCATTACAAGATAATAAATGTAAAAAATGCAAATCTCCCCTACTGGAAGGATGAGGAATCATACTGACATTCCCAAACACATCGAGTGGTAGAGGGAATCATGTCGAATGCTTCGGTACACCTCAGGGAGACCACGATACACCACAAGGATGCTGAAGACGGAGAGAAAAAAATTCCAAACGATAATGGGTTTCTGCAGATCGTAGGGCGGGCGGTATGCCATTCCTCACCGACCCCAAAACACGAGGATCAGGTAGACGGCGACGAAGACGAAGGAGAGGGTCCAATAGTCCATGAACCACCACTGGACGTCTTCGGCCCATTCCCCGGCCAGCTCCCATTCGAAGACGCGGTCCTGGCCGATATCGGTTTATATTGGCTTGCCTTGATATGTGAAGGCAGTCACCATTATTCAAATATTCAACAAAATTTCACGGGGTTTCTCTTAAATTCTGACCTTGGAAGAACTAGTCGCAATCTCTTTTACGTCTTCCTCCTGTGTCAGAATTGGAACAGGCGCGAGGGTACATTTCGTGACCCCAGTGATACTGAAATATTAGCCACATAAACCTTCAAAAATAATTATTACCGTAATTAATGAACAGTAATCAATGAATAAATGAGAGAGATAAAATATAATTAACCGCTCAGTCTCGCACCACGCCTCATCCACGGCACTCGCCAACTCGCATCCTCAATCGAGACTGTCCGCATTCAAAACGTGTTTGCGAATACGGAGTAAAACGAAAAGGTAAATATTTTGTTCAGAAAAAGGAACCAGGACGTCCAGCTGTATCCCACATTTGTACGCTTTGTTGGCAGCGCCATCTAACTACATGTGTCTGAACTAATGTTCTACAGTACTTCCTGTAGATCTCAACTCCACGCCTCACGTGATTCCCACGAGATCTTGTCGCAAGGGGCAAGGGCACAACCATGTCCGCTTCAACTTTCTCGAACTTTCCCGTTCACTTCTCACAAGGGCGATCTTTTTCGCCGATTTATGTCACTTAGCCCCGTTGCACTGAAATGATACCTATATAAACTATGAGGAGAATCTTAGCTTTCAGTCCTCCAAAACTCCCCACAATGGCATTGAGACGCGAGCCATTGGCCCTTCTTGAGTTTGCAGCTCTGACTGCCAATAAAGAATCCGCCAACGCCTTCGCTAGGGAATGTCACTTCCTCCCTCAAGTCAGCCTCATGCAACCTCCATCATGCAAGTACCTCGGCATCCCAGGTTTGTTGGCATTCCTGCACAATTATTAAATGGGGTAGGAATCTGCATGCGGTTAAATTTTTACTCATCCAATCACTGAAGAATTACTGTGTGCCAGACAAATAGCATCCATTCCTTCCGTGTTTTGTTTTCAACATTTTTCATACCTGTATTTTTCCATGGTACTACAAGACAAGTGGTGTCTGAGTTCTAAATTGAATGAAGCCAATTCCTCCCAAGATTTTAATGCATTCTGTCGTTTGGACTGAACTTAAACAACATTATTGCCAAATTAATTTTACTACTGAATGCTGACCAAAAAAGGATTGATTGATGAGGACATCCTGCTTCCGTCTTCACTACACTGCACCTGTGCTACCTTCAATCTTCGCTCCTTCGCACCCTCCGCCTGCACTATTCCCTGCCTTCACGATCCTCAACTTTCACTTCCCTCCGCTTCCAGCAATCGCGCTTGCACTCAAGCGATGGGCAAATCTGGTTCCGATCACTGTACAAAAGATTTACTTTTTCGTTTTACTCCGTATTCGCAATCACATTTTGAATGCGGACAGTCTCGATTGAGAAGGAGGCGAGTTGGCGAGTCCTGTGGATGAGGCGTGGTGCGGGACTGAGAGGTTAATGATGATCTTCTAACCCTCTCATTTATTCGTTGATTACAGTTCATTAATAACGGTAATGATTACTTTTGAAGGCTGAACGTTGGGAAGAGGAGGGTGAGCATGAGTGGGAGAGAGAACAACATGCAGGGCTGCCAGATGTGGCTAATCTTTCGGCATCACTGGGGTAACGAAATGTACCCACGCACCTGTTCCAATTCTGACACAGGAAGATGACGGAAAAGAGTTTGCGACTAGTCCTTCCAAGGTCAGAATTTAAGAGAAACCCCGTGAAAATTTGTCGAATATTGGAATAATGGTGACTCCCTTCACATATCAAGACAAGCTGATATAAACCGATATCGGCCAGGACCGTCGGGTGGTGTTAAAGAGCGATTTATCGCGGGAACCAAAAAAGTTTCTCCTCAATAAGTGATTGACCCGAAGCTGCGATGGACCTCGAGTAAATGAAATGGGAAGTTTAAATGGAAGTACATGTCTGAAGCAACGTGTCTCCACGTTTTTGCTTCTGTAAAAATGGAACAATTTACTCCAGATTTTATTTTTTATCCCAGCGCAATATGCCTGAATAGGCCTTGGCCTCTTTCACCCGATCCCCGATTGAAAATGTTAAAATGAACAGAGTAACTGTACTTATTGTGGAAAATTAGAAGAATCCAATGAATAGGAAAATTATCTGCCTGGCAAAAAATGGCGAAGGATTTCAAGAGTCAGTCATTCAGTGTATTATGCGGCCCGAATGATGAAATCCCTGTAACGGACTTTTAGAATCCATGGACTCGTATGGGAGAGAAAGATTTATGTGGTGTCCTTTCTATCTTGCAGAAAGGATGAACAAAAGACGAACGCTAACTTTTCCGAAATTTACCAGTGAAACCAAAGTGTCAGGATTTCGGATTGGCTTCTCAAGGGAATATTGCTGTCCTACCAATTCAATCGCACATGCCACTTGCATGAGAAAAAAAAACGCAAATTGCATCGTCCTATCATACACCCTCGGCCTGCCACATATGGCAATATCAGATTTCGGGCATACAAATGGATAAAATATGAAGAAGAAAATGAAGCTCGGTGAACCCATCACAATGCCTTGAAAGATGGAGCATTTGATCAATTGATTTTGAGGTAATCCGTGAGTTCTTCCCCGATGTCCTTGCCCTTGGCGGCAGAGGTCTTCATCTTGTTGAAGGTGCGTCTGAGATAGGCGTCGACGAAGAAGTTGAGGAAGAGCAGGAAGTAGGAGAGGTACATGAGAGCGGATATGTAGATATTCTCCCATGGGGTCTCGCAGTGGAGGCCGGCCTTCTTTGCGAAGTAGGCGTAGGCGTTGGCATAGATGCCGAAGATCATCTGGGTGATTTGGAAGAGGGTGATGACCATAGCGAGGCGGCGGGGGACGTGGACCTTCGCTGCTCGTGCGGTGTAGTAGGGATACATGAAGGCGTGGGCTAGAGCATTCAGGTTGATGAAGTAGCGGGCCGTGGGGACTCCCTGCGCACAGGAGTACCACGTGTACAAGAGCACAGTTATGTGATGATACCAGTGAAGGAAGAGGAAACGCTGCTTCCGGAGGACGATGAACGCCGTGTCTCCCAGCTCGATGACCTTGGAGAATACGAACAAGATGGCCCAGACCGAAGCCACTGGATTGTGTCTTAGATTCCTGTTCCGGGAGAGTAAGTTAGACAAGTATATAGGATGAATAAGCAACTCAAACTCGATTTTTTTTTAAAGCAATCAGAACTGGCTTGACCATTTTTAAAGGCTATTCACGTTGCCAGAAAGTAGGTCACCAGTGAGAAAAGGCATGAAAAAAACACAAAAGAAGGTTCGATTTAGATATTGCGACTCTTCTCTGTAGGTAAGCCGACATTCAGCAATGCTTTACCAAATTCATCAACTCTTCCTCAAATCAATCACGAAGTTCTAAATCATGGATGGAATCTAACCAAAAGTCGTTCCTCCTCCAGGAGTATAAATCTCCCAGTTGGATTTTCGGGCGACGATCTAACCATGTTTCAAGCACTGCGAGATCGACTGGTATGTTTGAATAATCATGTTGAGGTCTGGATAGGATCAGTCCACGCCATTTTATCGAAAATTTCCGAGTTTTTCCAATAAAAAAAGAGCGGGTCTCAGGGAATCTATTGAAGGAGGATGAAAAAGAAAAAAAAAAGCTATTTTATTGCATTACCAGATAATATATTTTAAAAATTCAATTGTCTCCCTATGGGAAAGATGTGGAATCCTACTCACATTCCCAAACACATCGATTGGTAGAGGGAATCACGTCGAAAGCTTCGGTACACCTCAGGGAGACACCGATTAACCACAAGGATGCTGAAGAGGGAGAGAGAAAAATTCCAGGCGATAAGGGGTTTCTGCAGATCGTAGGGCGGGCGAGATGCCATCCATCGCCGACCCCAGAACACGAGGATCAGGTAGACGGCGACGAAGACGAAGGAGAGGGTCCAATAGTCCATGAACCACCACTGGACGTCTTCGGCCCATTCCCCGGCCAGCTCCCATTCGAAGACGAAGAAATATGGCAAGTTTTCCCTTTCGAAGGGGATCCCACTTTGCCGGAGGTATTCGTGGTTCTTGGTCAGCTGTTCGTACCGAGACCCGTTGAAGATCGGGTAGCTGGGCTTGGGATAGGCCGAAGGATCGTGGAACATGTTGGGACAGAGGGCAGGCCTTGCGCGGAACTGGTGCGGTGGATCATATTTCCCAGTCACATATGATACATTTGTTATACAGTTTGGAGTCGAATCGGTCGTGCGGGAAGCGTGTGCTTCGTACTCGCCATGTCATTGTTCCGGTCTGTTACATACAGTACTCCATTCCTGCTTTGAGCGAGGGAGGAGGGCTGCATTTTTCATGAGTTTCATATTCAATTTCATCGGATTCTTCTGGTTTCATGAGGAGGTCTCGCTCCTCCGTCCGTCAGAGGGAGTGATTGCTCTTTAGCTCACTTGAGAAGAAAGATGAAGGCGAAAGGGAAGAGAATTTAGCATTTATAGCCAATTAGCTAACAATTCGGCGCTGACGACACCTTAGCTTTCCGTATTTTCGTGAAACTTTCCCTATGATTCATATTCAATGAGGAATATTGAATTCCTTTATGAATAGCCTTCATAAGTAGCCTTTACGACTAGCCTTTATAAGTAGTGCGATTGCGTGGTGTAGTATAACTTAACTTTCGACTAACATACAATGACAGCTGTAGTTTTTGCAATATCGAAATGAATATATCATTGCCCCCGACCCTCACTCCCCGATACGCCTTCTACATTTTAATATGGGAAATAAATTCATTTTGAGAGTCATCTCGAGTAGAAAAAGCACTTAATTTAGTCCTAACTGAATTTTGCTGGACTGTAACACTTTCAAGTCCTCGGAATCAATTGTTGCCCTTGCTCCCGAGACCTTGACCCAACATAATTGGATGAATATTGTCCGAGAATTTCGTGGTTTTTCTCCTTGAAATGTTTAAATTCTTTAATTGTTTTTTAACTACGGTGAACAGATATTTCAGCGTTCGGCTGCCCATACTGATCTACACGTAATTCCTTCCCGGACCAAATATCATCACGAAGCGTATCCCTCCGCACTGAAGAAAGGCCTAGGGCCACGCTTCACCTTCGACGATACCTTCGGCGAACATCGTTCCATGGGATTCGGCAGAGTAGTCGTGGGGTTTCTTACTGGGCTGGCGGCTGGCGGGCGTCCCTCTTCGCTTTTGAGGAGAGGATAAAGTCTGAGTCTGGGAGAAGAAAAAGGCCAAGTGAAATTCCTTTTGCTGTCTTCACTTCCGGTAAGAACCGTCTTTTTTGCTGATTCGTTTCCCCTGCACGCGACTGCGATGGAGATGACTCTGAGACAGTGCATGCAAAATGGACCGGAGGGATAGCGAGGAGAGCGACCGCCTCAGACATCACACAAGAAGTGGACCGTCGGACGTCTTCGACCATTCCTGTCGGAGGAAGCCGCTCGAATCTGATGGCCAAATTGTGAAGTATTCGCTTTGTGCGCTAACACTAGATGGCGCGCAGCAAGTATGGCGCCGCCCATGACTGGGGGATGTCGCACATAATGAGAATGGAATAAGTCATGTCTTCAAAGAATTGTGCAATCCTTCATCACGTGGGGCTCCTCCCAATTTCTTCTAGTAACTTGAGAGATACAATAATGATAAAGGGAGCTTCTAGCCGAGGTAAAACATGTTATAAATGCCACAGAGTTCAGGAGTATGCAAAAACGTAGTTCAATCATTAATGAAACTTCACCTTCATTGGAGGTGCAGGTTTTCCTCCAAGGCACTCACCAATGCAAGGAACGAAACTCATCGTAGAGGAGCGTTCCCCTCATCGAAAGAGAGGTCGACGGTAAATCCAAATCGAAATTGTGTGAGCGCGTCTTCATTCTCCGAATGAAGCATGATGCTTGCGAAGATTTTTGCGGCCACTGGGAGGTGAGGCATGGTCCCATTAATGATCTAGATTTTCTTTTATCCTTTCCCTTGATACTAATGCACGATGTCTGGAGTTGTATTAATGGCATTTAATTTTAAATTTACGGTTAATTTTTTTTTGTCATCGTTATGGAGACATTCCTGCGAGATGAGACTGGAGGGTAATCAGCGCTTCATCTCTCTCGCGGTGTAAATCTGTTCTAGAGCGAGTCGGTTTTCGTATTTCTCTTACCATCGACCTGTACTTAGCGAGAGAAGGAAAAATCTCTCCTGCCTGAAGCGGCCTTCCTCGGCCGGCCTTCCTTTATATTAGCTACCTGTTAGTGGACCGGTCGAAACGAGGAAGAAGGAAAAAATAGAAGGGAACAAGGAAGGTTTAGAAGGAAACGGGCCGGAGAAAAGGAAATGAGTCGTCTGAATGCAGGGAATGCGATCCTCGTTCGGTTGGGCGGGTGACTAGACGCGCATGTCGGCTCATCGGTGAGGGTGCATCCACCCTCTTTATTCCGTTCGATGTCCTCATCCACGAGGTTGCGGACGGACGAGCGGATGGAGGATCGGGAACGAGAGAACACTTCCGAAATGCACAAGGAAATGGAATATTGCGACTTGATGACGCTTGGAGCTCGGAGAGACAGCGTAATACCTGCCCTCATTTATTCGATCCTTCAGAAGGGAAAACAAGTGGAAATGTTACATCCTCCCACTCAACCTCACTTCGACGCTAAGTATCGACAAGTGGCCATGTGATAACTGGGCGAACGATATGATCCGGAAATATGATGAATGATACGATGAATTGTATCCGGATATGATCAATCGTAGAATACACGTCTACAGGGACGCCTGCTTCCATGATACCGCCTCGATACAGAGTAATTCGATGAACTGGGAACAGATGGCGGTAATCCATGATAACGCCTCGATACAGAGTAATTCGATGAACTGGGAACAGATGGCGGGTGACCAGGCCACCCCAACCTCGTTGGGTCAGCCTCCCCCGCCGGCCCACCTTCTGCACGACAAGACACGGGTGAATCCCGTCGATGCTCGGCGGGTCGTCAACGAGCGATGCCTCTCTGCCTCGCCCGCCAGGATCCCGCTCGTGCCGACAGAGGTTCGCCACCGGGTCGTAAGAGGTGTGCGACTTGGGTTTGTCAGCTACAATGCATTCATATCGATCGTATGGATTTCCAGATATGCTTCATACTCCGCATGTGAGTCATCAACTCCTTAGAAAATGTTCGAAACTGAACCGACTCGAAAGTACATGTGAGAGTTACGAATCTCCCGTAAATTTCCCATTTGGGAACTTGCCCGATGAGAATGTGCCCAAACTAGACGACTAATTGGGTTGAAGGAGATCCGAAAGTGTCGACTGCGGCCATGCCAAACCTTTCCGTCGTCGTTTGGCTCCATCCAACCCAACAGCCCTCTGGGAATTACATTTATTGCTGACATTGTACTTCATAATTTTACTATCAGCGGTTTCGACCGACCAGAAGGATCGAAGATGCCCGACGGTCCACTTCCTGTGGCGCCTGAGGACTGGCCGTCGCTCTCCTCGGTATCACTGGAGTCCATTTTGCATGCACTGTTTCGGAGTCGGCTCCATCGCAATCGCGTGCAAAGGAAACGAATCTGTGGAACTATTGACACTTTCCGGCGAGGTGGAAGCCGGTTTAGCCTCGAAGAACCGGAAGTGTAGGCAAATCGAACTCCACTCGGCCTTCATCCTCTCAGACCCAGAATTCCTTGGCTCGCAAACAGTGAAGAGGTGAACGCACACGGACGCGACTCTCGTGTCTGGGTGCCATGCGTGGGACGCCCGCCAGCCCGGCAAGAAACCCCACGACTACTCTGCCGAATTCTTTGGCATGGCGTTCGCCGAATGGGAACGTCGAAGGTGAAGCGTAACCCTGGAGCTCTCTTGTTCTCTTTTAGGCCCAACATATGAGCTAGGGCGGCAGCCAACATTTGTCACGTCCCAAGATGAGACATCTATCTCAGTTATTTGAACAGAAGAGCTTCCCACAGCTGATGCGAAATGGGGAATATGTAGCCGCTATTTCAGTGGAGTCGGGGATGACTCGTTAACGTAAGACCCAGGTACTTCACATTCTGTACTCGATCTTTTCCCACCGATAGCGTAAGGGAAGACACTCGAATTTCTCTCTTTATTTGTTTAAACTGGTTAAGCAGTCCTTTTCTTTTCGGTTCTTTTCCCGCCATGGGAATGATCGTCCAGTAAGACTCGGGCGTTCGTCTTCATCGCACCTGAATCCACTAATCCCTGTGGGAGAGCCAGACGTAGCCTGCACGATCCAAATTAAATAATACCGATAATTTAGCTCCATTTAGTGAAGCCCCAATTTGAACCATGCCTCCTCCGCGATTAACTTCCTTCTCCGGTCTTCCGGGACCGCTTCATCTGTTTAAACAAATCAATTGAGAAACTGGAGTGTCTTTCCTTACGTTCTCTGTGGGAAACGAGCAGATGCCGCTTGAAAGGCGTTGGGGTCTTAAATTAATGAGTCACTTAGGCGCCATCTCGCATCGTCTGTGGGAAGCATTTTGTTCAAATAACTCTGATAGATGTCTCATCCCGAGACGTGACAAATGTTGGCAGCCGTCACAGGGCCGATGAGGGGCCTACATGGGTAGCCCACTGTGATGTTGGCCCACGCTCCCCCTCTCGCAGCCGATGTTGGACCAACGTTGTGTGCTGCCGAGGCCCACATCGCAAATGTGGAATTGGAATATAGGTCCAACGTTGGCCCAACGTTGGCCCAACGTGGGTGTGCTGCCGGGGTTCATCATGCTGTTGTGAAGTTGCATTGAATATGCTACATCGGGTTTCCACGGGGGAAATGTTCCTAAATTTTCAGCAGGTCTCTTGATTTCTTCTTGGAGTTGATTTGTAAGAGGGATTAAGAAGCTTAGAGATTTGGGGATAAAGAAGTGAAGATTAAAGAAGAAAAGAAATTTAAAAAGTTGAAAATATTGCAATCGTGGCCAAAATCGGTCTAATACCGATTTCAAAGTTCAATTCCGAGAGCATTCCAGGTAAAACGGAATTTACTTCCTGGTCAAAATGCAGATCTCTTGGACGTTTTAACTCAGGAAGCCATCTACAGGCCGTCCGTCTTCATTCATCACTTTCTGGGGTTTCTCCTCGTCGCCCGGAGCACCGAGTACTTCCAGTACATATATTACTCAAGGAACCCGGAAGAGATCATTTCGGAATCCACTCACGATGGCGACACGGACGATTTCGGCGGAGGGAGATTTTGATCTCGAATGTCTCATTGCGCAATGAGTACCTTTTGGTACAAAAATGAGGAATTACTGTCAGGTTTATGAATATTAACCACATATTAACTTTATAACTTAAGCGAAGGCGCACCTCCAGCAGAAACCCAGCACTTTTTCTGCATCGCTAAAAAAAAATCGATGTCAAAAGTCGCAATTCCGGCCGACAGCAAACGCGAGCGATTTCTTATACGTCTGCTCGACGCTTCCTTAAGCAGTTGCTCGACGCTTCCTTAAGCAGTTGCTCGACGCTTTCACCCCGCGAATATCGTGGAAAGGTAGAAAGGGGCCGATGGGAGAGATGGGATAAAAAATGCAGCGAGAAATCTTGTTCAATTGTTTGTCCGGCTATCTCCCGGAGAAAACGTTTGGGAGAAAAAATTCTTACGCAAGGATGTTTTAATCTCTCCGGAAATCAAAACGAACTTTCAGCTTCATGAATGAACTTCACCGCATCGCGCTGCAATGTGGAAGAAAAGTCGGAAACTTCATAAAATACATATTTTGCCCGAAATACATTATTGAGGATGAAATATAAATTGAAGAAATATAAATTGATTGAGGTCGCGGACCCAGCCAAATATCGTGGTCAGGAATTCATTTTGGAATTATCGTGGTAAGGAAATTCATTTTGTTTCATTTCTGTATCGTTTCTTGGAAAACTTAGAGTATGTCGTTTCCGTTTACAGTTGCGTTTCTGTTCCTGTTATATTACAGTTTCGCAACAATTTTCCTTTATTTTATTGCTGGTCCTTGCCAGAATCGAAAAATTTGCTCGGTGCCAAACGGGCTGCCACCTCGATCCCACGGGAGTGTGTAACCGGTGGCGGTCAATCGACAGTCAATCGACAGTCAATCGACAGAGTGAATCCCCATCCTCCCGCGGGCAAAGGTTTCGAGCCTTCTGGTCTCCGATCGAGTGATCGAACCGATGGGAACGGTAGCAAATAGTACCATTTGATCAGATGATGCCATAAGTACTAGAGTACCGTTAGAGTACTCCACCCTTTTGCAGCTCTCGACCTGCTTCGTCCATCGACCCCTCCGACCGGGGAAGGACCAGCGCCGAACGCGTTGCCGATCGGCAGCTCCATCCACCCTCGCGAATACGCAAGGAACTATCGGAAGGTGGTGATACGGACCGCTTCGAGTCCACTTTCGAGTTTTTAGAAAACAATGGACCGAGTTCTCCTCAAGAAAGGAGGACGAAATCGACAGAAGAAAGCCACTTGCGCATCTGCAAGTCACAAACGTTTTGTTTTGCTTTGTCTCGACGTTTCGTCTCTCACCGCGTCCATTGTATTCAGGATGGTGGAAAATTTTTCCGACTTCGAGTCCCGATCGGGACTCGAAGTCGGAAGGCCTTTGAGGGACACGACGCAGCTGTGCACGTGGCAATGCGGTCGCAGATTTCATCGACTCCCGTTCGATGAGCATCGCAATGTCTGTCGAGCGGAGAATGCAATGAGGGAGCGACGCGGCACGTCACGTCGGCTCCCGGGTGATCTCTCGATCGAGATTCTCGGCGGATTGCAGAGCGAAATCGGACGCTTCCCCATCGCGCCCCGGCCTTGCATCCGGGAAACATCGACTTACGCGCCACGAATCTCGAGGAGAGGGACTGGGCCGCGGAGACGACCTCGCAGCGTGAGAGCCAGGCACGCAATAGGGCCGTGTCGCGCTGGAGGAAGAGGAGACCCCAGTCGAAGGAGAGGAGACCTGGCAGAGGGAGAGGAGACTGCCTTCGGGGAAGACGATCGACGCCGCGCGTCCCAGTCGGATCGCATTCGAGCCGAAACGCGCAATTCGTTATCACGTGATGCTGACGCGACTTGCAAGAATGCTGCGAGAGAAAGGAAATCTCGGGATCACGTGTTGCGATCGCATCGCGGCCTTCACGCTCGACTCAATATTCGGGCAGTTCCTAAGCTCCTGACTTAACACCAGACTCAAAACAAAAACACGCACGACGATGGTTCGAGACGGTTAGCTTCCGTAATTCCGCTTCAAAGTGTCTTTTTCATCATAGATTCTTGCACCTATTCCAGCCAAAAGTTCACAAATTCTCCGATGGATGGAATGGATGAAATTGAACACATTTCGTGTCAATGACGGAACAAGTTTTCGTTCCTTCCGACTCCGTCCGATTCGGCTCGACCTAGAGCTTCCATTCTTTCGAGAAAGACGGCATGGACCCCCACCTTTCTCCGTGCCAAATGAAACTTGCCCTCCATCTAAACTGACGTGTCCTTTTTTTTTTTAGTGTTTTTAGCTTAAATATTGTCGGAAAGTAGGTTCGCAACGCATGTATTAAGTTGATGGAAATGGAGTGCTGCAGGAGAAACGGAAAACCCTCACGTGATTAAAGGATCTATTATTTACTTTTAGTATAAGTTTCACATCCACACGATGCAGAAAAATTAAGTGGAAGGGAAATTTTTAAGAATATATTTTTTTATATGACTTTTTTCGCAATCGCTCTGGAACTGCTCGTTCCCGAAATAGCAAGTGCGAATTCGGGCAAATTTGCAACCGGCACAACTGCACAAAACCTTAAGCTTTTTTTTTTCAATTTAAGAAGGGTAAGGAACAAAGAATGAATAAATAATTTGAAGGAAACGCCAAAAAATATGAATATTCAACCTCCATAGTTTTTTTTTAAATGCCTCATTGGCATTAATTATGTTGCTCCGGAAAAAAAAAATAATTCTCATTCCTTGCAAGTCATGTTCAACATTTTTCTTTTAACACAGCGCACTTCTTTATTACTTGCATTTTAAATTCACCCTTGATTCATGTTCGAATTTTTCTTTTTTTTTTTTTAGACGAACCGAAACGGTCCACGTAGATCAGATGGCCGCAGACAGGGCCTTGGCCCCGTTTCCCACAACGGGACGTGACGCGTCCCCCGTCTCGTAAACAAGTCCGAGGGACCCCGACGTCCGCTTATCGCCGGCGATCGACGTTGAGAAATTCTGGTCGCGACTGGACGAAGCGGATGATGTCACCATGGCTCGTCTCACTTGCAATTTTGGTTCCTTTTTTTTTTAAGAACGGAACGGTCGGTAACGTCGATTGGGGATTCCAGCGATTTTTTTTGCGAAGGATCCAAAATGGGGGCTACGGCCAGATCCCTCATAAATAAGGCTTCTAATATGCAAATTTCGAGCTTTCCATTCGTTTTTTTTTCTCCAACAATCCACTGGTCTAGTTAAATCTCTGTTAGTAATTAGGTACGGGGTAACTAATTACTAATTAGGCGAGGGGTAGCGAGTAACTTCAACCGAGTCCCGAGCAGTCAGGAAATGCAGAGTCGTATGGACAAAAAAAGCCTCGAGAAAGAAGAGGAGAGAATGGGGAACGTCTGGATTGTAAGGGATTCTAAGCCGGGCATGCCGTCCGTCTGATGCATTCCACGGTTTTTATGGCCTCGCGGAGGTATGGAATGGCATCGCCTTGTATCAGATAGGTCTTGCGTGTTAGGTCGCGGACGAGTGACGACCACGGCTTCCAGCCTCTTGCTCAATTTTGATGGCCTCGGCTATGGCCGAAAATGGCACGGCCTCGTCGACGTGGCGCTTTATGCCGTGGGTGGCCTCGGCTACGGCCCAGAACGGCACGGCCTCGTCGACGTGGCGCTTTAGGCCGTGGGTGGCATGGCCTATGGCCAAGAATGGCATGGTATCGTAGGCCTTGCGCGTTAGGGTTCGCAGCCATCACAGCTTTCGGCCTCTTTCATTTAAAGTGGATTTAAAGTGGTGAATCTTTCGTTTCGTTTTTAGGAGTAATCGTTATCGATTAAGTTCTTAATAACCAGCTCTTGATGAGTCTCACTTTTTTTTTTGGTTTCTTAAAAGAATTTGCAGATGAGAGATCATATCAGGAAATACGCGCTAAATGCGAATGTCTGAGCAATTTTTTTTTTCGCGAGATCAATATCACTCTCCCGAATCGGCACGTTAGGTGTTCGGTAAGAGAATAAATTTCTCCGTATTGAGGTTGTATTCAGAATCACTTGCACGAAGTTTTAGAAGCTTACAGATTTACGCGAAAGTGAAAGGGGTGATTCATGAAGGTTGATAGTCGCTGTCGCAGAAAGACAATAAAAAAATAATAATAATAAACGAGACGATGAAAAAAACCTGTGAGAAAAATGGTCAGCGTGTTAGTAGCCAGATTGCTTGCTTCGAGAAAGTCGATTATTATTAGTCCCACTGACAAAAACCGACGCGATAGTGAAGCTATCCCGAAGTCGTCGCCGCGTTCCACAATGGCTGGGAATTCCCATTGTTGCGCACAATGACCGTTGCACTTAACTTTCTTTTACTGGTTTCACGACGGTGATATTAATTTCGCGGGGAAAAAATGATCATCGACGAAGACCTCAAGTCTTCCTCGCACGCGCAAGCGAAGGTGGCCAAATGTAACAGGATGCGAGGTTTCGTTCGTCGTTCGCAGGAAGGAACTCGCGCGTTGTTCTTCCGTCGCATGCGGCGCTGGTGCGACCTCGGTTGGGATATTGCATCCAGTTTTGGAGGCCTACGAGTAATGGTGAATTGTCGGCGCTCGAGGGGGTAAAGAGGAGGGCCACGAGGAAGTTAGGGGACGTCCGTGCGAGAGGCGCTTAGAAGGGCTGGGACCGTGCGAGAGAGGAGGGCCGATCTCATCCGGGCTTTCGAGACGATTGATGGAATCGATGATGTCGGTTCTTCGAGTTCGATGGCAGCGAGAGAACGCGAGGTGATCGACTCGAGTCGGCCAAACCGCAAGTGCGGCTCGGGTCGAGACAGGAATTCTTCACTCGTAGAGTGGTGAACGCGTGGAATGCGTTAGGCGACGACGTGGTGCCTGTGGCGCCGTGCCTGTTTTTAAGAAGAAACTAGATGCTTTTATGGACGAGCAAGAAGGGGGCAATGTTGATTTAAGGGACCGGCGGCAAGCTACTAGGATATGCTTAAAAAAAATCACAAAATGCAAAAAAATTTAGCTTTAAGAGGAGTAAGACCACTTTAAAAGTAAGGAACGCTCGACCTCGACACGTGGTATCCAAATAGGTGTTATCGCTTCATGATGCCACCAAACCACCTTGAACCCTGAACTCTTCATGGCGGTTCTCGCCTGTGGGCAGCGTACGTGTAGAGTGCGTGCAGCGTGCGCGCTCCACGACGTGCCCATTCACCTCGAGATCTTATCGTCCTCGGTTGCCATTCATCGCAGTCGGGATGGACCGGTGAAAAGCGAAAGCGACGAGCCTCGAGACCAAACACGATTTTTCTTCGTCCCGACGGCGACGTCGCGACCGGAGCCGGGGATTTCAGGCAAGCAAGCGCAACGTTTCGTGCCGAAGACTTGAAAGTGTAACAGCCCATCAAAATTCAATTAGGACTAATGTAACTGCTTTTTCTACTAGAGACGACTTCCTCAAAATTAATTAATTTTTTTTATAATAAAACCTGGAATGCATGTTGGGGAGTGAGGGTCGGGGGACGATGATTCATTCATTTCTACTCTATATTCAAAAGCTACCGTTAACATTGTATGCTAGTCGAGAATTAGGTTATTCCAATCTCACTACTTATAAAAGCTACTCATGAAGGCTAATTATAAAGGAATTCAATATCCTTCATCGAATATGAATCATAGGGTAAGTTTCTCCGAGTCGAAGAAAACCTGAGGGGTGCTAAGCGCCGACTTGTTAGCTAATTGGCCACCTAGTCAGCAGTGTATGTGTGACCATAGACCGGCGCATCTACGGAAGCTGTGGCGTTTCGGTGGCTCTTCGGTGGTTAGACCATCTGTGGCTCGGGTCTTCCACACTTGGCCCGCGCTTGGCGGACTTGGATGCTTCGCGCGCTGGTGCAACCCGACCGAAGATCAGTGAAAAGTTGCGGAAATGCTTTGAGGCTTTCATGAGAACCGTACGTATCGTTTTGATCGTGAAATGCATGAGACAAAAATGACCGCGAAGATCCAATGTGCCGAAGTTCCGCTTGAAATTTTTTGGGAACTGTTGAAGTTCTTCTCCGTGCCACTAGATGGAGAAGTGTGTCTCGCTCTTCGCACGGTACACGAAAGTGCCTTCCCTCTTTCCTTCAAATCGTCCATCACAGGAGTGTTTAGTACCTCGCAATATGTCTCGCCTAATCTCATTATAGAAATGAATAAACGCGGGCACTTCATCGTTAATTATCTCTATATTCGAGACAGATTCATGGAACCCGGGCTATAAACAAGCTCATATTCTCAATAAGAATCTTTTAACGACACGAAGGCAGACGTCATTACCTGGTTCCTATTCTTCCTCGTCCTGAAGTCGGATTGAGAGAACCAGGATTTGAACTCGCGTATGCTCCATGGAACACCAAGGAATGGACCTCCCTCTGATATGTACCGTAAATGGTGCCGTGATTAGTAAAGTGGACATTTATGGGGTGGTACATGCGTACACCACGGTCGTACCGTGCTTGCACATGTAGATAAGCACATGTAGATAATCGTGGATCTACTCGTCGCGGATTTACCATATCCATTGGCCACACTTGGCTCGCAGATGCATTAGACTGGGTGCCACAGAAAAGGCGGACACTTAGGTTACGCCATATCCATGTTATCTTAGGTTACGCCATATCCATCCACGTGGCGCACGTTTGCACGTGTGGGCTCGTGAACGCGTGCCAAGCTTGGAACATCTGATTGTGCGGCGATAAACATACTTAGCCCGGGGATAAATTGCTGACTGGGTATTAATGCTAATTGAAAAATCATCTCGGACGGCCGTCGACGATAATTATCTGCTGATGATAATTCAAATGAGGGAGTAGTCATTTGGAATTCTCGCCGATGAGTCAAGGTGCCCCCTAAATCGCGCGCGTGTAGTTGATGAGAAATGGTGCAATGGATTAATCACGTCGTCTCGCGGGTGGATAATTACGGGGTAATTTTTTCACCCATTAGGGATGATATGCCACAAACTCCGCTGGAATGGCAATCTGGTCTTCATTGCAAAAAATATATATCATTGTTGATTTTCTTGCGTGAAGAAGAATATTGTAATATTTTTTTAAAAGAAACGTTCAAATGTCCTTTCCGGTTTTCCATTACAAAAATCTTAAGAATAAAGCCCGCCGCACACGAGGCAATTTTTGTCGTGCGACCGTCGCACAGCCGTCGTAGGATATTGCTCCCTGCTCATTTTTCCTGCCATAATTATTGCAGTCGCTATTGCTCCGTGTGCGGTGGTCTTGCGATGTAGGCGGGCCCTAATTCTGGCATCGACCAATCGCATTGCTTGCAGATTCTTCCGTGTGCCCCAGGGGGCTCATCTACGACGTAGTTGAGCAACAAAAAATTGCCACAGTCGCACGACTGTTGCAGCCCTGCACACGAGGCAATTATTGCTGCTCAACCGTCGCAGATGAACTCCCGGGGTACGATGTGATCGGTTGATGCTAGAATCAGGGCCGGCCTACATCGCATACGGAACAATATCGTGTGGAGCGAAGGTTTCACGGCATGAAGTGCCTCGTGGGCGGCGGGCTTAAAACTTTCAACGGAAAATGTTTTGCAATAATTAAAAGCAGAACTTTCCGACATTACCCAACCCTTCTACCCGGCATTGCAAAATTGCCTCGCTAACTCGGAATCCCTACAACAGCGCATGCCAGAACAAGATAAATTAATTTTAACCTCGAAATTATTGTTCAGGGTCGAATTATTCGGAAATTAAACCATTTGTGTACGGACTGGAAAATTCCGAAATTCCGTGAATTCTCAATGAAGACAAATGATGGTAATTATGCAAAGAAATTTGAAGAGGGTTGAGCTAAACAAATGGCCATCCGGGAGTGACAATAATAAAAGTGAAGATAATAAAATTCCAGTAGATCTTGGAAATTTCGTCTGAATTTGTCGCGCGGAGGGAAGTTCCCTGTACTTTTTCGATTTTGGGCTTTTTCTATTAATGATTATTGAAAGCCTTACTCTGACGAAAGAAATTTTTTTTATGATATCTCGAAGGCCGTTAGGAATTCGTCAAATTATGCAAAGCGAAAATTCTGTGGAAAATGGGCATAGTGCGAGAGGATACATAGTTGAAAAGTCGATGGCCTTTGCCATGCGTCGTCCGTCCAACGCCTCAGTGTGGAGTGGAGTGGCGAGATTGCCACAAGTCGGAAACATTGCTGACAGCAGATTCACGTTAGCAATTACCTTAAGTAATCTCGATGCAGATGGAGCGATTAGGGCGTGGGCACTTCCGCGTACTTCCCCAGATATGACGTCTACGGGAATCGCTCAAAGCGATCGCACTGCGATTTGCAAACGATTTAGAACATAAAATACTCGTTCGGGAAAACGATCGAGGGAGCCGCAGAACGCAATTTACGCCTCGGGGCATGCCATAACGAAAAAAAAATATTTTTTTTTCTTCCGTGTTTTCATCCATATCTCTGTCGCATGTCAGACGATGACGCAAGGGAGCCATCCTCTATGAAGCCATAAGCAAGGGAGCCGCCTACTGCTCGTACCCCCCCCCCCCCCCCCCTGCTCCATCTCCCATTCACTTTCACTCACAGCCGTCCTCCTCTTCATCCGCCTTTCACTATGATCTCACCTGGCGTGTATTGCGAGATGCTCTTGAAATCCTTCTCACCTTCACCTTGCACTCGTACTGGTTCATGCCTTCAATTCCTATGTCTATCCCTTTCCTTCCCTTTTCTTCCCTTTCCTACTCTTTCTCCCTCCCCCGCTTAGCAGCACATTTAACAGGCGATTTAATGACGTGGGTGTTGCTTTCTCGTTCAAAAAGATAGATAATATTTTAACAAATAAAAACAAGTTTTCAATTTCTGGTGTGTTCGGAAATTCCTCGAATGAAAGCTGAATAATTCGAATGAGGAAGCAGTGTTTCTCGAATTCACTTTTTCTTCCCCCCCCCGATCTGTCATTGTCTATTTCGAGTGAAAGTAACAATGCATGGAAATGTATTAGAGAAATGTATCTATTTCCCAAGATATCCAGTTCCTTTTCACATCAGAACAGGAAAAAAAACGAACAACAACGATGAAGAATGAAAGAACTCACAACGCATGCAAAAAAATCGAAAGAACATCAGAACATGCCATTCAGTCCCACTACGGTGCCAAAACGGCAAAAAAAAGTCGGAATTAATTTTTTTTCCAGTTTGACACTAAAAACTCTTTCCCGTTCCAAACAGTATTATATTGAATGACTAGAATCTCTCGTTCATGCAGGAAAATGAGCGTGACCAACGCCAATATGCCTAGTCATTCCTTGCCCGGCTGAGAAATTTGTATTATTACAATTTTTCAAATCTGGTAACAAAATATCAGTTTCACTCTCGAAAAAAAATCTTCCGTAAGAATATCACCAAGCTTGCCCTCATGGTCGAGACCAGCAGATTCCGAAAATCCGATCCCAATGATGACTCGATCTATCGACGCTCAATCGATGTTCAATCAACGAAACGCAACAGGAAGTGTAAAAAATTCCCTGAGGAGAAATCGGCCGGGAGAAAGGACGCAAATTACGCAAAAAAGCACGTGCAGAGAAATAAGCCACCCCCAGGGGGGGATGTAAATTAAAACTTACGTGAAGATACGTAACCCACTAAAGGAACGGGTTCCCGTTGCGATTAACCGGTTTTGGTATGAAGTAACCTGACAGTAACCTGAAGCGTTGTCCATTCATTCGAGCTACAGTTCAGTTTTCATTGACCACTTTCCCTTCCATCGGAACTCGTCCCCGATCATTTCTTCCTGATGCTACATCCTGTCAATGAGGAAATCTTAATTAGTACCGAGTAGGCGATTCCCTGTTGGGAGACTTGTCTATGGTTGCTACTAGGAAGTAGGCGGGCAAGAACGGAGGTAGAACAGAATGCTAACGCTGACCGGTCCGATTTTTGGTTGCGAAACCCAATTACTGGATGCTGGAATACTTCTTTAAAAATCTAGCTGCTCTAACATTTCAGTCGCCCATTCTATTTGAATGAAGAGAAACACGAATTGCATCGTCCTATCATGCACCCTTTGGCCTGCCGCATATGGCAATATCAGATTTCGGGCATACAAATGGATAAAATATGAAGAAGAAAATGAAGCTCGGTGAACCCATCACAATGCCTTGAAAGATGGAGCATTTGATCAATTGATTTTGAGGTAATCCGTGAGTTCTTCCCCGATGTCCTTGCCCTTGGCGGCAGAGGTCTTCATCTTGTTGAAGGTGCGTCTGAGATAGGCGTCGACGAAGAAGTTGAGGAAGAGCAGGAAGTAGGAGAGGTACATGAGAGCGGAGATGTAGATGTTCTCCCACGGAGTCTCGCAGTGGAGGCCGGCCTTCTTCGCGAAGTAGGCGTAGGCGTTGGCATAGATGCCGAAAATCATCTGGGTGATCTGGAAGAGGGTGATGGACATGGCGAGGCGGCGGGGGACGTGGACCTTCGCTGCTCGTGCGGTGTAGTATGGATACATGAAGGCGTGAGCCAGAGCATTGAGGGTGACAAAGAAGCGGGCCGTGGGGACTCCCTGCGCACAGGAGTACCATGTGTACAGGAGCACCGTGATGTGATGGTACCAGTGGAGGAAGAGGAAACGCTGCTTCCGGAGGACGATGAACGCCGTGTCTCCCAGCTCGATGACCTTGGAGACCACGAACAAGATGGCCCAGACCGAAGCCACTGGATTGTGTCGTAGATTCCTGCTCCGGGAGAATAAATTAGACAAGTATATAGGGCGAATAATAAACTCAAATAATAAAAATCTCACCACTTCTTCGCAAGCTATCAGAACTGGTTTGCCCTTTTTTTTATTTTTAAAGGAAATTCAAGTTGTCTGAGAGTAGGTCAACAGTAAGTGAGAAAAAGACATGAATTGGAACCCTGAACGTGTTTGGTGCCGCGTTTCCTCTTTTGCGATCTTTGCAACCTTTGAGAATGCGAGCTATGCATTGTATGCATAGTTTGTGTTCCTAATGAATTCGCGAGTATCCTCGAAACGTTTCTGTTTGAAGATCATTGAACTCTGCAAGCTCGGAATGGGAAATAGCTGGAGAGAAAAATTCCACGAAAACTGTCTTTCTCGTCTGGTTTTATTACCGATCCATGACCTCGGCAAAAACTGCAAATGCCGTCGTGAATGCCAAGCAGATCAGTCACCGTTATTGGAGGACGAGACGGGAATCGCACAGGAATCCCGATTACCTCGTGCAAAAATGGTGACTAGGCAAGAGGTCGACGACATGCGGCGTTCACGTGCAGGTTCACCGTAGAGATCGGAAGCCCAAATTCGAATGAATTGAAACTGTTTTTCACCTTATTGGGTTACGAAGATGACGTCAAACTGGACGAACTAACTGATTTCCCAGGATTGTCTGAAGTCTCTTTTGTCCTTATAATTGATTATATCGGAATTTAAGCTTCTTCTTTGAAATACTCTCTGAGGCAACGACGCTCGGGCGAAGAAATATTAATACAAAAATAACATCTAAACTCAGGCTGAATCACGCTGACGCGATTGAAGACTTTTTAATCCGACAGACCCACAATTCCCCAAAGTAGGTTTGCACCCGGACCCTTTCAGCCCAATACCGAGGAAACGCGACTCATTTAGTAATTTCTTTTGTCCCGAATATCGGACATTTTTCTCCTTCTCCTACTAATAGTGTTGTATTTAATCCCATATTGTTCTTGCGAATCATTCACGACCTTATTCGAAACATGAGGAGGGAAAATACAAAGCTGGAATGCAATATCATGCCGGAGATAATTTCACACGGAATGTGGTGAAGGTGAATCAATATATTTAAAATATATAGATGAAAATGTATTGAATACATTCAATATAGCCGTCGTTGCTAATTCCTCTCTTTCGGACGCTTCACCATCGCCGAGCCTGTTTTTAAGGCTTATTTTCAACCGCTAGATTATTTCTGATATAATTCACCTTGGAAAGGAAGGCTCGATTTCGACATCGCGACCCTTGCCTGCAGGTGAGCCGACATTCGGCAATGCCTGACGAGAAATCCTCAACTCTTCCTCATGTCCATCACGAAGTCGTAAATCACGGGTGGCTTCGTACTAAAAAGTCATTCCTCTCCGAGGCGTATAAATCTTCGGGTTGAATTATCGGGGAAAGAGCGACGGTTGCACCATGTTCGATGCACTGCGAAATTGACGGATACGGTTCAATAAATTTGTGGAGGTCCGAATGAGATCGGTCCACGCCGTTTTATGGAAAAATTCCGAATTTTCCGAAAAAAGGGCGGGTCTCAGGGAATCTATGGAAGGCAACTGAAAATAAATAAAACAAACGAAGCAGAATAAACAGTATGTAAGATAAATATGCTATGTCGCTCTAATTCAGCTATCATTGCACTCTTAAAAATAACGTTGAGTTTCTTGTTGTCTCTCGTGCCAATATCCGAAGAATTCATCTGACTAAGTAGAACTAGGTCTGCCTATCTCAAATAATAACTCAAATGTCTCAAATAAGTCAAGCTAATTTTTTTTACTATTCTATTCCATCTATCTACCACAAAACCATCAAAAACTTCATATGAAGTTCCCTAAATTTCCATGCTTGGTGAGAAGTGCAAGAAACTAATTTTCTTGCAATATGAGATAATAATAATAATAAATTGAGTATCCCCCAACTGGAAGTATGAGAAATCCGACTCACGTTCCCAAGCACATCGAGTGGTAGAGGGAATCATCTCGGATGCTTCGGTACACCTCAGGAAGAACCCTATAAACCGCAAGGATGCTGAAGACGGAGAGAAAAAAATTCCAGGCGATGAGGGGTTTCTGCAGATCGTAGGGCGGACGGGATGCCATCCGTCGCCGACCCCAGAACACGAGGATCAGGTAGACGGCGACGAAGACGAAGGAGAGGGTCCAATAGTCCATGAACCACCACTGGGCGTCTTCGGCCCATTCCCCGGCCAGCTCCCATTCGAAGACGAAGAAATACGGCAAGTTTTCCCTTTCGAAGGGGATCCCACTTCGCCGGAGGTATTCGTGGTTCTTGATCAGCTGTTCGTACCGAGACCCATTGAAGATCGGGTAGTCGGGCTTGAGATAGGCCGAAGGATCGTGGAACATGTTGGGAGCGAGGGCAGGCCTTGCGCGGGACTGGTGCGGAGGATCATATCCCCCGGCACTTATGATGCAGTTGAGGGTCGAACCGGTCGCGCGGGAAGCGTGTGCTTCGTACTCACCATACCATTGTTCTTGTCTGGGACTTACTCCATTCCTGGTTTGAGGGAAGGAGGGCAGCTTTTTTTTATGAGTTCCAGATCCACTTTCATCGGATTCTTCTGGTTACATAACGAGGTCCCGCACAACTGTCCGTCAGGGGAGTGCATGCACTTTCGCTCACGTGAGAAGAAAGATAAAAGCTCGAAAGGGAAGACAGATAAAAATTCATTATGCAGACACACAATACGTTCTCAGTTGATTTTGAGATAATCCGTGAATTCTTCCGTGATGGTGGGGTGTCCGTTGGCGGTGGGTTTCCCGGATGCAACGGCCGCTTTGTACTCTTTGGTGGCCTTGGCAAGGCTTCGTTTCACGTAGGCATCGATGAAGAATTTTGCAAACAGGATCAGATAGGAGAGATACATGAGGAAGGAGACCTGGATGTTCTCCATCGGTACTTCGCAGTGCATGCCGGCCCGGATGCAGAGATAGGCATACGTATTCACCGTGACCCCGACCACCATCTGGGAAAGTTGAAAGAGCGTGACACCCATGGCGATCCGACGAGGGACTTGTATCTTCAGCGCCTTCATCATGTAGTACGGATACATGAGTGCGTGGGCCAGGAAGTTGAAGGTGATGAAGTAGCGAGCCGTGGGGATCGCCTGTCCGTAGGAATACCAGGCGTACAGGAGCACCGTGATGTGATGGTACCAGTGGAGGAAGAGGAGGCGCTGCTTCCGGAGGACGATGAACGCCGTGTCTCCCAACTCGAAGACCTTCGAGAAGGCGAACAGCATTCCCCAGTTCCCGGCCACGGGATTGTGGCGCACATGGCTGAAACGAAGAAACGAATTAGCACGATATACGAGAGCTGCATTTGCTTCGAATGTGCAATTCGTCGAAAGTGCCAGCGATCTCGTATCACCCACGCGATCGAAAGTAATGAAGAAAAAAAACGAGAGAAAATGCGGAAGGAACCGGTCGCCCGTCTACAACCTCCACCGATGGCAACTTTTTCCTCTTCCTGGGTGATGTCATCATTGGAAGCGAGATCGGACGAGCTCGGAAAGTGGAAGTTGAGATATCACTCTGGGAAATCGTCATTCAAATTCTTTTGCCCGAGAAAGTGAAAGTTTATTCTGTCTCCTATTGTATTTCCTGGCATTAAAGTAAGGCGGCGAACGCAAAGGGAAGTGAATTTCACTTCATTTTTGAAACGTCTGACACTTCGTTACCATTCGCGTCACGGACGGGGCTGCACTGCGTATTTCATACGATCTGAAACCGCATCCGTCATTCGAACGTCACCGTTCGAATGACGAATGCTGCTTCAGGACTTAATTCACATGAGTTAAGTCCTGAAACCTGATTCGTTCGTCTCGCTCTTCTTCCTTGCGTAATGTGTGGCCCGAGTTCAGGTTTCGTCAAAATTAAAATTCAAGCAGTTTTCGTCGGTACGATGTCGCTCGATCCACGCAAATGTTTCCGCATACTTTTTGTTCTTGGAGTGGAACACAGCGTTCGGTCTGAACCGAACTTCGATCGCGGAAGTCTTAAGAGCCTCTAACAGCAACTCGACGTCTCATAGACGCACATCCTCTTTCAGAAGTTTCCTTTTCGCCAGAGAGCATGGGAATGATGGCAGAACCGACCCGCCACTTCGTATTCGTCATACCCCTTCGTGTTCGTGTTTCAGCATCATATTCTTACTCCACTTCACCCAGACTTGCCTAACCGTCCAACATGTCCTAATGATCGTCAAACCTTGTTCTTAACTGGCTTGAAATTTTTATATGCTGGCTTTATAAGGCCATCTTACTCAACACGTTCAAATGCCCTATTTGGAATTTCGACGCATTTTCAAACTGCTCTTGTCCTTTGTTTGCCCATCTTCCCTATCCATAACGCCCTGAATTCCGCCATCATTCCTATAGCAGATGAATCCCTTTCAGTATGAACCCCCACGAAAGCCATCATCGATCGTGACTCGACGAGGTTTTTCTCCGATCTGGCAGAGCCACCTAGCGTTAATGCACAGAACTGGACCCATCGAAAGGAACTCATGAGTGGCGGGACTGGAGTTTCGATCGGAGGAGCGGAAAGCGAGCAGCAGTAAGTGAAAGAAGAGTAGAAAATGGCGGGAAAGAAAAGGCGGGAAGAAAGTGGTGGGAAGAAAATGCAGAAAGCAGTTGCTCCCCTGCAAAAATCGCGTACCGGCAAGCTTCTCGTTGCCACTGACAACATGTATCTGTTGCCATCCACCGACTGCGTGCAACTGTGACTATCTCTCCGGTTGAATGGAGAGATCACGATAACTGAAGCCACGAGAAAAAGCGCCAGGCGAGAGATTATTCACCCTTTCGAATCGATACCATCTCGGAAACGCATCTATCTGTCTCATCGCGATGGGGCCGATCTCCCCTTTTTCGGGGTATGAGATAGCATCGCGGGTCGATCGAGGATGCGATCGGTCGATCGGATCGACAGGCGCGCTTCTTCGAGTCGACAGGCGCGCTTTTTCGAGTCGACAGGCGAGCGACTGCATTTCATTCGAATTTCTGATGACATCTGGCGGCCCTTCCCGGATCTTTCACCGGAAAGCGTTTATACCGCGGTAATGCAACCTATTCACTGAAACATGAAGATGAAACTTAAGAAGCTTAAGGAAGTTTTGAACCTAAAGCTGGAAAGACTAGGAGACCGAAACTTTTCTAGGCATGAAACAGAGTAAAAATCGAGTGGGATAACGGTGTGCGGAAAGAACATCGCGGAAGAAACATCGCATGGGGCCCTCTAGGCTTGAAAGCCTGTGAGCAAAACAGGAAGCTTTACTTCAGTTGGTTCTTTGCTCTCGTCAAACGTCTGCAAACGTCTTTCTTCTCATTTTTTCGGTCACGTGCATTTCACGAAAGTGAGTTTTAATTTAAGGTAAGTAATTTAAGTTAGTTTTGGCAACTGTTACCTGTAAACAAGGTGTAAGTTTAGGGCTACTTGGCCGGTCCGTGGTCAGTGAGGATTTGCTTTCCTTATTGACTGACAGACAGTGAGTGATATCTAAAACAAAAAAAAAAACGCATTTATTTAATAGGGTGCTGTGGCGCTGTATTGGGTTAAGTTCTCAACGAGCAATAACGGTAAGGGTAAGCTCCGGCTCGAGTAGGCCTAAGCTCCGAAAGCATGGAAAGTAAACCTCAGGATCCTCAAACACGAATCATCTTGGGACAGATGCAACTCGGTATTTGAAACTGGGAATCGTTCGCTTCGTTGAAAAGCGGGCAGGGGTGAGAAGATTCTCGGTCGGACGTTTTCAAGGTCCCGATCCAAGGTTTACTAGACCTTAAAGGCACGCTTGCGGCTTCGACGTGATAGGTCAAGGGAGAGCCGTGGCAGCTAAATATCATTTATGCTCCTCACTTGAGGCATGGTAAATGGGAGGATTTTCCTTGAAAGTCAGGGTTGCCGCCCCTCTAAAAAAAAAAAAGAAAAAAAAACATCATCCATCCACAAGGTGGAACGGGTGTGGAATGGTGTGGACGGCTCTGAGTCGCGTGCGGAATCAGTGTGGAAGGGGGTGGAAAGGGTGCGGAATGGCGTGGAAATCATGAGGATGGCTCTTTGTCGCGTGTGATATCTGTGGAAGGGGGTGGAACGGGTGTGGAGAGTGTGGTCGTTTGGGGGAATAGGTGTGGACAAGGTGAGGAATGATGAGGATGAGGGAAGGAGGGGTAATACCAGGCAATTCATGTCGAGACTGGATCATTTTTATTTTCTCATTATGTTATTTTGTTATACTTTTCTTTAGTTTTTCATACAAACCTGGTGATTCATTTCGAAAGTCCTAAATGAAAAAAATAAACTTTGCATAAAAACGCTGGTAGATCTGTTTCGAGAATTTTTGCCTATGGGCAAAAACATTGGTGTGGAATTATTTTCAAATAACCTTAAAATGAGCCTACAGAGTAATTTTATTCTCACGGGAAAAAAGATATTTCGCCAGTCGGTCTGCCGGGGACAGAATTCAGGGAATGGGCATCGGACATTCGCCTTCTGTGGTCGACTGTGCCTCTCCTCTTCCACTGCCAAATCCTCCCCTTTCTTATTTTTTCTGTCGATCAGGGGACAGTTAAGACAGTTGGTTTCGGTTTACGTCCACAGGCTCGGATTACAACACGTGATCCAATTTACCCAGTGAATTCTCCCAGGTTTTGTGGAATTTTCTCTTTCTCTACTCTTTTCTCATCGAGCCATGAATTGTTGATAGATCTTTCGAGCACGGATTCCACTAGAGCTTAATTTATTCATAGCTGTCGGTTAGACGCTGTTTGCTCTCCTGAGCATCGTCAATTCCGCTCTTTATAGGATACTTTGCATTGGTGTGCGCACAGGGTGTCCACTACCTGTGAGAGTCGTATCGGCGTGGCCAAAAACCAAGGCTTAAGCGGCTAAAAACTGGGGTGTTTACCCTATTCCTCATGAGGAAATTCCCCACCCAGCCAAATCCACACGGGTGGATGTTCCTCGTGAGGGAATTCCACGCCCAACCAAATCCACACGGGCGGACCACATGCGTTCTACACGTGTGGAAAGGGCGTGAATTTTTTTTAGACGGGGCGACTTTCGTCGAATTGGGTGCAGCGGGATCCCAATGGATCTCTCTCGGCTGACCGAGAGGTGCTATCCTCTATCTGACAACACTGAAGCCTGTCATGAACCTCTGCCCCCCCCCCGATGATCTGTCAGAGGCCAGATATACACATATCTCTTTGACTCCTCGTCTCTCACCATCAAATTTTTTTGCTCCCAATCGAGTGTGTCTTTTGCTGCCGAATAGACAATAGATAGGATATATTCTATCTACCGTGACCTCGGTGCATCACGCCCTCGAACCCGACTCGTCGAGGTCGGAATTTGATGACGTTCTCGTCCCACTTTCGCGAACGCTGAAATTAATTCCCAAATCGTCGCAATTTCATCGTTACCGTAATGAAGAAAAAGAAGAGTGAGATCCGAAGAAAAATCGCTTCTCGGAGACGCAACAGTCTGATCCCAAATTCGATCCCACGCGGTGCTTACTCGGCTCTGCGCAGAAGGAAATTATTTCTTCGATCGATCGTCTGTTGATTTCTTTTCCAGTGTTTTTCTTTTTTGCGGGTCATGCTAGCTTGCGGATGGGCACAATGGCACATGGATAATTTTAAAATGCCTCATGGATGAGTCATCGCCTCATTCGCTCGTTCCGTTGAGGTTTCTTACTCCATAGGCAGTACTTTTTGGAGTATTGTTAGTACTTTGCGCGAGAACTGGCGACACAAGGCAATCGTAGTCCTTCGACTCCTTGCTTGTCGCAAGCGGTTCGGTAGTCTCCGGTAAAAAAGGACACGTTGGTGAATTCGATATTAAGTATTGCCCCCTGCCCCCCTGCCCCCTCGCCCCCTTCGCGCCTTTCACTCCCCTCTGTCGTCCCCGAATGAGATTAGTCCAAGGACAAAAGAATATTTATGCGCCTGTGTGTCGAGTGGATTTTCTAGTAGCTAAAGCTTCGTGTCTTGAGTTCCAAGTAATCTTTTAGTACTTGGATATACAAGGTCGCCACGTTAAATCACCAGAAGTCGGGGTGAATTCTGGTGATTTAACGTGGTGACTTTGTATATCCAAGTACTAAAAAATTCAGACGAGGCGAGAGCAGCGGCCTCAAATCGGTCCAGTAGATGAGATATTACCATAATCCATCCGTCGATTTGAAGGAGGCACGATGGAGCAGGCACGATGGAGCAGGCACGATGGGGCAGGCACGATGGAGCAGGCACGATGAAAATTTCACTTTCGGGGGCGGATCCGGAACCTCTCTTTCGAGTTTTTTTTTTCATTTCCGAGTGATGTGAAGACGATAAAAGTATAAGCTCAGAAGGGGGAGTGAAAGCTCTTACTTCGATTTACTTGCGGGCTTTCTTTCCACGTCATTGCTTTCACACGACGACCATTCTGCTGATCGAAAATTGTGAAATACCTCGTCATGGAAGAAAGGAATATACGAAGTGCATCCGCCTTTTTAATGGCAGCCACTGTCGATATGCGTGGAGACTCTGGTAGTTACTGAGGTTGACGATTCAAAGGTGGTCGATTCGAAAGTGAATTGGGAAGGGGTGTTGGGATGGGGGGGGGGGGGCCAAGTCCAGTAGATGGTCTGCTGTTTCTTTTTAATCCTTCCATCTGAATTCTGCGTTTAAATTGTGCTTCATTTCATCCATCTCCGAAAACAAATCGGAAAGCTTCACCGTTTGGAGGCAGTTGTGGCTTGGAAACGGGGAGGGAAAAAATCATTTAAGAAATGTGGGGAAGGGGTTCCGCCGCCCCTGACTAAGGGTTTCTCGATGGTGCCGGGTTCCATCGTGTCTCGAGTGCCGCTGTCGAGCGTTTTGCCGACCAGGATTTCTGGATCTTCCAGAATCAAACGCGACGTGGCATTTCGGGGTTTCGGCTGCCACCCTGCCCGATGCGACTTTCCGCTCGTGAACGGTCCGTCGGCAGCGAAGGCCGGGAGGGAACTGACCCCTTCTGGACGGTGACGTGTCGTCCTCCCACGCCGGACCCGGGGTTCGGGTCTGCGCATGCGCGCGACGAGTGTATAAATGTTTGTACACTCGCGTGTGGGATCGTCCCCATCGAGTGCCATCGCTTGTGCTTCCGAGGAAGAGAGAAATGCTCCATTCCAGAGATACTCATAGGCAATGCTGGTTTATCGGGACGATCTCCTAACTTTCACGAGTGCGCTGCCACGTACAAGCCCCCCCCCCCCCCCCCCCCCCCCCCCCCC
>CAJPEV010000020.1:199318-306679 GCA_905338385.1 Darwinula stevensoni | reverse complement strand
AATGCCAGCATTAAACTCATCAAAAAATATTCAGCCGACGTGAAGGTCTTCTTCGTGCTCGTTAGTGAATACGGCGACGAACGGCTTTCCTCTTTTTTCTGAATCGGGAATTTTCATTTCGAATCACTGCTGACGTCCGTGAATGCAACCTTAACTTGGAGTTAACGCGGAATGATCGTCGTCGAACGCCCCTCGAATCAAATCGTTCGAGATGCGAGAGGGATTCAAATGAAAACAGGACATCGAAGGAAATGACCTTTAATGGTGATCCGACGGTCGTGATCGCTGCATCATTTTACTACATAGCTTGTTGATACATTTCTGCCACCTTTCCACCGAAGCCCTGATGCTGTAGGGAAGAACGTTTTCGGCTGTTCCTGAAGCCACGATTGCACCGCCTCTCGGAAGGCCACCATTCCATGGCGGCCATTCCGCTCGTTTGCTCTCCGCGACGGTAGTGGTCCCACGTTTCGTCTCCAGTCACGATTGGATCGAGGAAGCCATCCCCTTCGACATCGAAACGGGGAATCGACGACTTCGCATCGGTCAGCCGTAGGTTCATTGTTGCATCGATCGACTGTCGTGGGACCCACCGTGCAATCACTTCCTCGAAATCTAACACTTCGTGCACCGTGTGGTGCGCGGAACCGCGGCCGGTTGGCAATCGCATCGATCGTAAGGTGCCGATCTTGCCAGACCAAGTCCTCCATGCGCCCTAAAGCCTCTGGCATCACGGGACGGTGGAATCGGACCGAACGCGGTGCGCGCCGGCGACACTTGTCCCGATTTGGGACATACACACCCACTCATAAACATCGCCCCTGGCAAGACGGTACAGTTTTCTCCATACATTGCTCTCAGTCTGCGATGATTTTCTTTCTCATTTACGCTATCTGCGACCAAGAAACGTATCACTGAATGCATCTGGTTGCAAGGATTTTTCCTTTATGCCGTCCATACCTGCTGCAGTCATCTTTAAAGTTCCGTGCATTGGCCACAGGTGGCAGCACCATCTGAATTTTCGATCAAGTTTAGATGATGCTGTCACTCGACCGAATACGATTTACACGGTTTCCTTTGCATCGTATCGTCAATGTCCTGTTTTGATACGAATCACCCTTGCATTTCAGAATCTACTTCGCTGCATGGTTTCGTCGTAGTTCCAGGCGACTCCAAGTATTAGACGAAAACTACAATTGTCAGCGATTGTCAGCCTGGGAGCTTTCCCGAACGCAACAATTAGATTTTACGTTTTTATTGGCAAAATGTGAAATCTTTTTTACACGAGGCCACGCCTTCTAACGAAGTCACTATTCCAGCAGTTCTTAAACTTTTGGAGTCTACAACCCCGTTTCACGGAAGCCAAAAGCTTGCGACCCCCAATTTTTAGGCTGAAGAGAAATCCAGTGTATGGTATAGAAATACTTGGGATAACCATCCTGGGCTGCTCATTAAAGTGAAATGAAAACGCAATGTAAATCTCGTTTAAATTTATTCCCTCTTAATTATCTCCAATCCCGCTGGGACTCCTTCGACCCAGTTTGAGAACCGCTGCACTATTCGTTTCTTATCGTAAGTTTTGAAGGAAAATAACTGCTTCATCCTGGTGCTTTCAAGTAAGTTTCAGTTCACAATGTAGGAATACCAAGCGCTTTGGAATAATGCAATTTCATGTTTTTCTTCCTTAAAAATTCCACTTTGCAAATGGTTTCCAATGATGAGCAGTAGGCATTCCTCCTACAGGGCACCCTTGAAATGAAGTTAGAAAAGAAACGCGGGATGTTTACTGTCCTTTTAAATTTATTTTTCCGCATTTCTTTCATTTCCGAACAGATACAGAACTCGTGTCAACCCAGCCGGAACTGTCGGAGGAGAAATCATGACACCTCAATTTCGCTTCTGAGATTATTTATTTTCGCAAAATAAACCCATCGGTTTTTTTTTTCTATATGTCCCAAGTTTTTCTTGACAGTGATGGAAAGGCAGATAGGTGCCATGGTAATACTTTAGGACTTTTATTCCTCTTTACGGGGAAGGAGAGACATGATACAAAAGGCATGCACCTTTTCAGATGCCAGAAGAAAACAGATGGGCTGGGGAGGACAGGAAGAAATCAGAACAAAAAATAAATTCTGCAGCATGCATCATTACAATATAAGGAGACGAAAGAACAAAGCAAGTGTTGGACACGGGAAAGCAGACACCCAGATCGGAAGAGGATGGCACTCGGACACGTACACGCGCGCAAAAAATCCAGAGTCATGAGCAAAAAATATTCACCACTTCAACCTCTTTCTAAAAAATAGCTCTGATTCTCAGGGGAAAACTTCATTCTTCTCTGCCTGGAATGCACTCAAAAAATAGAGCCCTTCTGTTTTAAAATTTCTTGAAGCAAAAAACAGGAAGGAAAGAGGAAGGCAGGATTGAAGATGGACAAAGGCACGAGACGGACAACTGAGCCATCACTCAGATGGGGTCTGAAAAAATTTTCCTTTTTTTTTTGGCAACCAACATGCAGACACAAGGAGTGGGGGGTGTTGTATGTTCGTTTCAATTGGATTGCAATGGATGGAAGGATATTCAAATCCGCTCTTTTAATTATTTTACATGTTTTCAAACTGGTCCACCCGTCGCTTGGTGTTGCCCTTGCGGATCTCCCTCAGGGTCTTGTACTTATCACGACCCTGCCGCACATTCTCCTTGTGGAGCCGGTCCATCTGGGTCTCCTTGTTCTCATCTCGTGTCAACTCCAAGTCCTTCTTCAGCATCTGTGCATGACATTAGGCACTTTCAGGAAAACATTGCAAAGCCCCAGTTCTCAAAATAACAAGTCAACAACTTTCCAATAATTTCATAGGCATGACTAAGAGTCAGATGAATGGGTGGACTTGCAGACTTTTTGGACAAAGGGATCTTTCTTAGTTTCACAGCTCTTATATTGCTTCCAAGACTTAACATGTAACTCTTCTTTGATGCCCACCAGTGTATGTAAATCTAAAGGCTATTAATGAATAATTAACTTTGGCATTTGATGCTCAGTTTTAAAAGATGTAAAACTCAATACAATTTTCATTGTGATGTCTCATTCCTTCCAGTTACATTGACATTGCTGTAAAAACCTGGGGTTAGCAGCATTGAATTGGATGGTGCAAAAAAGAGCATCCTGTTTTCCAGGATGCCAATTCTCAGCATTTTTCTAGCTCCTCGCAAGATACACTTAAAAATGCAATGAAGACATTAGGAGAAACAGGCAGGGAAATATAGAGATGTTGTTGATGGTGTGTCTGAAAAACTGGGTAAGGTCTTGAAATTTTTGTATTCAAAATAATTTAATTTCAATGCCATATTAAATAGCAAGACTTTTTATAAAATGTGCAAATGTGTTTTCCAGCTTGAACATGATTGAAGTGGAGTTAAGTGCTTGATGGTGAATCTCGCTTGAGATGGCCAAGAAGAAAAAAATCTCAACGATCAGGATTTCAGAAAAACACGATCAATCTTTATATGGCTCAAATAGAACTATGAAAGATCTACCATTCTATGGGATAAGCAAAACTGTACTTTGAATCAAATAAAAGTTATTGAAGGTCAAAGTTGAACAAATGTAGCAAAATGTGCAACTTTAAGTACACATAGCAGAGTTTTGAAGTGACTTAAAAACAATATACATTTATCTATGAATTTCTCTCATAGAGTATGATAGACAACCCAAATCTGGTGGAGTTATATACATATTTACTATGAATTTTTAGAGCTGAAAATTTGATTTTCATGAAATTAATAAAATTGTAATTTTTTCCCAAGTAAGGCACAAAAGAACCCGCAGAGAAAGTTAAAGATGCCAGGTTATTCGCTTTGAAAGGAGCTATAATTCGTATTTCTAGCTGAAGTAGTTTGAGAGATATTTTTTGTTTGAGGGGTCATGTCTTCATTTCCTCTCAAACTTTCAAAGGGCATATCTCAAAGATTGTTGGACCTAGACAGCTGAAATTTTGTATTAATTCTTTTCTCATAATCCCCAGTACACATGATTTTTAACTGCAAAAATCCCAGTTGGTGCAGCAACCAACCTGGTGAAAATTGGACCACTTGACATGGAATGACTGGAGTCTTTTCCTTCCCAGGCCTTCTTTTAAAGAACCCCTTTTACCACAGTGATGGTTTTTTCTTGCATACTGCAAGTTTTCATCAGTCGCAGAGGGTTAACCCCTGTTGTGACTGACAGACAAAATCCATTTATATTTTCGCTTCAAATGATCTTTCACTGCTCAATAAAAAAAACCCTGAAATTCTTTGACAACATAATGAAAATGCACATGAAAAATGCAATATTTTGTGAAACCTATCTATTTCTTTAGAAATAATTAGTCCAATACTTGTCCAAGTGTTCTCACATCAATCAAGCATTTACAGACTGTTTTGTAGCCCTTTAATTGTGCAGAACCTCTCAAGACAAGGTATGACAGAGAGTGCAAATTCTCCAGGACATGTTGGGCAGCAGAATGTAGAAACAAGGCCAATAAAGAAGGTGCTATTTTCCTATTGCCTATAATCACAGAATAAACTATGGTGTAAAGTTTGAGGCAATAATTCCCTAAGTCACCCAAGTGATGTCACAGTGCTACAGTATTTTTTAGAACTTGGTGTATGAGTAATATCAACCACTGCAGCCAAAGGAACATTGAAATAGACTTTGGTCAACCTCCACAGTAGGGAGAAGCTGCCTCCCAATGCATGGAAAAGCAGAGTCTTCTTATTGAAGTTTCAATTACTGTTGCTTTTCACCCAAACAACCTAGAGACTTCTAAACTTTATCAATATAAACTTCAGAGTGATTTTCAGCATGCTACACAAATGCAGAATTTCTGCAAGTCTTATAAAGTCTCAAACAGAATGCTTTTTTTTGGCATCACCCAGTATTTATTATCCTTTAAAGACTCACATACTAATATATAACTCTTTAAGTCGACAACAATGCATTTGAGAAATATTTCACTGTTATGTCACAAAACTGGCATGAGGAGCATTGACAACTACTTGCAAAATATTATTTAATGCACCTTCAACTGCAAAAAAAAGTCCCACAACTGACTTTATGTTAACATCACAACTCCTTTTGAAGTTTCACCCATATACCCATATTAAAACAAAGCCCTCCCCTCGCTCCAAAATGAAATCTCCATCAGGGATTCAACAGTAAATGTGAAACTGGGAGTAATTGCCCCCTTTGGAAGATAATTACCAGCAGTTCCAAGTTTTTCTTTAGAGAGCAAGGGTTGAAGGAGAATTCTCAGCTTCTCCTCAAAGTTGTCCCATAGAATTTATTTCATACAGTACCTTTGTAGCAGAACTATAAGAACCATTTTTATGAAGCAGAATTTTTTTGAGAAAACTGCCCCCAGGGAACCATACCCAAAAGCAGGATTTTCCTGAAATCAGAATCTCAAGTACTTGTGTACCAAACTTCAGCCTATTATATCTGGAACATACTTAAAAGCATTATCAGTCAAGATTGTCTATATTAGATTTTTTTTGTTGTCAAGTACTGATTTTCTAAACAAGTTAACACAAATTGGAATATCTTTCCACATTAAACACAATTGAGCCATTTATTGGAACTGTCCATGAAGATCAATGGTGATGATAGCATAACACAAAACATTCATTTCTTGAATTTACTTGCAAAGGAATGCACAGAGATTCATTTCTCCTCCAGATCATCCATTGAAATAAAATACTAGCTTGAAGTGTCCAGCAGCAGCAAACAGTGCATCTCCAAAGTAATAATTCCACATTTTGAATTATAGACAGGAAAGAGAAAGTTGAAGCACAAACCTTGAGTTGTGACTGGAGTCTCTCATTCTTTTCCTGCATGGTCCGTCGGTCCTCAATGGGATCAAGGATGTCCTCATCTGTGGTGCGCAGGTCCCGTGAGATATCCCCATTGGGCATCTCATCATCTTCACCATGTTCGCTTTCCTGCACATGATGATGTTGTGGGGTGTTGGCTGCCATGAGTGCAGCTGTTGCCTCTTCTTGCTTGCGTCGGGCCTCAGCCACCTCCTCCTGTAGGAGACGTGTCTCCTCATCTCGCTGAGCCACCTCATCTTGGATGCGCTGCACTTCCTCCTGCTTCATGCGAATCTCGTCCTCCAACTTGGCCTTTTCAGCTGCCTCCATGTTCTTTGATTCCTCCAGGCGGTGCAGCATGTCACCCAGCTCTGATTGATGAAGCTCCAGCTCCTCCTTTGCCTTTTGCAGTTCCCTCAGCTGATCCTCCAGGCGGTGAATTGTCTCTTGAGCTTCAGCAAGTTCTAAAACAAGCAAAAAAAACTCACACAGATGATTGAGTATGACAGCATTATATGGGGCAAATCTACAACAGAGCTATAAAATGCACATAATTCAGGAAACTTATCTCTTCAAGGAAAGTGAGATCACACTTGGCTATTCAAGTGTTGAGAATAAAGAGTTAATTTCAACTGTATTCACCCTTTGAGGAGTGGGTTTTTTCAATGCCTGCAAGATCCCCTGTAGCGAATATATGGAGGGCATGATGGCATCAGCCCATAAATATATGGGAATACTCCTCAAAGGGTTAATGATTGCTCCTTTGTGTCTTTCATACAGAACATTTAAAAACTTGACAGTTTTGTGCTTAGTACAAAGTGATACTATTTCAGAGTCTGTGCCTGATCTTTCCAAAGATGTTCAGCAAATCTTAAGAGGGTGTACCAAGTACCCCTTTCACAAAGTTTTGGCAAAAACCCCCTTAAAATTTTATGGATAAAATATGATGCAGAGCATCAAGAATATAGCAAGAAATCACTTTGTTTTGCAGGCAGCCATTTTGCTTTCAGCAGTCTGTCAAAGAAGGTGATTAGATAATTAAAAAAATGAACTGCATTGTAGCCAAAATGGAAACTGGTATACTAGGAAGCAAACAGGAAAAACTTGATCAAACCTTTCTATTCTTTCTTAGCCTCAGCAGATTTTTTATTTTCTTTATTATTCTTTAAATATCATCAAAAATTGCCAAAAGTAGTTAAAATTTCAGTGATTTTGCACATACATCATCTCTAATATACAGTCAAATTTGGCTATAACGTCGTTGATGGGATCAGGGAAAATTGTCATTATAGCTGAAGTTGGCTTTATTGGCATTCCATTTCCCCACTTTCAAAATGGATTTGGACATAATTTGACTTAGTTTGATTGTAATAACATTTTTACAAGTATTCACAATTCCTTTGGTGAGTCTCTATGCATATTGCTTATATTTTTCAAGTGTTAAATTTTGATAGTAATGGTAAACATTCAAAAACTGCTCATTTTGCATTTCTTTGGGATATTTTCCTTGGACATCTGGAAATTTCAGAATTTCAAATATTTTGAAGCTCAATGAGGCAAATTAGGTGACACAAGTCTCTTACATGGACCATATTAAAATTTTCCAACAAGATTCTTAAAATGGCTGGTTAATGATAATTTTTTACTCAACCATAATGGATTTACTCTAAATTATTCTTATAGTGGAGAATATTATGAATCCAAACTTCATAGTCCTAGATCAGTGGTTCTCAACCTGCAGGCCACTGAGATACAGCAGGTGGGAAGTGACAAGTATCTGTAAATTTAAAAATAGCAATTAACAGTTATAATAACAGAAATTATATTACTTTTGAAGTCTATAGTGGACATTGGATCACTTTCCAGTTCTTAAGGTGGGCTGCAGGAAGGAAAAGGTTGAGAACCACTGTCATAGATTATACCATTCCTGACATGAAGGATGAAAACATTGACAATATGGTCAACATATGTGCTGTAACACTTGGAACATCTCTCTTATCATACTTCAAGTAAAAAGTAAAATGACATTTCTTGAAAAGAGTTTTCCAATCATATGTATTTGCAATATTTAATTGTTCTTAAGTTTAAAATGTTTCATTATTTTATATTCACATACCACTATGAGTGGGTGAATAACTGGCAGAAGTAGGAAACAATAGCAAGCCAGGTACACCTTGTAGTTTCAGTTAGCACTGAAAAGGTGCATTTTAGACTAAACTGGTACTTTCATCCCCAGACTCATGAATGTCTTCAGATGGAGTTTCTGTCTGTTTGGTTGCTTCCAAGATGCATGAACTTTTCCTTTTTTTTATTATACCAAACACTCAAGAGTGTAGCTACAGCAACTAGTTTACTTTTATAACTAGTACCATCATAATATATACTTAATTCAAGGCTTTGGACCAGCCAATAACCAGGAAGTAGGCCTAGGCTGTTGAAATGAATATTACATTTTTTGCTTGGATGTGAAGTCAGTGAGTAAACATGGGCCACTGTATTTGTATTGTTGAACAACATTCCTATTTTCATGCATGCATCTTTTGCAATGGGTTCCCTGTGATTTTTCAAGGACCCTTTCATTTTACATCTAAGGGATTCAAGGAACTCCAAGGCAAGAAAATCAGTGCATTCCCTAGGCCACTGGATTTTTCTCATTGGTATACTAATTGCCCTCAATTTTTTTCCTAACCAAGGATTTTGAATCCCTACATTTGAGACTGTTAAAATCCAAAAAATAAATGACTTTGACTTAAAATTTGAATCCTAGATACACTACTTGGTGACCCAGGCTTAGTTTCAGCCTAAATTTCATTCAATGCTCCCATCTGATACTGACACACCCAATTCATAAGCAGTCATAGCAAGTGTGATATGTCAATCTGCTTTTATATGCTCTCAGACAGCTGTAATCACCTTCTCAGCCGTTAAGCAATATAAGTACCTAGTGCATAGGTTAATGGTATGGTCTTTAAATCCCTCCCTGAAGTGATGCATTTATAAGGTTGCACATCTGCATTAAGGGGAAGCCTCCCCTAGAACAGCCTGGAACTCCTCCTTTCTTTGCAGGAAGCTAGGATTGCAAAATGCAAAAAATTGCAATCCATGTTTCAGCTCTGAATAGATTTTAATCAGTCACCAGAAATTTTATTTGAATTCATTAAGCAAAGCAAAAGGCTGTGGTTGGATATTGAAAATGGACAGAAGTCCATGCAAGTAGTTAGTGAATGTCTTCACATTTCTTGTCCAATGATCATGCAAGCTTGAAAAACTTTATCACATATCTTCTGATGTGATCATATCAAACTTCCTATTTCTTGATTAATTTATTGTAACCTCACAGTGATTGAAATCTTTTAATATGACATTTTGAACGGTCTGTTGAGAATACTAGTAGATCAATATCTGCAATGCACAAGCATTGTAATAATTGCTCCACTGAGGTAAGGCTATATAGGTTGAAAGCCAAGGATTTTTCTATAGCCATACCCTGTGAAAGATTATAAGTAGGGAATAATTAAGTGCTTATTGTGCTTCTCCAAACTTCTAGTATCAATGCTTCCAACGCTGGACAAAATGTTATGTAATTTGCTATAGAATTCCTGCTTTTCAAAGTCAGGTAATAGATCTATTGCAATGGAATATATCTAAAGGGCATAAAGTACTTGATATGTGCTCAACAAATCCTTTCATAGGTAACCCTGAAATAGGGCAAGAAAAGGACAGACCAATTTGCCGGCGTTTCATCTCCTCTTGCATCATCTTAATCCTGTCCTCATATTCCTGTTGCTTCTTTTCAGCTAGTTCACGAGCATGTATTTCCCTCTGCAACCTCTCCCTATGCATCAACATGACAAAATCATTATCAGGGCCACACAAAGATAACCAAAGATGAAAAGCAGAAGGGATACAAGAGACCTCTCTTGCTGTTTCTGCAGCTTTTCTTCCCGAGCCTGGGCCTTCATCTGCTGCACCTCAATAGTGTCTGGCTTGCGACGCCGCATGTACAGTTCATGGTTTCCCATGCACAGTGCCAAAATCCTCTTGTTAATGCGGAGACGTGGTGCAAAAAACACAAAGTCGGGAGCCTTCTTGTCAATGGGCTTGATCACAAACTTACGGTCATTGAATGAGATGTTCCGGATCTCAGACCATGGAAACCCAATTTTTGGAGTCAATCTGTTTTTGCAGATAGACAACTTTTAGTGAGATTCTGACAAGATGAGAATAAGAGAAGGAAACTAACTAGTCTTCACCTGTCATCTTTTTCATAGATGTTGAGTCCCAATGCATCTACTCCCAGGTAGAGATCAGTGCCCTTCTTGTTCTTAATCTCAAAGTAATTCACCCCATACATTTCCAGGTCCTGTGCAATCTTGAGATACTCCATCATTGCCTCCTCTCTACAAATGACACACAGAATAATCAAATGAAAAAAAATTCCTGACTCTCATTGTCAGACTTTTCTTCATGCTCTCAAAATATTCCACACTAATATTCCACTAGACAGATTATTCCTCTGATAAAATGCTCTTCTCAACTGGCAGATTTCTCTTCTGACTGATGTAACTCAATCACCCATGAAGCAGTCACTTCTTCTGCCAGTGTGCATGAGGTGGTGCTTGTGATAAGTAGTACATTCCATCTCAGAAGGGAAGAGACAAATTGATTGTGGACACCTACATATTCATTCTCCGCAGAAAGAAATCATGAGAAACTGTTTGACAGTATGCTGTAATTCAATGCAAAGTCCATGCAAAGTGACCAATGGTCAAATTTGTAAGATTAGTGAGCATTGTCATGCTCCTGACCGAGCCAAAGTTCAAATGATGCTGAAGTCAATGTAGAAAGCTGTTGCAGTTGACCACCACAATTGAAACTTTCCTCTAGGGCATTGCATTCAACCTTGGCAAAAAAATAAAATTTAATGACATAAATTTTCTTCTCTTTGTCATGAACCTTTGACATCAGCATCCTTATTTTTTATTCTCGAATATAACACAATTTGTCATCACTTTTGATTGTGGTTTAAGTAAAACTGAACTATCCCTGAACGAAAAGTCATGTTCATAAATAAGTAGTTCGGGTGTTTTTTGAGGGATCTAAAGAAAAATTATATACAGGAAATACAATTTTTTAAATTGTTTGTCTATGGGATTTTGTCAGGAGTTTTCTAACTGGGGATTATTTATCTTTGAATATTCCATCGCTCACCCACAAAAGATATCCAAATGTGTCTCAATGTCAATGAGTCTTACCTACTACCTTTTTCATCTCCTTCCATGAAACGAAAATCAGATCAAAATTAGATCGCATGAAAGTTGGTCTGGCTCAAGACAAGACGTCAAGGAGCAACATTCAAGTATAAGACAAGCTGCAGGCATTCATTGTCCATGAGGCAGAATCGGCTGATAAATGAAGTATTTAAAAAATGCACTACTTGTGAAATGCTTCAAATAAATGAGAAACTAACCTGAGCATGCCCTTGTGCTCCTTGTACCAATTGGTGATGCGGTCTTCCCATTCCTCACGACTCAGCTTGTGCTGGTCCATCACCCTACCAAAAAAAAGTAGGTGTTTCTAACCTTCACACACTGAATGCATCCAATATATATTCATGGAGAGAGATTATTGTCACCGTTGAGGGAGAAGGCGATCACTGGCTAGAAAGCCTGGCGTGTGGACATCTGTATTGAAGTCACCATATTTGGCCTGGACGGCATAGGAAGCAAGAAGTACGGACGTTTCTGGTGGACAGTAGATATCATCTGACAGAATGCCACTCTTCACTTGAAGGTAAAAGAGTCGCTAAACATGGAAAACAAATCATAAGAGATCTAAAGAAGCAAAAAAGTATACAGGAAGGAAGATTAATTTCACCAGTGTGATGTCCTGGATTAGCTCCTCTGCCACATCTTCTGGATAAAACTTGGCTCGAAATCGGAAGTGTAGAGGGCTCTCCTTCTTTACATCTTGGCTCAATACCTGAAGGTGTGATACAAGACTCTCCTTTTTCACTGCTAGAAGACTTTTTATTTACCTTTTAAATATGAAGACTAAGAGTGACTTTCTTTAATGGGCTTTCACATTAAAAGGCCATTTCATACAATAAACAAGACACATGAAGTCTAGCTCTCCACATAGTTGGGCAATGCAACTCTTAACTTAGAGAGCAAGTAGCTTGAACAAAAGTAGCAGTGTTGCCAAAATGACTACCCATGGATAACCTTTCAATGAATACGATAGCAAGAAATTTTCTCTGAAATTTCTAATACAAATGGCTTCTTTCATTGAAGAAAAATTGGTAATAATAACATGAAAATTGCAAAGAAACAATAACAAAATAAGTTTATGTATGGAGATTACTATAGTTCAGTTTCTAGCTTGCATGCCCATCTTGACATTATCTACAGGTGTGCTTCAGGTTCAGTTTCAGACATTTTACCTATTTGTAATTCTCGACTTCCTTTACAATCAAAGCTCTAACATGCTGATAATCTCACCCTCAAGTGAAATACAAATAGTATCCTCCTGGTAAGCAACATTGAACTGCACATTTTATTATCCTCTCCTCTTCATAGTAATTAAAGTTGGTGCAATCCACCTGCTAAATCTTGCAATTGTGGCAAAAAAATCATGGCCCATATTGCAGGAAAGAACCACCATTGCACCAAGGCAAAGTAAGGGACGCCTTACTTTGCCTTGGTGCAATCCTGCAGGAGGGCAGTTCTCCATATGGTTCGTAATGGTGCATGCTAGGAGAGAAAGACCAGATGATGGCATGTGAAACCCTATCTAAGGAACGTGATCTATGCGCTAGACAGAGTCGCCCCCTGCCGGATGATGCAAGTGACATCATCAGGGAGCAGAAGATGCGGGTGCGGATGACGTCACCGCATATTTGCACGTGTCTCTCCACCTGACCATGTTGACTTCCATCTTCTTCCCTGTCATTATGATACGAGAATCGCCTTAATCTCGTTTTATTTTTTGCCTCATCACGCGTTCGTCTCTCTCACCAGGCATTCCGACCGAGATAGGGATTATACAGAAAGCTGGCAAGTACGAACCATGTCCTCGTCAAGTTTTATGGGAATCAACTCGATAACCCAGGAATTCCTTTCCTGTAGGTCATGAATGAGTCAACGCCGTGGAATCCCCTGCCGTCAGAGAGAAGCATTCGAGCAAAATGAAATCTGTCGTCGTTTAGCCAACCCATGATCTGAGCAAACAGGACAAGCTCCTCTTCATGGGCAACGGATTGTCTATGAAGAGGGATTGGAAAGGGAATTGTCCATGATTGATTGCTTCAACGAGGACAAACCGTTCTTCCATGTCCACGTGAGGCACGCCACACAAGTCCATCTTCGTTCGGCCCACGTTCTAACATGCCTTCCCGCTAGTGTCGTGCTGTTAGATCATGGGAAAATAAAGCGGATTTCATGCAGTCAGTCACCTTGGGCATCCGCAAGGTGACTTTGGCCAAATCTATATCCGCTTATTCATTGCGCTTGGTCCTTCGGCCTTGACCACATTCTCGTTAATTTAATCGCATCTAAAACAAAAAATTACATTATAAAAACCCACTCTTCAAGTTAACTACGTATGGCCACATGGAACCCATAAATAAAATTGAAATAAGAAAATTATTAATTTTCTTTGCTTTCACTTGTTTATCAAGCATTATGACTGCGATAGATTATCAGCGGACAAGAAGTATGTCACCTTTTTGTTGAGCTTCAGCCAAGTAGGGAGTCCCTTAGAGTCGGTGTATTGGAGGCCAAAGAACCATATTTCCCGCAGTCCAATGGTCTTGACCACTTGGTCAAATAGTTGCTTGCCGGTCGTCGACGGTTGGATCGCGAACTCCAGCTCCGCGTCCATCGTCGTCACGCGAACGTTCACCTTCGTGTTCGAAAATATAAGGAGAAAAATAAACAGCACCCATTTGATGACCAAATTTTCATGCAATGACCAAGGTAACTGAAATCGGAGAATGTTCCGTCTTATTCCTTATCGGTCAGTGAAAAGGACAGTGTCAAATGCAAATCGGAAAGGAAATTTCAGGAGAATTCATGATGCATGGCGTTGGATTGGCATCTAGCAGAGATCATAAAGTCTCTGGGGGCAGTGACCATGCATGCATGACTTGGACTCAAGGAAATCTCCGCCCATTGATCGAGAGAAGAGATATCAGATATCCCTGGATCCAATGGACAAGACATCTGACCTTTATCCCGCTTCACAACTGGGTCGTCCTCCTTCCCTTACAGAAGATCCCGAGTTGCTTCTTCAGAAGAAAAAAAAACCATTCCAAACTCCCACACCCAAACGATGGCCAATTAAGAACATGGGTCATCTGTCGCTGGCTTGTTCAATGAATCATTAAGTAAACAAATTAGATTGAAGCCTTCCAATTTTATTAAATACTACCGAATTTGATTCCTCTCTTCGTCGATCTGCCCGTGCTGCATTTAAAATTGTGTAATGCGTGATGGAGAGAAGGATCGAAGGTAGGAGAACATCTGGTTCCGGAGGTCTGGGCACAGAGGACGATGGGCGAGGAATGGCCTCGGGGTCCCGCCATGCACCGCTTCTCTTTCCCAGCCTTTAATTGAGACCAGTGTTCCTTCAACTAGTTCCTATCCCGTTTACCTCCCCTCCCCCTAGTCTTCACAGGCGCAACCCAATGGAATCTGCCTTTCCCCTACCTCCCTCTCACGTGAGAGTCCCCTTGCGACATAAAAACGGAAGATGATAGAATATATCAAATGCAGCAGATTCGGTTGCATCACAGCCTATCCAAACAGAGTGGGCGACAAAAAAAAAATACTCGTATGGGGCTGATGAAATGGTGAGTTCTAGTTCACCATGCAATGCTAGCGGAGCGGGAACAGGTGTGTGGTTAGTGTGGATAGATGATTCAGTCTCGACTGCTGCCACCATCGCCAGTAGCATCTGGCTTCTCATTTGACCAAAAACATCCAAGGAAAATTGCTTCAGCCTACGGATTTATGGGGGGAGGATAAATCTGAGCGGAAGTGAGGACATATCTCGGAATGTCAACAAGAGCCACTCACTTCTCTTGCGCCATTCCTTAACAGACAATGTTGACTCAATTCCATTCCCTCTTCGCTATGCCCTGGAATGGCTCGAACTCATTCGAAAGGAAAGAAGCAGGATTGAGTGACTGGAAACAGGACATGGAAGGGGGGGGGGGGGGGAAGACTACTGTTATCGCACAAGAGGGTTCTCTTTCCAATGCGTATTGGGCTTCCATGAGACGTAGAGAGAATATCCCATGCCCGGACACGTCTCAATTCAAGGGGCGGACTAACATTCACACTTTCGATTACCTAGGCCTAAGCCCGAGTCTCCATGTTTTCCCGAAAGGCGACATTACCCATCTTCCAAGGCTGATAGTTGGTTATCATTGAGGTTAATCCCAGGGCAATTGCACGATAACTAAGTGCAGGCTCTCGTCGCAAGAAGAATCCCCTTCACATTACACGGCATTGCAAGAGTCAGCTAATCTACTATATCCATGCCTAGGCCGGACAGACCTGACGTTCAAACAAATACACTGAAACCAAGCCTTCGATTTACGTTAGGATGTGCATTCATCATCTTCGACCCCCTGTCATGCCGCCACGTTTTTAATCATTCGTGGGAATGGGAGGGAAAGAAAGGCTGGGTTTCTCACGTCTCCTTCCAGGAAACGTGTTAAACCGAGTAGTCAGACTCACCGAATTCACCATTTTCACTTCTCGCCTTCACAGCTTTTTTCCCTCGAGAGTCGATATCGCCAATACACGATCGGTCACCTTCGTTCAAACTATATTCGCTTTGTTCCAGGAGGGAATAAAAGAAACTTGCGGTGAAGCACGGGTTCGGACTGACAAAAACGTCAATCTCTAGGCCTAATGCCTCACTCGTAAGTGCTACGTTAAGGCCTCGATGATAGGAAGAATGACGAATGAAGTGGAGACAGAGGAGGGGGGATGATAAGCTTCCTTTTAAATTCAGAGATTACGGTCTAGCACTCGTGGTTTATGTCATACAATTGCAGAGACACACGATCGCAAACATAATGCCCCTTTCTCATATAAATGCTGGCGACACAGGAGAAAGACGAGAAACGGAGCGGAGGTAGGCAGGCCGGACTACGACGGGTAAGCACACACGATAAAGAATGGCGGAAAAGACGAGACGAGTGGAGAGAGTGCAGGCCGGTTCTCTAATGACGTCACATCCCGCCAATGACTCAACGCTAACCGCCGAGGAGCACAGCAAGCACTATACACCTCACCTCCCCGGCCTCTCACTCCCCGCGGGATACGCGCGCAACTCTGCACAAATACAACTCGTCACCACATTCAAGCTGCACCGCAGTGCGGAATGTCTAACAAGCACCTCTACCTCAAGCCTTGCAGCACCTGTTCAGCAATGGTGTGGATATTGCGGCCCTCTAGTCCTCTATCGAACGGACAAAAAGCAGAGAGATAAAACCTTGCCTGAATGAAATGAATCAAGCCTTCTATTCAATCGTGAATGGAGTTTTAAATGAGAGTAGTATCATCTATAACACAAACGGGAGGAGACCTGGACTTTGAAAATAAAAAACACAAAATAAGTCATCGCAATACTTCCACCGAGCAACAATTTCAAAACGAAGTGCTGGAACGTAGTGGTCCATAAACGAGGGGGCTAATTACATAGCATACAGACATGTTCTGAATTCTAAAATAATGAATAAATCTCAAATTCGAAAAGGCTATGAAATCAATCTTTTTTTCGGATGACTGTTCACAATAGCCCAGCATATTCATATAGACATGGTAATTGTGACTGAAACACATTCACTCTCTTTTACTGAAGAGTACAGGATGGTTCACAAAAATGCTTCAAATTTTCTTCAAACTGTGTTATAAGCTTCAGCTCATGGTGCTGCCAGCTTTGTTCACTGCATATTCAAATAGGAAAAGCCAAGCTTTTCAAAACATTTTAATGTGCATTGACCCATGAATAGGTCTGTTGCTGGGACCTGAACACAGTGAAACATGCACATGGTCCCAAGAGTATGGGGCCATATTCTTATACACCTGATCAGAGTATGATCTGGCAGAATAACAAATCCCCAAACATCAGACCCCACATAAAGTTCACATTCCACTGTTAGTGCACTCACCTGAAATTTACTCATTTGATTTTTTTCCTTAGTGACATGTAAAGGACACTTACACCCAGATGGAAACCTCAGACCATTGCAGGTCTTAAAGATGAAATAATGTGTAGCATTGCTGGAATTACAGCTGACTCCTCCATCCTACTACGGTAAACTAAGCTTTGTAGATTTTAATTTGCAGCAAATGAGATGGGCAGCATTGTGAGCATGTCATGCTATTTCATGAAAAAATTTTGAGCTTCCCTTTCAAGTAATAGCTGTTGCAGGCATCTATCTATATTCCAATCTGAGTAATAATTCATAATCAGAAAACATTTCATGAGCCACCTTGCAAATCAATTTTCATAAAGCATTTACTTCAAAGGTATCTACCAAATCCTCATATGCAGCAAATGCATAATATGATAACCATATCAGGTAAACCAGACTCATTTGCTCTGGATGAATTTAAATAAACAATGTCCCAAACATGATATTTTCACAATTTTACAGTAGCCATTCAAAACTGACTTACTCAAGCTAACAATAAGCTGGAAGGAGAATAGAGAAAGGAGAGCATTTGTGAAAATTATCTAGTCTGATTTTATTTGATGCAGGCATATAATGCTTTTGTTTTAAGAAACAAAGTAAGCAGCAAGCTTAGTTACTGTCACTACTTTTAAAATACTGTACTTAGAACTTGAAAGATATCAAATTTCAGATCCAAGATATGCATTTTTTTTACTCATAATCACAAGGGAAAAAGATGCCAGGAAGGTTGAAACCTAATTTATCAGTTGCTCTGTGATTACTATAATGAGCTCCTGAGAGAAAATATTTAACTATGTTGATTTTATTCTTGAAAAAATCTATAGCAAAAACACATTCAATTAAAATTTATAAAAGAACAGGAGACAATCAGGCCAAAAGAAAATTTAAAACTCACTGGCTTTGGCATTTTGCTGACTTCAAGGACTTCCAAGTGGATTGGGTGGATCTACTGGTGATGAAATTAAAAAAATTCTTCTTCAAGCAGTCATAGAATGCCACAGACTCACAAAAAAAAAACTACAAATTCATACAATACAGAACCTGCAATGAAATAGAAACAGGAACATCGAGATGGATGCTTTGGCATCTGGTAGAAAGCATAAACTTATCTAAACCAAGGACCACTCCATATGATGGATAAAAAATTTTATTTTCCTTCAAATCTTTTTTGGCATATTTTCATCTACTAATTAGGAACACACTTTGATGTCTGCTTTACATACTTAGCATAAGGCAAGAATAACTGCTATGAAGATTTTCTGTCATTATGATAGGATACAGTGTGCTTGTCAACCAACCAACTTAAGACCAACCATTGTAACCAACTGGTCAGACAACATGAAATGACCAAATATAAAAAGGTTGGCTTACCCCAGAATTTTGTGAGATCAGGCTGTGTGCATGTTCATGCAGAGTCTTCAGAATGCCCAGCCCAACAGTACATGGGTGAAAAATTATCAGAGAGTCATGTGTAATCCATGTTTCATTGGATGGAACACATAGTGAACAAGTAGACACTGTCCACTAGTAAAGCAAGCTTCAATATGTTAAACTTGTTGAAGTCCATCCAATGAAGTGTGTATGATACACATTTAGAGAATGCTTCACCAGTGTGTGGTCAGGCTTTATATATACCCATACACAAGTTAGAGCAATTATTTCAGTCAATAACCATGATTACCCACTGAAATCAGTTCTTTGTCTTCCTTTTCCAACTCTTCAATTTTCTCCTCCCTTTGTAGTTTATTTCTTTAATTTCCCATTTTCCCCCACCACATGCTTTTGGCCACTTCACTGCTCCCACAACACAGTTATGTACATACTACCTTAGGTGTCTACATGCAAGTGAAGTACTTTAGAATGGGGCAAGTAGATCCCTGGGGGGCGGGGGGAGGGGGTGAGATGAATCCAAAAACAAAGAAAGATTTGAGTAGCCACAAAAACTATAGTTTCCATTGCTTTTCATGAATTCTTTTGTATTCTTTCTCAAGTATTTTGAGTTGAAATTGACACATTTCATATTACTGTCTTACATAAAATAGTTGATTAATAATAAACTATAATCTACTATTACATCATCAGCCATGTTTTTCATGTTCAAAATAAGCCTATTTTGTAGGACTGAAAATTTGAATTTTCTGCAACAATTCTAAGTTGCTTCAAGTCTTGCCAGTAGATGGCCAGCAATACTTTTATGGGAATACTTTTTAATACTTTTAAATTTTCAGTTGTTTTTCTGCAATATGTATGTGAGTGCTATTAGAGGAACTGGTAAATAGTATTTAATCAGAAAACATATGATACCATAAATATATAGAGATAAAGATTATTAAATGAAATAAATGAATAAGTTAATAAAAAATATATATAATTGTATAAGGTATAGGTTAAGAATGTGCATACAATAATCTATAAATAGGTACTTATATACAAGTTCTTAACATCTTATTTCTGAATGAAACATCTAGTATTTAAAAGTGGATTCATCTCACTCTACATGACTACTTTTCCAGGTTGCTCTCATTTTTTCAATCATGAATTGGGAAACATTCTCCTGAAATCTTTAAAGCTACCCATCTTTTGAAGAGATACAAATTACAGGTATGGAGAAAAAATCAAATAAAAAAATTAATATTGATCCAGAAAATCTGTCAAAGTTGTAAAGTGGAGTCAACTCACACCTCACTATGGAAGATCAGTCTGTTCAACTAATAGTAACCAAAATGTTACTGTTTAGCTCACTACTTGGAGAGTTGTGTAAGTGACTGTACTTGCCAGGAGTAATTGAGTCTCCAATCATACATAAGGTCTAGATTAAGAATTGACTACTGCTACAATGACTTGTAAGTAGGGCTGTACTGATGTATTGGCTAACACTGGTACCAGTGCCATCAGTCTATGGTGCTGGTGCCCAAAGGACAGGCAAAGTGGAAAAAAATTTTGTGAGGATGTGAAAGCGGCTAGGCCCCGGCCCACCTGTCTCACTGAAAGCCACTCCTATCAGCCTCTCCCAGACAAAAATATGAATTGGATTCTATTCCAGCCTGATTATAGGAACCAGTGGAGAAAGGTAGTGGTAAAGTAAAGAACAGGAAATCATGGCATCTTCATTTATGTCATAAATTTCAATGTATGTATCACTAAAAGCTCTCTACAGCAGCAATGGGTAACAAGCTAACCACTAACAGCCTTATAGAGAGACAGACAGGCTGGAAAGGACCAAAAATGGTCTCTACTTTTTCAAGGAGGCCTACTAATACATATCACATGGCTTCCAAGCAGACCTATTAGAATTTATGGGCAATTTCATCTACAAGCCATAATCGGCACCAACACCGGCAGCAGCTGATGGTTATGAGGAAAAAATTGCCCATTGCTACAGCTCTAGTTGTAAGTGTATTCAAACTACTTTCAACATTATACAAGTTCTTCTATGGTATGTTCAAAGCATAAGTGGAAAACGTTCTTCTGCTTCCCAGTAACCATTGTTTACCTTCCCAGTTAAGGAGGTTTGTGAAGTGACCCTGTGTTAGGGGACTGAACATAGGTGAATGGGGGGGATGTTTGGCAAGAAATCAATTTTAAGCCACCACTTCTGATTCGATGAAAATGCCTATGTGTAAGCCCCAAGCAAGATCTAATGGGGAGTGCACAGAGGTGCAGTCATTCAGAAGCCCTTGGCATTTAATAAAATTGAAGATATGTCATTTGAAAGGGTCTCTAAAGGTTTTTCTGCAGAGAAACACTTCCATCAATATTTTCATTTCTCAACTGGAATCTTGATTTTATTGAATTTATACTCCAAGCCTCCCCTCTGTCTATTCAGTCGGTCAATGACCTCTGAAACACCTAATAAGTTCAACTTGAATGCTTGCTGCATTCTTCGCAAAAAAATGCAAGCTACTTCTTCCTCCAAAATGGAGATCAAGAGCTGGATTTATGAGCTCTTTGGCTTGCCGAAGGGTTTAAGGGTTCAATTAGGGCACTCCATCACTAGACACCAACAGACATTCTCTCAGCGACAGGATGTGTACAAATTGACAATACATACGAATTGCTATGTACCAGGAGGTCTGGCATAGAGCCACGTGCATGAGGTGCAGAATTGAGAACAGGATGAAATTGGAGGGGGCTCCGTTGGGGGATGGAGATCAATGTATTCTTTCTACCCTGAGGCCAAATAAGGTCGCTTGAAAGTGGTGTGAAGGGTATCAATATTATTATTATAAATCTGTAAGCGGAAATTCAGATGACACGAGGCTGACTGTTGACTGATTGATTAAAGTGAAAAAGAAGGGGTTTCCAAGGTACAAGATGCTGTCTAATTCGGTGATCAGTTTCTCTCATCTCATGAAATATGCATTAAACATTATAATCCCATTTTCATACCAATGACAAGGCCACTTCTATTTTACAGTAAGGCGAATTTGATTGATGTCCCCACTCATCAACTTTTATCCTCATGAGGGCGAGATCCTACAACCCTAGAATTGAGGAAATACGCAATACCGAGATCTTCCTGTCAACGCGCTCAGCACGGGAGGAAAAGATCGATCTCCTCGTCCCTGAACTTCCAATATCAGTCACATGGGAATATCTTCCCGTTTTCACACAGGTGCTTAATCTTCCCGTGCCGCCGATATCAACTTCTCGATGCCTCTTGGGGGCTTCATCTTTTCACAGTCAGTCGTCATTTACCTTTCTTCAATCCATTATCATATTGCATCCCGAACACTCCGACCGTCTTTTGTCTTCCTGCTCTTTCTTCTCGCAACATTTCCTTCTTTCCCACTCGCCTTTCTATCTGTTACTTATTTATTTTTCTTCCTGCCATGCCTTCCTGATTGGTTGCTACCTTTCCCAGTAACCTGGTTAACATGTTACAGAACTTTTTCCACCTTTGGTTCAAGGCATCTTTCCCTAAAAAAAAATACATCTGGCACAGAAAAACCATATTAATGCGCTAAAAAGTCATCACAAAGCCTAGTTCATCCAATATAAACAAGGTACATCAGTCTAGTCTTTCCTTGATGGGCATAGGCTTCCAAATAGTTAAGGCCTATTTTCCCCAATATATATTAGACTTTTAAGAACAGCCAAGCAATTTGATTTACCACCTGATGCCCTTTTCCAGTCGCACGGGTTCCAACAAACACATTCCTCTTGTATTTTGTTCAATGAAACAAGCAGAAATAGCAATGATGCATGATTTTCTTATGATACAATGTATCAAGAATCTTCCTCCACACTAAGCTACACCAGACATGCCAATTCATGGCCAACTATAATATCTTCTTATGAAAATTATGGTGCTTTGATTAGTGTCAATAAAACAAGGCCAATCAATGGCTAAATACCATAACCTATATATATATATATATATATATATATATATATACAGTGGATTCCACTTAATTGGGCCATCGGTTAATGGGGGCAGCCAGTTTATCGGGACATTCTGTCAGGAACTGAATCATTTCTATGTAAGTGCATTAAAGTTTCACCGCATATTCAGGACAAAAATCCGCTAATGTTCTGCAGGATCCTCATCAGGGGCATGGTCCTACTAAAACTTTCAGTGCATAACAGATCTTTTTTAGAATTCTTTGTAGAGCTAAGGAAGTTTAGAAGAAATGGATAGGGTATGGCTGAAAGGATGTCAGATGACTGCATCCACAGCTTAAGTCAATCCCACAACCACCACAGAAGCACATTCCATTAGCTGGCGAGAGCTCACGCTCATGTTACTGGAAAGGAACTAGTGCCATGTGTACAGTGGAGGTGGATGCGACGATGCTCAGGGGTACAGCCAACCTTGAAACAACAGCCAAAAAGAAAATAAGCCCTACCAGAAACTGTGCCCTATCAGAGGCTTATCCTGCTCATACTAATTTAGAAGGTTATAGAATACTAAATATACACAACAGCTCTTACAATGCATGAGTGTTAGATTCAATTGAAAAGGTGTCACATTCCACTGATAAAAAGGCCTTAAACCTAGGTGTAACTAACCAGCCCACAAGTCTCACCAGTGGCGTACTACACTTCCTTACCTGATTGATATAAATAGCCCTTAGTACAATCTCAATCTTTATAAAGTGGAACTGGGAATAAACTACGAGCAACTTCTCATAACATGTCCTACATGGAATTGCATTGAGACTTATGATAAGCCGAAATCTCAAGGACTGGTTCAGGCCCATCTTGCTTTTAACGCCAGGAATCACCTGGCTCAGATTTAAATCGAGGCATCGGTAAGGTATGTTGCGGCATACTCTGGGAATAGACGGCTACCGTTTCGTAAGCAGCTGACAGATTAACGGGTTTAACCTGAGCCTGCAGAATAGATTTAGTCTGGGTAAGAAAGAGCCAAGCGAGAGCTACGGCACGGCGGAGAAGCTAACGGAGAGAACCATCTTGACTGACCTCAGGGCAGCCATTCTTGCTCCTCTTTCCTCCTTCCATCTCATTTTCAAGGGGTGAAACATTCGCTTCATGCCATACTCCACTAGGTGTCACAATTATCCACTTGGCTCTAGAACAGGGGTGTCAAACTCAAATCGGTCGGAGGGCCGCATTCCCTACCATACAGATGCCTGCGGGCCGCACCCATAATTTTCCACTGAAATTTGTGGTGACAGTCTATCAAAGCAGAAATTTCTAAAGCACAAGGCGGGCCGGATGAACCACCTCCGCGGGCCGGATCCGGCCCACGGGCCGTATGTTTGACACCCCTGCTCTAGAACGTCTGGACGAGAGAGAGTCTGGCCAACCTCAACAAGGGGCGCCATTTTCGCTCCACAGGGCACGGCCTCCCATTATCCCCAGTCAATTGTTTCGTAAGTCGCTCGATTACCTCATATGAGGTACGATCTTGGATGTTGGATTCCATCTCTTCATGATGAGACACGCAAACGGAAGCTGCGTAAAATATTTCCTTATAGTACATCCACAAATTTTTTAGAGAGATGTCACTGTAATACGTATTACTTCCCATACTTGGGGTAACAATGGCCATATGGTTGAGCCCACTTTACTCCCTTCGACATCATTTCAACGTGTCGGAGTAGGGGAAAATCTTTTACCCTTCAAGAACAGTAGGCCACCCTGAATATGCAAAAAGAGGGGAGGACAATTCACGACACAGTTTCTAACGTTCGGAAGGGAAAACAAGCGAAGGTGATGGAGAAGAGAGGACAGAAGAGGATCCGCTTTTCGGCTATGGATTCCTTGGCTCCTTGCTTATTTTGAGAGAAAAATCCCCGAATCAAACATATGTATTACGTTACATGACCTTTTCATGTCGAATTTCGAGAGAACTCTGTTACGGTGAACATTCCAACCAAATGATCTCAATGTAAAGGGGAAAGGAGAGGTGTACCAGTGAGTAGATTAGTGGAGTGAAAGAATCACAGGCTCAAACACGGTAATGATATCGGTAATGATGGAATTAATAATCAAGATTGTAACTCCGATGAAGATTTGCACCAGTTGTGCAATGAATGACGCCAGAACTTTCTCTCCCACTCCCTGGTGTTGGTTAAAGTATCACCACAAAATGTGAATTAAGTCTTGCTGTGAAGCAAGTGAAGCAAGTGTGAAGCATGTTGACCACTCTCTACAGCCAAATTGGTCCACAGATTCAGCGGGATTTGCAGATCCACGTCTACCCATCTATCCACCACGTCAATAGCTCCCTCCATAAATTCACTCAATTCATTCAATTGTTCGAATGCAACATAGCCTGAGGCATGAGAAGCACCCAAGGATACCGATGAATGATTCCAGCTGAAATGCTTGGGATTGACAATGTTATGCTTCCTGAATATCTTGCAAGGTCCCCCTCCCCTCCAGGATCTCCAGAAGCATTCGACTAAGGATGTCTTAAAGATATCCCGAAAGGAATATCTTTAAGATATCGACTGAAAACGTCTAAAAGATGTCTCTTAGATATCCTGAAGACATCCCTTACGAGTTGTCCGAAACCGTCCGAAAGAAGATGTCTTCAGGATATCCTGTAAAGACCAGGGGACAAGTCGTCCAGTTAGGGACATCCCTGGGATCACTGTGCTGTGTGGGAAGTAGCACTTACAACACCACCAATTATGGAGGGCCGCATGTTGTGCACTCCTGCTCTAGGGGCTCTACTTGACTCCAGAGCCGCGGATAGAGTTATGAAAATTCCATCCCGGTCTTCGTTGCCTGTGATGGAAAATGTCTTGAGTCGCGTGATTCATGGACGCCATTTTGAATCCACCTTTCTACCTCTCTGCCCCCAGTTGAAGTGGAACGATTAAAACTCCTGCTTCTGCTGGTACCATTTCGTGGCATCAGCGGAAGGTGATGCCTTTCTAGGCGTTTCTGGAGTTTCCTCGATATCTGAAGTAAATCAAGAATTTGAGATGATAGCAAACTAGGGCATTCCTGGCGTAATTCCTGAATGCTCTTCACATGGAGGCTATGGAGGAAGAAGAGAAATAAGAGATTCCTTCGACTTTCTGCATTCTATGCTGTTTGGGATTAAACCTGTGATCTAGACGAGTATGAAATGTGTTCCCAACATTGCTTAAGTGGGAATCAGGTGTCATGCCCACACAGTCGAAGGCATTCAAGAAAGGCAGCCTCATTCATGTCTTTCAAAAGATAAAATAGGGTATAGTTGGAAGCTGAGATAAGTACTGAACGAACGTAGGGCAGTTTTGGGAAGAGCGCGCCTGGAGTCAAAATGACGTCCATAGAAGTTGCCCTAACTCTCTCTATCCACGACTCTGCTCAGCCCTTGAGCCTACACTCTAAAAAAAAATAAAAGTCTGTTTGGAGCCATTTTTAAATTCTATTGTAAACATTTTATTTAAACATTTTCGAGAAACCAAGCAAACAAGAGCTGAAACTTTTATTCCTGGAGCTACCTGCATCTCAGGGCTCTGACAAGGCAGCACATAGAGGATCAGTGACGTGCCCAAGGGTTTGGGGGTCACAATCCCCCTCCCCCCCTTGAGATCAATTTTACAGGTTCGATTCTCACAATTTTTTTTAATTTGGTCACAAAAACAGGTTGGGTTATCAGTTTTTTTATATGTTAACACCCCCTTCCCCATTCGGATTTCCTGGGCACGCTACTGTAGAGGATATTCATACGATCACTCCGAAAAAAAAAAAACTATTATAGCAAGTATAGTAGAAAATCGTTATAGGTAGCACAAGACATTGACACGTTACGAGCCCCTTCCGTAACAGAACTACCGAGTTGTTCTATGGGTCGTAATATATGATTTTGGAAGTGAGTTTAAAACCATTTTGAATTTTTCTTCGAGTACCGGAAACCTCTTTGAAAGCGTACAAGCATCAAAAGGTTCTAGTCCAAACCATTACTTTTAAAGTGTACTCGGGCCATCTCCGGCCAAAGGAGGGCATGAACTGGTCCGCACTCACGGGCTCCTGGGGTAGACCCCTAGGGATCTTTTTTCCTGCGGTGAAGATCTTTTCCTGGAACTATAGCAAATTGGAACTGGGACTGGGACGAAATCCCTCAAGTCATGGAGCACTGCAGTCTGTCAAATCGTGGTCAGCAATGAACGGTCTGACTGTGAGCATCGAGAAGAGTACTACCCTGATCTTTTGCCGAAGCAAAGCAGGTCCTCCTGTAGATCGGGAGGCAAAATGTTTGGGCTTCCACCGAGATAAAAGCCTCCCTTGATAGTCTCACATTCCAAGAGCTTGAAAAAAGTTGAATGAGGCAACATTTTAAGCACTATAACTTAGTTATACTCACAAGAGCAGAAGTAATTCAAGGTTCGAGTAGGGACGTTAAGAGGCACATAATGAAGTCCCCTTGTCTAGGTCGAGCGTTCAAACACAGGGTGTCCCAAAAGTCCTTAACTATTTTTGTGCTCTCATTGTTCTCTTTTCCGTTTTCTCCTAAACTATTGCAGCAAGTGTATGGATTATAGACCTCTAATGGACCACCCTTTGAGCCGCCATATTAAGTCACGAGAGCATAAGTTGTGATATGAGGATCCAGGGAAAAAACCTGTGACGGCATTCACACTTGTTTTTAAGAGAAGCTGCGGGACTAGTTCAACAGACACTACCGAATAAAACCCATTGTCAACAAATTTATGAGACAGAATGATGAACTGCAGAATCACTGACTGTTCACATCAAGGGACTCAGCGGATGCTGTGGGAAGACTTTAAATGCAGTCCAAAGAATTTGATATATGCAGCTTATGCTAATAGACGTCCCAGGCATTCCCCCCCTCCAAGGTTTTAGATTTTAGATGGCTGTCTTTTGGCCCAATCCCATGGAATCTTTTTTTCAAAAATATAAAAAACAAGTGTGAATGTCGTTTCTATATCCATTACGTCACAACTTAAAATTGCTCTCCTGAACTGAACATGGTGTCTCAAAGGATACTTCACTGCAGGGTTATAATCCATACACTATGCAATAATATGAACCCGTAAAACAGAAAATATGGCAATACATGGCCCCCCCCCCCCCCCCCCCCCCCCCCCCCCCCCCGACGCTACGCCGCTGGTCCTCATTGTCAATTCCCTTAACCTTTTAACAGGTTGACCGCCATGGGGCGCACCGGTGCGCCTCACTATGTCCCTTTTCCTGCGTCATGGGAAGGACAGGTGCACCCCGTGCTTCATCTTCTCCAAAGGATGTAAAAATTTATTTTTGCCCCAAGGAAAGTCACTAGGCCAATAGGGCCTTGCGGTGAACGTGTAGGCGGATTTAAATGCCATAAGTTAATTCTGCCTAGCGGGTTTTATTGGCATCCCTTTGAATACGTTTTGTTTATCTTTAGAAAAAAGCATTATTTATTCTGTAAATGGTGATATCTTAGCTTACAGGACAAATCGTGACCGATTAGCCCCACCGCCCGATTAGCCCCACTTTACCCTATTGCATTTTGGTTTGGGGTTTCTGCAATAAACTACCAGTCTCTCTTATTCTATGTATCTATCGATTTTTTAAAATGAAGTATAACAACCATCCGAACTTTTCCCCCTCAGTGTAGGGTACTAACACTAGTTATCAATCCACAGCCACAATTTGAAACTGGCAACTTCAAAACTCACTCACGAGAAACCAAGCAATGAATACTGAAACTGCCAAAGATAGAACTTGAACCTAAGTGTAACAAGAAAGTAATACAAGATGCAGAATCTTTTGACTCTCTGGTGCTTTTCCCATGAAATTCTTATCCCTTGGCTCAGTAACCTTCAGAGTTGCTTTTCAACAAACGGCTAAAGGTATTGTTTGGAAATCATTCTATTTATTATTTTGACAAATGGCATAATCCTTCTTTGACTATTCTTGACCATATCCGACCTTAAGTTTGCTTTTGATTGTGCATGATTTTTTGTTTTTCATTAAAATTTTTTTTTTATCTTTCTGCCCTTTTATCTTTTGGCGATGCCTCGTGTGACACTATTCTTGTTGGGGAGGACATTTTATTGACACATACCTGTATATAGGGTGATTAAAAAAAACGCTCCGCCGTTTTCTATGGGAGAAAGTAAGATTCGTATATTCGAATAAAAATTATAAGATTCATAAACTCTTGATATTGGACAAATACAAGGTGTTGAGTAGATTGTCTGGGTTTTTCTCTGAGCAATTCTTTGAGCTATGCAATGTCTCGTTACAAAGTTTACAGGTTACATTACACCTCAAATGCAGTAAAGGGTCTATGTTCCATCATCTCAAAATTCAAATAGTGTAGTTTGCCCTGTTTGAGACTTAAACTGATTTTGACCAAATTCTTATTTTTAAATTGGCTTCAAGACCAACTTTTTTGAAAGGGCTCTCAGATAATACTGAAAATTTTAGCAGAGACGCTCAGTAAGTTTCAAAGGCTCAAAAGATAAACCTTACAGGTTTTTCTTCTCCTATCTAAAAAGTGGCTTACCACAAAAATAGGGGGCTCTCTGGTCAACAACAGCGCCCTCTATCTACATACTGCACCATCTTGTGGATTTGAAAAACCTCTTAGACTCATGAACTTCTCTGTCGAGTATCAGCTGCATCCAGCCGTCCCTTGAAAAGTTATGGCCAATCAAAATAGGGTGATGACATTGTAATTTAACCACGTAGTCAGTAATTTAACATCTGGGGTTGGAGGCCATTTTGTGCCCCCAATATTAAATTAAAACTCAATTTTCTCAGCTTTCGCTCGAAGTATGGACCTATATTTTTTATCTGCGGGCTATTCTCAAAATAATCTGACCGTTTGCCAAATTTCATTCAATTCTGACACGGTCGAGCACAGATCACCCCTCACTTAAGGTGGCATGATCCACCTCTAAACACCTTCAATTCACCTCTAAATGTGCATTGCACGACTTACGCAGGGGTGCTGAAAAAAGCTGACATACATCTGAACGCCTTGTAACCGTCCAATGTCGATCACATAGCCAACGTATAATTTTTTTGCCTTTATGAGACTGTGTTTCTTCCAAAGAAAACAGTGGAGCGTTTTTTTTTCTTTCAAATCACTCTATATATGTCAGACCTTAGTCTTGGATTATGAATGCCCCTTTGGACAACATGTCTTTAAAGGGAATAAAGTGTCAATATCAGATCAGATGGAATTCATCGCATCAGTCAGCAGGAGTTTCAGTGGTACTCGTACATTTCACAATCTTGAAGCCGTTTTCAAAAGAACCCTGGAATCGAATGACTCCCTGAGAAACTTGACTGCTCAAGTACTGAAGAGCATGTCTATATAATTCTCAAGCAGCATTTACGCTGTCTACTTTACGGACAAAAATTTTTTTTTTAAATCATACATTAGCATTCCATTAATTAACATACTCATTCATAAGGTTAACTATCCGAAAGTTCTGACTTCTATCACATAGACTGAAGCAAAGGAACCCAGAAGTCCTCTGGAACAAGTTCGTGTAATAACAAGACATTGTGCGAATTATTTCATGTCCATCAAATGCATGAAAGATAGAAACTTCATGCAAAGCCAGCCAAAAATAAAGAACACGCGAAACATGGAAATCACATCGTAACGGGGGAAGAGTTCATTGGCACGGAAGACCGCTTTTTGATGACATTCTCCTGATCCCAAGAGAATCCTCTTTTGTAGATGATATCCCGGGAAGGATCGTAAGTGATGTCATGGAAGGACCGGGGCCTTTCTACTTCCACTAAGGCGCATAGTGGACCGTGACATTTTTCGGGGACGCTCAATGGTCGAGATCCCATTGGAAGGATGAAATGATTCAGCATCCAAGGACTTTGTAGTTGTTGAAGTCTCCAGGGATTTGCATGGAGCCCGTAATGATTCAGGCTCATCGATGGATCTTCATGACGATAACCTTTCCGAGAGTAGTAATGATGTGGTATGTAAGCAAAAGAGCCATAATCCCAAGGATAGGGACTGTATTCGTAGGGACTCGGGACAGGTTTGGGGATCACCGGCTTTATTTGAGCCCCACCTCCACCGAGGTGTGGAGGAGTCGTGTAGGGGCATCTTTCACAGTCCTCGTTGTACGGGTCCTTCTGTCCCGTGGGACGGTATGGGCCAGAACCTTCATTGTCATATGAAAGGTTGGGCTCCTTATAGATCTTGTCAGGTTCCATCTGGTAATGGTCAGGGTCTTTGTAGTATGGATCTGGTTCCTTGTGGTAAGGGTCAGGTTTCTTGTGGTACGTATCAGGGTCCTTTTGGTATGGGTCGGGTACCTTTTGGTATGGGTCGGGTACCATTTGGTATGGTTCAGGTACCTTTTGGTATGGATCAGGCACCTTTTGGTATGGATCAGGCAACTTTTGGTACGGATCAGGCAACTTTTGGTACGGATCTTCTTCCTTGTGATATGGATTATCTCCTTGATCATAATCCGTAGGGTATGAACCTATTTCCTTTTCTGGTTCCTTGTGGTACGAATCTGGCTTTTCATGATGAGCTTGAGGATCATGACCTGGAATGGGAATCGGCTCATAATCTGGTGATGGATAGAGGAGCACCGTCCCAGGATATCTTGACGGTTTCGAACTAGGGGATTGAGGCCTGTTGGGTTTCCCAGAGGGTCTTTGAAGAGGGGGGGGAGAAGGATAAGCTCCATAGAATGGAAAAGGTACGGAGCCAATGTAAGGATAAGAAAGATACGGGTAATGATAGTAATGAGGGTGATGATGATAGTGTGGTTTCGGTGGGATAGGATGATGATTTTGAGGGCTCAATGGCTTCACTGCCCCTGGTCGAACACTACCAGGCTTTGGAATTGGAATAAAAGATGGACTGGGGTATGGTATCACCACACCTGGACGAGGCTTATTTCCAACTCCTTCCTCGTAGTATTGCTGGTTGGGATTTCGGTAATCATCCTGGTGATCATCATCATATGATCCGTGCTTGGCCATTACCTCTTGGGACTCTTCGTCCTTGTCCATGTCCTCATCGTCTTCGTCCTTGTTTCCAGGAATCCAGGAGTTTGGGGGCAGAGTGGTGATCTTAGCGGTAGTGGTGGTGGTAGTGGTAGTGGCAGGGGTCGTATGTGCCATCATAGGTGTCGTCGGCTTGGGCATCATCGACTTGAGCGTCGTCTGCTTGTTCCCCTGCACCGGTGTGTAGGTGATCCGAATGGGAGGGTATCCTTCATCCCTTCTTCTAGCTGGGTGGAGCGTGACCTCTTCGTTAGGTTTCACCAGACGATAACCTCGGGCATCTGCAATGTAGTGAGTCTCATGAAGTTTCCCATTGGCATCCACATGTCCGTAATGCCCCATGACCACCCCATTCGGAAGCCGTTTCTCGTGATGATACTGTCGGCTTCCTCGTGTCCCAGAGGTGTCGTAACCGAATGCGTACGACCCATCTCCTGCAACAGTGCATACCATCCTTTTATTATGACGAGAAAATGGAGTATGGGCGAATCATAGAACTGCAACTGTTTATTCTCCCCCTTCCCCACCCCCAAATGATATGGTTTTTATTTTTTATTTTTCCGCAGGATGCAGAACAAAATGTGGCAAAACAGTTTTGAAAATACCAAGATAGAGATGCATGGTCTAATTTTTTTATTACTGCTCCCTCCACAAAATGTTTATTTTGCGGGATTCTGCAGCACGTAAGATACTACTTAAGGACAGGAAGCAGTCAGGAAAACCTGAATTTTCTTTGTAGTTTTTCGGAAAGTGGGTATATTAATAGCTTTTCAGCTATCTTTATTTGCAGAGCATACTCACACTCACTTAGACTGTATTCAATCTAGATATGATTCTCTGATGCGTCATGCGTTCAATCATGTGCGTATTTGCGAGAATTTAAAATAGTTTTTCTTATTATCCCCCGGATGCCAAGCAAGCTGCACTTCTCTTTTAGACTATTTGCTAGGAACTCGGAGAGAAAAAGTCTCAACTTCCAGTCAAGGCCGCGAGCTATCAACCGAATGCGGTTTTTCTTTTCTTTTTTTTTGTTGGAAGGATTCCCCGGTTGAACTTTCCGGTTAGATGCAATTTAGACGAGAGGGAGAGAGGATGTTCGAAGTCACCATTGACTGGCCAAGCGAAGAGATTTCTTCGCCCCTCCGCACAATCGTTGCCACCAGCATTCGCCCGTTGGACAATTATTATTACTTCGCACAGGTACTTTTAATCCCAGAAGGCATTGAACTCTTCCGACCCAAGAGGAAAATAGTTCCTTGTTTCCTTGGAGATATCGAACGGTAGGTCTTACCCAATCAGCCTCGAGAATTGCATTCCTGGCAGTGAAAAGCCGAAAGGTGGACTTCCTTTTTTTTTGCAACTGGTACCGCTGGAGGGCTTATAAAAGACTTATGTTAATGAAGTCCCTCCATGAAGAAGAAGGGCCTTTGTCTCTTGGAATTAAACGAGGGGAAACAATTGCGTTATCTTTTACTTCGGGTCTCTTCTTTCCCGTCCGTGTGATTGCCACAAGAGTCAACGACATTACGTTTCCCCGCTTCAATGACCTGAACCCTAAGAGAGGGATTTCATTTCTTCCCTTCCATGTTTTCGACTTGTAACACCGATACCTGCTCCGTCAGTCGGAAACGGGGATTTCTATTCCCGTCGTCGTCGCTCGTGCAAAGACAATAGAGAGAAAGAGAAAGAAAGCGTGTGCAATCGTGGGATAGGAACACACGCCTTTGATGAGCCTTGCTTTCATTTTGACACTTCATGGTTACACGGCCGATGTCGAGTACTTGGAGTTGTTATCGAGTTGGCTGCCGGGGATCAGCAAGAATTCTGGATTCTTCACATTCGTACTGACTCATCTGGCGTGATATTAAATATGCAATTTCAAGAAGGTTACATTTGAAGAGCGATTGACGAGCAGGGAGACGTGTTGGCTCTCACAAATCAACTCTGAAGGTCATGGGCGTCTCTAGTTGGTTGAGGGCAAAAAAAAAGGTTTTTTTCTGTCTTTCATATATGTGCATAGCCGTGCCAAGAGAGATGCAATACCGTCGCGATGTCTGCAGTGCATGTAGTAAAATATATGGCGTATGAGGGTTTTTACGTACGGAAGCCGAGACTGAAGGAGGATAAGCATGAGTGTCACACCACGGCGATGAGACGGAAGGAGTGAGTGCGATGGAACAAATCACAAAATCGAAACGAAGCTATGAGGTTACTTTTCAAAATTAAAATTTTCAGGAAGTTTTTCACCTTTCAAACTGAAAGGGAGACGATTCACAAGATTAGCTGTAATTGGTTAGTAGATGCATGAAAGGCTAGAAAATAAAAAGTTACTGGCAGCGGTGGGATTCGAACCCACGCCTCCGAAGAGACTGGTGCCTTAAACCAGCGCCTTAGACCGCTCGGCCACGCTACCACTTGGGCTTTTTCGTGCAGTATTTACCTTGATCGCGCGACGAGGAATGCGCTGAGAGATGAGAGATAACGCGTAGTCGATTCGGGTTGCGAGATCCGTCCCATGAATGTACACGTGCCGGAATCGCCTGGCAAGTGTAGCATTTTTTGTTCCGTCATGTTTCCATCTAGTAATCTTCTCGGTCTCGGTGATTAATCGGATGATCCCCTCACGGCCTTGAAAGTTCGGTCGTCAGCCCCCTCCCTATAATTAAGACTTAAGGCATCTCCCTTCCGTTCCAAGGGCGGTACCAGACCTGAACGAGAAGAGAGAGACGGAGGGAGGGGGGGGATGAGGATACCCTCACTTCTCTAATGACTTCCTCTCACTTTTTTTTCTTCCTTCCTTCCTTCCTCGTCGACGGTCGTAAACGACCGTTTGCAAACAACGGTTCCGATTGTTCTGATGTCTTTTGAAACACCTGCCAACTTTTCGGCACCTGAAGTGTATAGGCTATGACAAAAAATGGAATTCACAAGAAGTTGGTCTCAAGAAACGCCAATGTTGATGGATGCTACTGAATGAAATGCTCAAATTCTCACGCTTTAATGATATCAGGACGATTCTTCATATTTTCTCATTCGTCCTTGAGAAAATTTTTGTAACGATCAGCTTCAAATATCCTCTTCTCGAGACATTCCCAAGGGGAGGTAGTTTGACGATCACTGGAGCGAATCTAGGAATTTCCGTCTGTATCTCACATAATTATCTAGATCCCATGATATGACGCCATTCAATTCCATTTTCCTTTCAAGTCATTCCAGAAAAAATTTCATCCCTGGAGGATAATGATAGTCCTTTTTTTTCTTCGTCTTTTCCTGTCTTCCTAATGTTGAAACATGTAGAGACATTTGCGATCACCGAAAAATAATGAAATTGCATGAATCGTGCTAGCTGTTAAATGAGGAGATGGGACCAACAAAAGAACAAATATACTGCAGTGTGAAATTCCTGCACCTGTTTTCATGGTGGAATGTTTCAGCACTGGGAAGACCGGCCGATAGGAGTTTACACCCGAAGATAGCTTATTTCTTTATCGCGGAGTTATCGCTGACGGCATGGAATGTCTCACTTGTTCATTTTGTTCTTAAACGGTCGTTGGAGTCCAATGTTCAAAAGTTGCAAATGTTGACAGGAGAAGCAAGTGGTAGAATTCTGGCCAACACAAAAGAGCTTCTAACATCGAAGTGAGGCATATGAAATACATTTTTTTTTAAGTTTCTCGCTATTACAAAGAGCAATAGGTACATTTTTTAAACTCGAATTGATGAAGCAAAGATTAACGGAATGAATGGGCAACTGGAGCAAAAAATGAACCGTGGGGTCCGTTGGACCCCAACGTCTTCACGTACTATTTTCTTTGCCGACCGATTAGGGTTGAATGATCTGACCAGATGGAATACGAGGCAAATTCCAAATAAATCATGGCATATTTCATGTCGTGAGAGGTATCTGCGCATTAATGAGAGATATGAGTATGATGTAAAAGCAGGTTCACACGTGCAAGTATACGAGCATGGAAGTTACTCGCAGAACAGATCGTTCCCATAGGTGAGCACTATCCGTGAGAGCATTTCCAAGGAATAGAGAGCACTCTTTTCGTAGAAATATCTGTACAGACAATGGTCAGCTGTGGGAATGATCTTCCATAAAAGTAAGTTCCATGCGAATGTACTCACGCGCGTAAACCATCCTTAGGAGAGTAAAAATTCGCTTTGTCGGTGCTCTTGGGTCTGTGAAATTCGACCACGATAAAGAGTAAGAGGACTTTTGCCCTGCAATATACTGTACTATACGAGATTCTCCAAAACATCTCCAAATTTGGAAGAGGAAAGCTGCAGTTTCATTGCAGGCACTTGATGTCCAGACTCGGACACTTATGCTGGAATATCTCAGGGGAACTCGTGCATTCCGAAACGTGAGTAAGGCTGCGAGGAGCCAGTGTTCTTGTCTTATCTACTTTTACAACTTTACGATTCGCGGGAATTCTGTCAACCTCGCATGTCTCGACTTAGCCAAGGCTTTTGATACCGATTCTCAGATGAGACTACGGTCTAAATCGAAGGAACACAGGATTCGAGGTATTCTCGGTTGGGTAGTCTCAATACCCATCAATTGGATGGGTATTTGGTCTCTGGGAAGAGATCAAAGAGTAGTCGTAATCTGGGAAGCAGTGCTTAATTTGAGTTGGAGCTGTCCGGAGCTCAGCTCCCGTTCCACGATATTTTGAATGTTATTTAACACTCGATGGTTTCAAAATGTGAGATACAAAACTAGAGGTGTATTTTCATGATCCCAGAATCAAATTTTCAGTCAAAATTATACGCGCCAAACAAAATTCTGAAGGGTTTGCACCTCGCACCCCGATTTACGTACGTTATGCAAACTGTGAGCTCCAATATTTAATTTCTTAGAAATTAATGCGAAGTGTCTTCAGAAGTTGAGTTAGGGGATCTCTCAGTTACGAGAGAAGATCCCCTGGCTCCGTGAAATGACCGCTTCCGTTTTCGTCCAGTATAAAGTTGATAAATTCTACCGACGGCGCGAAATAGGTTTATTCCTCACGAGGAAGAGGACAGGGGAGAATCCGAGAACGGCTTACAGCCTTTGGGAAAATATTTAAAAAAAGGACTCTTTAAGGTTTGGATACTTACGCATTATCACTCATGCGGGACTGAAATTCCCTTCCCACGCCCAGGCAACCAGCAGTCGAAGCAAGATTTTATGCTTCATCCGGCATTCCCTTGTCGATTAGAACGTTATTCTGCCTTCGTAAGAGATAAATCTGATTCAGAATATCACGTTCAATTTTGGAGGTATGAAAATTAAAGGAATTGAATGGCAATAGAGAGTGTTTAGAAGCTGCTGGAACGATGAAGGATGCAAGGGGACCTTCATGCGAGCAGCATGTAGATGCCCTGAGATTATCCTCCCTAGCGAGTTGAAAGGGGATCTCATCCGGACATTCAGCTTCATTAAGGACGTCGATAACGTGGAATGTGACAGATTGTTCCACCTCGACGATAGCAGTAGGACAAGGGGGGATCAGTTCAGCATTCGTAATCCTCGAGTGGTACTCAAGCTGCAGAATGAGTTTTTTACTTATCGAGTTGAGTTCGCGTGAAACGCGTTCGGTGATGTAGCACTCGTACCTGCCCCCTGCCGTGGATATCTTTAACACTCCGTCTATACCTGCTCCAAAATTGCATAATTTATTTCTGGGACACTTTTGGTACCCCAGAGGGTAAGTTGCTTATTTAGAACCCCATTTTCTGGACTTTTGACGTGTTCATTTTTTATTAGTCAATAGTGGTTCAATTGGGAAGGATTAATGAAACATTTCAATATCAGTGCGAGAATATAGTCATAAGATATGCAGAAACAACTATACCTTACAAAAAATCCTTATTATTATGCTTGGGGTATCAAAAGTACTCCAGGTATAGTATGAGGGCCAGAAAGGGGTTAAATACCTTCATTGGCAAAGCGAATAAAAAAGAGAGGAATGTAGTCGGAAGGAGCTGGGCAGTATATTGTCACGCTTCTGAAAAAAATTTTTCAGGGGCATGCATTTTTCAAATGAATGCTTGACTGAGTGAAAACACTGATGTGAAAACAGAGAACTTACGTCTCCCGACGTCCCTACTCAATCCTTGAACCTTGAACCTCGGAAAAAACATCTGAGTCAGGTTCTATCGAAGCGTAATTAAGGAGAGGATAGCGGTCATGGGGCAGTTTGACAACGATGCACTCATTAAGAGAAAATAGAGTTGTAATCGGTAGATACTCCATTCGACTTACCATTCGAAGTATCTGCTATTGGGCTGCCCTGGGTCTCTGGGCACCATAGCGTCATCAACTGGGAACAAAATCATTTAATGCAATTCATATTTTTCGGCATTCAGTAAAAACCCAGAACCCCAAAGCAAATATAGCTTATCGTGAAAGAGCATCTCGAGAATAATGGCATGAAGCATATCGAGACGCAGTTCCTTGCCTTTGTCGATGTCAACGACCGGAGAGCACATGTCCGTAGAATTTACGCTACGGTCTGCTTCAATTGCAAAAATTTATCTTTCCAGCTCTGGATTTTATCAAGTTCGATAAGGCGGTGCTTCATAGGGATAAATTGTGCTTCACCGTCCCAGTTATTTTGTCAGTGTCGTCTCGAAAGGCTGAATTATCTTCGATTCGTGAGGCACTTTGCACTATTTTAATTCTGAGCATTCGTCACCTCGACGAGCTTTTCTAAGAAAAAAAAAGAGACTGTATCCCTTGCTAGATTCTTTTGAGTCCACGCTGATCAAAATGACGTTAAGACATTATTTTTTGAGCATCAGGAAAGGCAGAATTTTTCTGTCTCATGGGACACAGGATCGGTTTCCCTCTGGAATTCTTGATGAGAGGGTGGGGAGTTGTTGATTCACCTAAATGTGACTCCCAGTATGGGAGACGAATATAATTTTTTTTCCCCTTTTTGGAAGTAGCAGTTCTTCCAAATGACTTTTTCACAGGGAATTAAATAAAATTTCAGATTAGCTTACCGTCAATCAGCCAGTAATTGATATTTTGGGTCAAAACACCTATCAAGAAGTGGAAATCGAAAGATCTCGTTCGTCGCTTTTTGTGGGATATATCTGCAATCCTTAAACACTTCCAAGCCTCACAATTTGAATGCGCTATGGGAGTAGGACGTCATATGACAAGTATAGCCCTGAAAGTGTTAATAGTGTCGAAAATGACATGGACGTATTTAATACGAATTTATTTAGCTAAATATATGAATTTATCAACCTAAATGGACACGAAAAAAAAGAAATGATTTATCGGAATCTTCAAAATTTTCCCTTTCCGTCCTTAGTTTCATTTGTTTCTTAGTAAAGAAAATACTGAATTGGAGAAGGTGAAAGTTGGAACTCACGGAGAAGAGGAGGTGAGGAGAGAGAGAGAGGGTGTGCATGGTTGGCCGTGAACTTGAAAACTGGCTTGTCGCCCCTGGCTGGCTGAGCTACCGAAACATCCACGGGCGGAGCCAGACCACTCTCCCTGTCACTGACCCTCTTCCCCCCCCCCCCCTCCTTCACTTAATGAGTTAACCAACCAATCTTCACAAATGAGACTCTTTGTTCCGGGCTCCTGCTTACGCGTTCCTGTCTACGACCCATAACCGACTCTTCCCACTGATGCAACTGAGTCTTTTGTCATGACTTTTTTACGGAGGCGTGGAAATCATATTTTCTATTCCATCTATAGATGGAAGATTCCATCTTCAGAATTTTCCCTAAAACAGATTTTATATAGGCCTTCTAGCTAAATTTTTTAAATTTCTGAAGCGATTTCAATATCCATTTAGTTTTTTTGTCATCTCCTTCGTAGATGGGATCAGATGAACGCATTCCCAAGGCTCTATCGGTGCAAGCGTAGCTTTCGCCAATAAAATTGAGTTTAGACTAGGTCCCGCGAGGTTAACGTGATACACCACCTTCCAAAAGTCTTCCAATGCTTCAAAATTGTTATAAATTCGAATTTCTCAGCAACACTTGCATCAACCCAAGGATTTTTCTACCTCGGGATGGCTTCTCTGATATCTCTGCTGAATCTGCTTCTCTAACTGGATGAAAGGTGCTGTTCCATCTCTGAAAAATTTTGTGAAATTTGTGTGGGTATGATTATTCGATCACAGGGGATGTAAAAAGACTTGTTGTGCATCGCCAACAGTAATAGGCATCCTGTCACGTAATCGCCCAAGTCGACGAGGTTTTTGGCATGATGAAGGGAGTTGTTTCCATGTTAGCGAAAATGGGGATGGAAAAGCAAAGGGTCAATCGTAAATTTATCTCTTTTTTTTTACAAATCATGCAACATTTGAACTTTGCAAACTGAGTGACTTGGAATATCATAGACAGTTTTTCATTCAAGGTATTAAGACGGGAATACGGCAACACTGCTGACTGACCGGAATTCTCCATGGGCCACTGCGCTCGCTTGGTTTTCTGCAATGCTCATTCTTGGAATTTTTCAAGATGTTTCACATAGTCGCCCTCCTTTCGACCCATAAAAGTAATACCTGAAATGTCCCAAGATAGTTTGAAGTAGGACGCGGGAAGTGAACGCAAGGATGTAAACAAAACGCCCATGGGACTGGGAAAGTCAGTTGAGGCCGTCAATATTCGATTGGTGAGGGGGAACTTGCAAACTTCATTATTCTCCATGATTTTCATTTTCTTTTTTTCTGAAGTGTAAACGAGTGATGCTGCCTTCTTTGATGCTGCCAAGTCTAACAATTTTCGTCTTGGTCTCTGTGATACTAAAAAAACCGCCCTCTTGCGCAGGTTCCACAGTAACAGTATTATCAGGATGAAACTGACGTTAAGAACATCTCTTAATCAATAATTTTCCATGCGTCTACGAGAAGTTTTTGAGAGATTTTAGAATATTAAGGAAAAGTGGAATGGCAAGTCCTTACGAAGAACTGTCTTTTTCAGCATAACCCAACGCGATCATTCAAGAAACGAAAACTGGAAGGAAAACTGCCAAGTCTACGTATAGAAGTTTGAATGGACCGTGGACCAAGGACCAAGGACCATGGACTATGGACTCCATGGAATAACCCGTTGGTCTCGAATCGCTTCTGTTCGGAGTCTCGCAGTACAAATTCCTAACTTCACCTTCAAAATTAAAAATGTATATAAAAAAATACATTGAAATTGATAAATTCTGATAGAAAAGCAGAGCGGAATGAATGATGTTCTCTTCCTAGCGTTCACCATCAACAGTCCTAACGCTCACCTTAGCAGGTATTCTATGGTAAGCTGAGGGTAAAGTTGTTGTCGCGAGAATTGCGGACATCATGCATGAATAAAAAATGTAAAAGCATAAAGCTTCCTCTCATACCTCAATTCTTCAAATGGTGTCATTTTGAAACCATTTCTTACAGGTTCTTTCATCGTTTTCTCCATACTCCCAGATGTTCCTGCCGCTGACTAAAATGCTTATATCCTCCCCTTCTTCCCCCCCCCCCCCCCCCCCCCCCCCCCCCCCCCCCCTTTCAGAAAAAAAGAAAATGAAAATCATGGAGAATAATGAAGTTTGCAAGTTCCCCCCCCCCCCCCCCCCGAGCTGTTCCTGTCTTTCGCTATTTCGTCTGTCATATGCGATGGTATGGTACACTCCAAGTTGACTCATCTGGATTGGACTGGAACTTCACACTCACACTCATGAGTTTAAGTTGAGGCTTCTTGCTAGGAGAACCGCTCCTCCACGAGCAACCAAAAAGCCGGCGACTCTAGTTTTAACGATGGTCGAAGGTGGAAGACGGAGGAGGAAACATTGGAGAGAAAACTTGGCAACTCTAGTGGGAATCCGACCCAAATGATTCTTATTGCCCCTGAGATACCCTTATTCTATCGTCCAGGATTCGCAATTAGGACAAAAAGTAATATAGGGTGTTTCACAAAAATGTTTACCATTTTGAATTGCCATAACAACTTTATTCTAATGAGCATTCACTTCAAACAAACACAAACTCACAGAGGAACTAATAAATTTGTATCCTAGTGGAAAAACAAATTCAAAACGAGTACCTCTACCTGCAGAATGCCTTGAACTGCCCATTGACTCGTTCCCTTGAGTTCTGCAATATCTGGCTTGTCCTGAAGGATTCATTCTTGCAAAGGTAAAAGTTGAGTGGACTGAGGCCTGGGGATTGTGCCGGCCACTCAATGTCATCTCTGAGATATGAGCCACCGAGCGAATCTCTCTCTCAGCCACTCAAGACAAATGCTGGCAGTATGGCAGGTTGCCCCATCTTGCTGGAAAAAAATATTCCGTCGGTGCATATCAAGTATCACTTAAGAGGACATTTTTCTGGCCGAAAGTGCATCGCAAGCGGAATATTTTTTTCCAGCAAGATGGGGCAACCTGCCATACTGCCCGCATTTGTCTTGAGTGGTTGAGAGAGAGATTCGCTCGGTGGCTCATTTCTCAGCGAGATGACATCGAGTGGCTGGCACGATCCCCAGACCTCAGTCCACTCGACTTTTACCTGTAGGGATACAGCAAGAATGAATCCTTCAGGACAAGCCAGATATTGCAGAACTCAAGTCAATGGGCAGTTCGAAGCATTCCGCAGGAAGTACTGAAGGCAGCAGTACTAAACTTCTCTCGACGTCTCTGAAACTATTCTGCAGCTATAGGTGCTCATTTTGAACTTATTTTCCGCTAAAAACAATTTATTTGAGTTTCTCTGTGATTTTATTTTTGTTTGAAGTGAATGCTCATTATATCAATAATACAGTAAAGAAGTCATGGCAATTTAAAATGGTAAACATTTTTGTGAAACACCCTGCATATCAATGGATAATAATAATAAAAAACAAAGATCTCAAGCTTTGAGGAGTTTTCCTCTTTCGAAGCTGGAGTTCGTATGATGGAAGCATCGAAGTGGAACCTTCGCACTCGTACTACAAAGGGCTCATTCTTCATCATGCAGCTAAGGGAGGAATTCCCTCCTTTCGTTTTTGAAGGATGATTTTTCTTCGGTGAGCTCATGCCCACGAAGGTGGGATTTTCCTCGCTTCAGCGTCTTCTTCCGGGGCTTCCATCGTCTGTGCGTCGTAGCGGCGACATCTCGAGCATACATCGAAAGCCGACGGCGGAACTCGTGACAGATAATAACGATCAAGTAATGCAGTCATGGAACGAACCATCGGATTCGGAAGGACGCATCCCATAGGTGAGAACCCTTGCGTTGTTTCTCATCCCTAAGCACAGATCATCGTGTTCCCAAAATTTTTACTTAAAATTGGAGAAAGAGAGAGGAATTCGACCAGATAAAATCTTGGAAATTCGTTGGCTTAAGTCAATATGATCCCCACCATTTCGAAGAAAGGCTGTCAAATGTGATCACATGTGACCGCCACTTGTCAAAAGGCCTGGCCAATGATCGCTGGGGGATGGCATCTCATTTTCAGTTTCTTCACTTGCAGATCCCACAGACTCCAAGAAGAGGTTCCGATAAACCTTTACCTGAAGCGATCTTGAACTGCATGAGCACGAGGACTAGCTTTTGACAAATTTTCAGGCTCTCTGCCCTTCGGTGCTCTCTTAATGAAATTGTGTACCAGTAGCACACGACACAAGTCAATTTTGATCATTGGTGTTTTGTATCATCCATATGTTTTATGCAACATTTTGCCCACAATTTCTCTCGATGGGATGATATACACATTGTGAAGCGTTTCAGATTTATACATGATCAAAGTTGACTCACACTGTGTACTCCTGGTACATCGTTTTATTCAGTCTTTCCTGGGAATTCATTAAACTTCCAGCGAGACTGTCACATACCGTAAGTCACGTCGAATGCCGCTATCTTGCCCCAGAAAATATCGAATGTAGCAGAGCATGAAACGTAATCGTTTAATAGAATTCGAACCCAATAACTCTTTCTGCCTGGCAGCTTGGAGAACATTTTTAAGAAATTGCATGAAGACCAGCTTCTAGAATATGTTGCATTCAATAGCAAAGATGATCCAAAAGTGTGAATTCACACATGTTTTTTTTAACATTTTTATTTAAAACACCTTTATTGATCAGTGACGGTCACAATTGATAGCCATTGGTTCACAATGGCGGATGTTGGACATTTTTTGTATCAGTTATATTGTGGTTAGGTAGGCACGCAGTCCGATGGCTGCAGGGGATTTCCCATAGAGATTCCGTCCTGCGATCGCCCGATACGAGTCAAGCTTTGACGCTTAACCTCACCTTTACCGTGTGCCGGTGTGGGCGGCAGCGTTAAAAGTACCGTGTACCTTTAACGCCTCTGTGTTTCTTTGTTATGTTTGGATGGCACACTCCGAACGGGAGTCTCGCGCAATCTCAAAAGCAGAGACTCGGGAAAAGACACGTGGGTTTCGGTGAGATTCGAAAGCCAGTCGCTTCGATGGGAAACCGAATCATCACACCGACTCCTACGTAGGAGCTAGTCAGTGTTACCTCTCACTCCTGTACGGCCTGGAATGCAAACCGTCGAGCCATGTTTTCCGGCCTGAAACGAGTAGACGGCAGACGATTGAGAGAGAGGCATTGTGGATGTATGAGAGGGCAGCATGGGGGGGGGGGGGGGCTTCTCTTTTCCTTCTGTCTCGTGGGGAGTTATTTATAAAACAGAAAATGGAGAGAAAAAAAGTTCCCTCTCTCCCATACCACGCCCTATATGTGAAACACCGCTTTTGCCTCTTTCTTCATACGCCGAAGTACATGTCTCGTCTCGTCGTCGTTCTTTCTCGGTTTCGTGATTTCGAATGAAGGCCCATCGGAGGGATGTCGGCAGGAAACGGCGGCTTTGAAGGGATAAGGTCCGTCCCGGTCCCTCCAAATCAAGACCATTCGGAAACCATCCTGGACGTGGAGGCCTTGCTCTGTGAGTTCTCGATCCCCTCATCATCGTGATACCTCCAAGGACGCCGGCCAGATTGATCATCGATAGTTATTCACCTAATCACCGTGGAGTTCTCGGCGACGATCGACGTTCGACGTCAGCCGCAGTCATTGTCCACGTTGCTCCTGTAGTGTCCAGGATGACCGTCGAAGCTATGTTTGTCCAGGGATAAAATTACATAAGCATCGAGTTATTAATTATGCAATCGTGACTCATTGGACGAGAATTAATTTCTCCTACTGCACCTTACATGTTATTGCCCCATGAAGGTCTACTTTGAGCTAAAAACCTGGATTGTTTTCTCCTATTGAGATATTATCTCATCGTTCTTTATTAAGCTAATTTTATTTTCACTTTCTTGTCAGCCTTTGTCTTTGTCTCTTGTCCCTTGGAAATATAAGCTGAAATTTCCATTCGGTTGTTGAAGACTCGCTATTGAACCGAGGTGCCCCAACTTTTTCCGTTGATGTACTGATGTGCGATGTGCGTCAGGGACGATGCATCCGTACGTAGCCCGAGGTGTTCTGAATTCAGCGTGTGCTAAAGAAAAATCCCCTAAGCATTTCATCCCCAATGAAAATTTTTAGTCAACCCTGGATATAATGCCACTGTTGGTCGTTGCTGCCCTTACAAAAATGTTTTGCCTCAGGTAAAATTAGCACGGTAAAACTGATGTAAAAAGGGAGAAATTTAACTGCTTTTTTATTTTTTATTTTTACCTCGGTTTCACCTACCGAATTTCACCGCTAAACCCGCATTTACGGCTTTTTTAAATCTAAGGGTGGATTTTCCTCAAATAAAGCTGTATTATCGAATAGTTCTCCGTTCAAAAGTCCACCCTAAGATTTACCTCTTCCTTTTAGAATACCCTGAGGTAATTTTCACCTCTTATGATAGGCGTAACATTAAGCCTGAGGCTCTGATTAACATGTGTTAATCACAACACCCATATGGATGTTGCGATCCGAGACCAAGAATTAAAAGGCTGACCTAAGAGAAAGTTACATCATGAAATTGTCGGGAAAATGTATTTCTAAGCTCTATTAGCTTACGTCTTGGCGGTCCGATCATAAGTCCAAGAATTCTGAATGCATTTTTGCATCAGCCTATTTCGAGCTGCATAATCAAAACTTCAGACTCCGAGAATTAGCCTAGCGTCAAAGGATTAAAGGATTATATTATTAAGGAAATTCACATCGCCACACGAAGAAATTGTTTAACCACTGACACTGGGCGAGACCAATTTGCAGTCACGACTGCCAACGCGTCCCACAAGCATGACAGATGAGCGCGAAGGTGTTAGCGCTAGAGGGAACTTCTACCTGGGATCACCTGAATTTCACCTTTGAGTCACATCTCTTCTGGAGATCCTGCTTGCGGAGGATTCCTTTCCCGTGAGCTTCAGATAAAACCCCGAAATTTCCCTCTTTTTTCCTCCCCCCCCCCCCCTCCCCCTTTTTTTCCCCCCTCTCTGGAGCTGTCAGAAGACCCTTCAGGTAAACATTGGGTGAAACAGCAGTGAAATATAGGTTAACGAGGGGGGTAACGTTTTGTAAGGGCGATTTTGGCGCTATAATGCGGGTGGCTCTATATCCAATGAACCGCAGTATGCTAGTAGCTACGATACCGAAATCTCTGAAGGACAAGCTGACTAAATGGACGTGAAGTTCATTTTGCCATCCTTAAATGCCCTCCGATTCTCTACACTTGTCCTATGCTCATTCGTTCCGCGGCTATGAGTCACCTCTCGCGGTGGAAACATATATTTAGCTTTATTCAGTATCGTATGAGGGTTGCGGCGCGTATGCTACTTGGCACAAAATCGAGGAGCATATATGCGGGGAAAAGCATGTTTGTAAAAATGATGGTGCTGGCAGATGGCGGCTTGCGAGGGTGGCGGTATAACGGGGGATCGTCTATGGTAAGTTTATGGGGGAGATTTTTTCTTAGGAAGGAGTTGAGGAAAAGGAAGGGTGGCGGTATATCGAGGGTCGACTGTGTATTTCTTACATAGTTTGACAGACTTTCTGCCTGATCTTCCTGCATCCAGAAATTGTGAAAATGTTCAGGTTATTTCTCTGCAAAGATAACTCCTAAAGGAAGAGATGACTGCATTTGTAAATGAGTTGAAGGACGGAAAGCAAATGTGTAGGAGTGAAGTTTAGAGTGGTGTCTGCAACCAAGACGACTGGAAACTTTTGTTAACTATACTAGCATCCAAAAGAAACATTACAAGATAATGTAGGACTCGCCGGCGCAGTATTTGTTTATTTTTCTCCATGCCTGAAATACATTGAAATGATACATTGAAATTGTGTCACGTCATGAGCAGGGAAAAAATCCTGCCATGCGTAGATAAGAGACAAAAAATATATAATGGCACATGTCACCTCCATGAACATCTCTATCTCTATCTCTCACTCTCTCTATATATATATATATAAAAAGAAGAAAGTTTGTCTGTCTGTCTGTCTGTTCCTTTATGCATTCGGACCCCGCTGGAGCCATTGTAACCAAACTTGGCATGGCCTCCTCTTTCATCCAGGGGAAGGTCGAGGGCTATGTTTCGATTCAAAATTTTCACTCTCGGGGTACTTTCCGGGGTACTGTAGTGTCTGGAATGGCATGGAGAAGAACGACTGACTCCTGGTTTCGGTGGTGCAGTGGTAGCACACCTGACCGGCGATCAGGAGGCCCGGGTTCGATTCCCAGCCACCCCCTGCCTTTTTTTCGTCTACTCATGCCATCCAACTCTCCCCTCCCAGCCACCTGCATTACAGTACCCCGGGATCGCTACAGTAGGTAGTAAGTAATATTCTTTTGATCAAGTTTTCATCGAAAATATGTTTCAAAACGATAAAACATTTTACCAATAAGTTTTTTTTTCACTCCATAATAACTTAGAAAATATCCAAAGCGTTAAAAAAAAAGTTAAAAGGGGGAATGGGGTACGAGCGCATTTTGCGACACCCAAGATCGGTAACTCTTAAGAAACCATAAGGTTAATGTTTCCAATATGTCATGCATGAAATATTGAAATATTGAATTTCCCCGGGCAACGCTGGGTACTTCAGCTAGTCCATCTATAAATCCAGCCTTATACCTCACAATCTCCTTTTCCTTTTGCGCTTGTTCGGGAAAAAGAAACGTGAGTTTTACCAAAAAACGCGGCTTGAAATCACTTTCATTATATTATGGGGGAATTTACATGGTGAATTTCACGCGGATGCTCTAGTAATTGCCAGAGATAATACTCCTCCATTTAGGATTTAGCCATAAAAGTTTCGATTTCAGTCATCTTGATAATATATCTCCCCTGACGTGAGTGGATCCCCCTAATGGAAGGAGAAGCCTTTTCACTCGTCGGATTGTGAGTTGTTTCTCTTCACGTGGGGTCGAAGGAATAAAAATAAACATTCACATCAATCGACGCTTTGGGTGAAGGGTATGAATCGACTGAGAACGTTACCATAGAAGCACTTTGTATCCCTTCTCCCAATCTCTTTTAATCCTTTGTGGTCTTGGGAGGTGAAGGAACTCTGCGTCGGGAGAGCCGACCTACATTTTGGTCTTCTCCTTTATTCGAATTAAATTCATGGTCAATATGGGTGTTTCGGCCTAGTAGGTATCAGGCTGCAGATAGGCCTCGTGGTCACGAGGGGGTAAGAGTCATCTGAGGATTCATTGAGGTGAGTGTCCTCTAGGCTTTAATAGTATCAATAGTCACGATCGTAGTCTTTATCATTGATAACGAGAATGCCAAAGGCAATATATGAGAGAATGACGAGGAAGATCGCGCTGCGGACGACGGCCACACCTCGCTGTGGACTGGACTATTGGCGCTAGTGTGGCAGTCAGCATCTGTCTAAGGTGCGGGCAAGCCATCTTTCAGTCACTCGAAGAATGAAAGTTTCCAGAAATGCAGCGAGGTGGCTCTTAAATAGCTGATAAAGCGAGTCACTCCCTGATACCATTGACACAATTCCCCGCTACTGGTCATGTGCCACTTGATATTTTCTCTCAGATAAACTTAGGGGAAGACATTGAAATTCCTCAATACATATTAAAATATATTTAAAAGGTATGAAAAAAAAAGAAGAAAAGCCAGGGAAACTCCTGGCAATCCTGGAAGAAGGGCAGCTTATGTAGGAATCTGACTCAAGTTGGGAATGACATCATTACAAGATTCTTCCAAATTTAAAAGGCCTTGTCGGGTTTCTTACATGGAGATAGACAGGAATGAAATCATCGAGACTACTCTTGGAATCTTTTCACACGCATCTCTCCAGTGTGGGAAGAAGAATCCAATATACGAGACATTGTATGTACGATGCACGTATGATAGAAGGAACGATCTTGGGTTCTTATCTCGCATAGGAAGCGAAAGCCTCTGAAGAACACAATCGAGGGAAAGTAGAACTCGCTGGAGTATATCCAGCCAGACCGAGAGAGATTCTATGGTATTTTTTTTTCCCCGGCAGGGGAACAGAACAATAATGTGGAAATATAGACTTTTACTCTAGGACTCTTTTAAACGACTTAAAGTCATGCTGCACGTGAGTGTCGTTTAGTTTTGGTAAAAAATTGGGTCGAGGGACGACCCTTCGAGAGCCTCACGTCGGGGACCAACCTAGGACGTGTTTCGCATTTAGGCATTCGGCATGGGGTCGAAGGACAGACCAAAAAGGACCCAACGTTGGAGCCCACATCACTCGTGAGATTTTAACATCGTACTTATTTTGGCCCAACTCGACTTCCAGTGACATTCCCGACTATGTCCGATCTCGTGTCATCCAGAATTTTTTTTGCATTGGGAAACGAGACGCAGTTTCAAAATTTTGAAGACAAACATGACGATGAGACTGACGAACTTGTTAATTCACACCATTTAAGTTTCCAAATTCATTCATCTTCTCCTTCCCCGCCCCCCTCCCCCTCCCCCCGTCACTCATCTACCATAATACTGGGCCCTGTCCTTCCAAAAATCTTGCGTACGCTGCTAGTAGTCCTCCATCCCCGAATCTTCAGCATCGAAGAACATAGCGAACCCTGTGTTTGAAGGATCGAGTCATATACTTCTCCTTGTCAAGCACAGATGTCGGGGAAAGCATGCTTGTTGTTTTCTTCCGCACTCGACGCTATCACTTCGTTTTTACAATTTTTATGTTTCGACATCCTGAGTCCCAGGAACTCTTACGAGCTGGTCTACATAAAAATCGTTATTTTAGTCTTTTTTTGAGTGCGGCGCCTTATTTCTTATCGTTGGAAAAGGGAAAGAGCGGAGCGGTAACGTAGCGATAAGACAGGAGAGCTAGAGCAGCAGGTCCCTTCAGTTCCTTTGCCAATCGCACTCGCGCAGTATTGCCACCGTTCTCGTACCTCTGCTGTCTGTCGTTCTTAGCGAAAAGACAAAATCCACGGAGGAACGAGTGAGTGACTCCACGTATCCGTGGTGCCTGGATGGCAGGTCGGGCTCGCAAAAATCCACCGTCCCGCATCGTCGTGGGTGAGTTCGACCTTTGACCTCGGCCCGAAAGCATCCCCCCCCCCCCTCAATTCTCTTACAGAAACCCCAGTACATTCAGATTAGTCTGACGCTTCAAGGTCTGGGCTGGAGGGTATTTTATTCCGAGGAAGATGACGACGACGATTTCCTCACCTTCAAGGTCTCACTCGCCTACCCTCTTCCTCGGCCATAGGGGACGGCTCGTATCATCCTTTCACTCGGAAAATTTACCGGACAGTTTCCTCACTTTTCAGTGCAATTTTGGAAGTAAGCAAATTCTGTCGCTGCGTTCAGAATTGAAGATGATCTTCTTATGAAACTACTCTTATGAAACGTGGCGCTTTGGAAGCCCTGAACTAGAGGGCAATGAATGCGTCACCACAACTCCCATCCCCTCCCTCCACTCCCTCTATGAAGGACTAATCCTAAAGAGGGAAAGGTCATGTTGAACTCAGACGTGCTCCATCGATTCTTCATCCAGGTTTTCATTTTCTGAGCGACCGGAAAAGAAAACTTCCATAGTTCACCGTTTCACGTGACAAAAAAAACTGAACGGTAATCACGTGTGAAAAATTCTGTAACGGGGGTTTTCCCTTCTTCCCCTCCCGTGTAAAATTGTGGGAATTTTCTATCCACAATGCTCGGCAATGCTCTTTGGACTGAGACTTCCCGGCATTTGGCAAGGGGAAGACGGGGAAGGAGATTTCAGGGCCAGGTCACCATTTCCGGACATAACTTGCCCTTCCGTATGCTCGGTTCCATCACTTCCTATCTTGCGTCATTGCTCTCATCGGGAATCGGCTTCTGAGTCGTACTCGTACTGAATCCGTTTCACCTCTATCATCGTCGTATTACATCAGGAAGAATTTTTTGTCGTTGCCTCGAGGACCCATCAATCATGGTGGGATGTCAGGGGCACGCCAAGTAAACATGGGTTGGACTGTAGCCCGTTCCTCATATTGAGACTACGCATGAAGTGGCTTATGTCATCGGATTTTTTCCCCCTTCACCTCGCTCAAAGCTACTCTGCTACTCATCGATATTTACGCTGCCCTCATTTGGGAAACAAGAGAAAAATTACAATTGTCATGACGTGCCCTCCATTCGACCTGATTGAAAAGGGCAGCCAGTTTCCTCAATGCAGACGGCCACGTGCAGGCACGAACGATGAGAATCAACTGGAGCTTTATTTTCGCTTATTAATTCCAGCTGTCCAATACTGTTAAAAGTTATCCACCGTTATCTTCATTCTATAAAATAAATCGCTTGAGGGATTCATGTTGAATAAAATGATGTAGATTTTGCGGGCCAGTGACGCGAAAATAAAAGCATCGTCAAAGAGAACGGGGACGGGGGAGCGCCACGCCATGCCGCATCCGCACGGCATACACGGCATGCACACGCCCTCTCATCATTCGTCGCACGGAGATCCGCTGGCTTACGTCTCCTGTTTTAGTTCCTCTCCATCCCTCTCTTTCCTCGTGGACATTCCCCATATGTTTTCAGTCTCGTGAATCGTGCTCCCCTGTGTGTCTAAACGTGATCGTGGAGGCGATGAGAGTGTGTTTCACCGCTGGACAGGGGCAAAAGATAGCGTCACGTTGAAAGGAATGCAAAGAATTCCGTTCTTATCGAACACGTATTTAATACCTCCCGATTTTCTTTAAAGGGCATCAAGGCCATAGAGTTTGTATGGGATCCGAGGGCACAGTTTACGTCGTCGTGAAAGGGGAAACCCCAGACCGAAGTCGGTGTCGTCATCATATCGGCATACGTCGGCATGTTAACCTTTCGTGCGGTACGGTTTTGAAATGCCATGCATCATGGAGTCGGTGTGATACGATTAAGGCGCAGATAAATCAATGAGCCACCGGTACTGCAATTTTCTCCCAGGCACAGTAATTTATATCGATGGACGTCCTGAGGCCATCAGCCTACGTAGGTCCGCATCATTGCCTCATAATGGTCCTTTTTACCTTATTCGGGCATGTAGACGTTTCGAAAGCGACTTTCGTTGTCTGTGAAAAAGGATTCGTCAACGCCCACGCACCATTATGGATCCGGACTTCTTTGCACTCATCATGGGACTGATTGAAAGGACCGATAGAAACGGAGATGTCCCTCGGATAATGATAACGAGACTGGACGGTTAATTATTGCGCAGCTCGTTATCGCGTGGCCTGAATAAATGCGAGTGGCTTCGTTGAGGTCTTTCTGAGGTCTGAGAAGAGAATGGCAGAAGTCCAGCACTTGAAGGAGGTGCACTGCCGTACTTGCCTTGTAAAGACCACGTGGTAGAGTAGCATCTGACATTTTAGAAGATGCATTGCACCTGTTTTTGAGGTCGTTTCTATCAGCTGTCAATGATTAGGGCCAAATGTCAAAATCCGATGCAGCTTTACTCTGCGGTTTCGCCTAACGTTGAATACGTTTCTTCTAGAATGGGCATCGTCGATGCACCTGTTCAGTTTTCTCGCACATGGGGGAATAGGAACCGAGACAGAGTAGTTTTCGTTTTTTTTTTCTTGGTCGCTCGTGCACATCCCTGTTGAGAGACAAGGACAGGTAATGACGACTTGGATCCCTTCCAAAGGACTCGACTCGCGAGACCCTTGTACTCCGGTGAAAAACAACTCTCCCTCTCCAGATGACGAAAGTGAAAGTGGACTTTAAATATTTGTCGCCTTGATAAAAGAAAAGAAAAGCAGGTGACTTGAGTGAATGGAGTACGTGAGAAGAAGTCTTCGACTGGGCAGGAATCAGGCCGAGGCCCGAGTGAAGAGGCTACAGCGACTCTCCCTTGAGTTGTCTGCTGAAGAAGACAAGTGTGAGTATTTGTCGTTAGATGTCAGGGCTCATAACAGGACCGCGGGACTCGTGTATCTGATCGGATAAGGAACCGCATAACTCTTGAGCATGGAACGGGTACGTGCAGACTACTCCACCCGTTTCCACACTAAGAGCTGCGGACTGGTCCCGCCCCCATTGTCCGTAGCGACGTATGAATCGTATGAGGCCATTTCTGAGTAGTAGTATGATAAGAGTAAGATGAAAGGCTGGAGGAGGAGGGCAATATTTGTCAGCTTGTCGAACGTTGCATTCATCAGACTTCATTAGTAGAGCTGGAATTCGCATCTGCGGCGCAAGAAAGATCTTTCCTCATCGGCGCATCCGTTCTTGTACCGATTCAGTCGAGCTCTTCTCGTCAAGCACAAATCCGCCTTTCCCTTTCGTCCTAATGACTTCGTGGAGATTTTCCTTCATCACCTGTCAATGCAGTATTTCCCATCTTATGAATGGATTCCAACTCGACCGAGTGACTGTGATCGATTGTTGTTGTTAACTCGGTCCGGAACACAGGGATCCGTGCACCGACACTAATATACACTGACACGAAAATAGAACCTCTTATATACTGACTGGCTTCCTCCTTTGCCCTTCCTCCTCGTGACTTACGGCGGGAACTGCGGTGATACTCGATTCGTGACCGTGTTTTTTTTTTTTGTTGGTTCTTTTTCTCTTCCTCTCTTCCTTTGTCGTGGTTTTTAAATTCGCTTCCGGACATGGCCGCTCCCATTTTCTCCAGGCGGGTGATTCTCGACAAATCCTTCCGACTCAATGAGGGACCTCGTCCTCGTCTATTTTCGACTTTTCTTCATTTTTCATCCATTTGACGAATAGACCATAGATTATGGCCGGGCCACATTGGCATTTCTTTGGTGAGCTTTTCTCATTGCTTGTTACTTTTTTTTCTTGAAGAGCAGACCATTTTTTCAGCAATCAGTTCACACGTTTCCATTTCCTTCGTGGTCTCGAGGAGATTCTTGAGTTTTCTTTAAGTTTTAGTTCATCTAGGCCTACTGCGCACATCATGACCATAGACCCACATCTTTTATTTCCAAGTTAAAAAAAAAATGCTCTACCGTTTTCTATAGGAGAAACAGTTTCAGAAATGCAGCAAAAAATAGTTACATTGGATATGCAATTGATATTTGACAGTTACAAGGTGTTGAAATGCTTGCCAGCTTTTATTCAGGACCCCTGCCCAAGTTGTGCAATGCCCATTTAGAGGTGAATTAAAGGTGCCTAGGAGTGGATCATTCCACCTCAAGTGGGGTGATTACCTGTGCTCAACTGTCTCAGAAGCCAATGAACTTTTCAACTTTAACTTTTCAAGGGACAGTTGGATCCAGCTGATACTTGACAGAGAGGTTCATGAGTCTAAGAGGTTTTTTTCACTTCTGCATGATGGTGTTGTATCCTGATAGAGGGTGCTGTTGTTGATTGGGTGACCTAGGGTGATTTAAAAAAAGCTCCCGTTTTTGAAGGGGAGAAAGTATGAGATTTGTATATTTGAGTAAAAAATATAAGATGAATAAACTCTTAATATTGGACATATAGGAGGTGTTGAGAAGATTGTCTTGTTTTTTTTTTTCTGAACAATTCTCTGAGCCATGCATTGTCCCATTGAATAGTTCAGTTGGATCATTACAGCTTTTTTTTAAATCTGCAGTCACCCAGTCAACAACAGCACCCTCTATCAGGATGCAGTACCATCATGCAGAAATGAAAAAAACCTCTTAGACTCATGAACCTCTCTGTCAAGTATCAGCTTGATCCAACTGTCCCTTGAAAAGTTCATTGGCTTCTGGGACAGTTGAGCACAGGTAATCACCCCACTTGAGGTGGAATGATCCACCTCTAAGCACCTTTAATTCACCTCTAAATGGACATTGCACGACTTAGGCAGGGGTCCTGAATAAAAGCTGGCAAGCATTTCAACACCTTGTAACTTTTAAAATATCAATCGCATATCCAATGAATTTTTTTTTTGCTCCATTTCTGAAAATGTGTTTCTCCCAAAGAAAATGGTAGAGCATTAAAAAAAAAATCACCCTATATAAATGGTTCACCCCAAAAGTGGCTGCTATAAACATGACTGAAAGTATATGTAATGCTATTTTCTGAAATTCAGCAGTATATTGTTCACTGCAAAAGTAAATGTTCCCTGTTTTAAATCCAGAAAATGTGATGTTAAAAAATCATCAATATGATTCATCTTTAAAGATGATTGGTGCATGAAATCAGTTATATTTGCCTATTAGCTGTTACCAATAGAGAAGTGCCCTGAAGACTAGTTGGTAAGGTCCTAAATAAGGCTTTAAAGGATTAAATTATATGATTAGGAATGTTTCATGCTTTTATAATTAAAAAATTATTATCCACATACAGTAGACACTGCTTATCATGATCATATTGGTGCTAGAAAATTTGATAACATTAAGCATTGATAACAATAGGTGGCCGCATTTAATGCTGCCACAAGTTGGTTTTGATTTTCGAGATTTTTAATCATATTATCTAGCTGATAACAATAATGAATTATCACAATAAGTGGCATATACTGTATTAGTACTTCTGAGACTATTTGAGTTACTCTTGTACAGGGAATTTTGTGCTTAAAATATAAGATAGGGAAAAAAAGCAATTTCAAATTATTTAATGGTGTGGGTTGGGATTGCAAGGATTTCTGCCCATATTATCCTCCCAAGTCAAGGTCGAGTGCTCATTTAAGATAAGCCTTCCCTGTTAAAAGTTAATGTTTTTAGTGGGAGCATAGTTGTGCCAGATAACCTACTAATATTTAGCATCTGGCTACTTTGTAGGATATCTGATCCAGCTGGATTGAGGGCTGAATATCTGACAGGGAGGGTTCTAAGGAGGAGGGGAAGAGGGATGAGCTGTCTACTCTTATGTAAAAAAAGATGAGAAAGGAATAGGCTGGGAGGGAGTGACCACCTCCTCCCCTGGAATCTTTCTCAGTGAGGATTTTGTTAACCTTGTCAAAGTGGCCTTAAAATATGAAACTCCTTACTTTGAGTTTCTTGTGCCCCCATGCAAGCATCTTCTAAGATATTCCTGTCTTCCTTTTCAATATATTTTTTTCCCCCCCGTATTCTCTGTATGCCTCCTTTTCATGAATAGTACTTCAGGTGCTTTGCATCACAGTTAGTTGCAATAAAAAAAATGTTAATTATTAAAATAATCAGAATCTCACAGCATTGGACTTCTTCAGCCTGGAGAAGGAACTTATGTTCTTTGAACAACACCTGCCTTATCCTTGCTAGTTAGGTAGAGGTAGGGATGGGTTATTGACCAGTCAATTAAAAACATGTCAATTGACTGGTCAATCGACCAGTCAATATGGTCAACTATGGTCAGTTTTGGTAAATAGGACCAACTTTTATTTATTTATTTTTTTCTTTGTAGTTTTTGCACCATTATATGTCATGACTTACAAGTGATAGACTTGGGATGGGAAGTTGACTGGTCAACATGGTCATTTTAGACCATTTGCAGAAAATAATGGTTATGAAGCCCAACAAGAGGTTAGGTCTTATGACTATATGATCATAAATGACCATGTTGACCAGTCAACATCTCATTGCTAAGATAAATTTAATGTTCCAACTCATGCAATCTATAGGGTAAACAGTAATGAATCATGTTTCATAGCTAGATTTTACCTCTACCTAACTAGCAAGGATAAGGCAGGTGTTGTTCAAAGAACATAAGTTCCTTCTCCAGGCTGAAGAAGTCCAATGCTGTGAGATTCTGATTATTTTAATAATTAACATTTTTTTTATTGCATAGGCATAGGCATAACCCAAGTACTTGTCCCATGATCACAGACTTTGAGAATAATTTAATGCTCTGACGCAGATTATTAGCCAGGACCATGATTGACTTTGCATGAAACTAAAGTTCTAAAGCTGTTACTTAGATCTTGAACCTTAACTTTGAAAGTCCTCAAAGCTATAAAACTTTGAACAGCAAGCTATGCCTGCACACACACGCTGCATCACTCAGGTGAAAGGTCATGGTAGTTCGAGAATTTGCTAAAAATTTTTCATACGCAACAGATGCCACAGTCTAGACATTGTTCAAAGTGGAGTCATAAAATGTACCTTTCCCGTGTATAAGGTGGATGGAGTTTCTGCACTGTTTGAATGATTTCTCTCCCTTGACACCATAAATGCATCTTTTTTGTGCCAGTTCTCATTGTAGTATTTGCACAGTATTGATTCTGATGCTACAATGTACAATAGTAGTAGGTTGGTTGGTTGGTTGGTTTTTTATCATCTTGTGCCAAAGGGCAACAACTGATGTCAAAGGAAAGACACAAAGTAAAGATAGCCATGAATAAAAAGGGATCAAGACAATGTCAAATAGGTCACTATGGAAAAATAACAACTACTCTTCATATAAGGTTTTTTGGTATCTTGTGGTGCAACATTTCTTCTTGTTGAAATGGAGTCCGTTTCTTGCTTCACTTGATGGGGGTAGGAGTTTGTAGTTGGATCAATAGAGTTGTTGAAGGTAATTCATGACTCTTCCATTGCATCCTGTCTCTAGAGTCTCGAGGTCTTCTTTGATTGTTGATGATGCTCTCTTCCTTACTCATTTGAGCTTCTTCTTTGATTCACTTGAAATGGAGAAGTGATATATTTCACATGCATATTTCACCACAGATAGGATGGAGGCATTGTAATACGTTTTGAGGACACACTGCATCATTTCAGATGGTAGAGAGTGAACAAGTGGCTGTTAGTTTTCTTCAGGCAGTGATGGATATGGTGATCAAACTTGAGGGATGATGATATCCAGAGGCCAAGTAATTTCGCATGGTTGACTTCAGGGATTGTTTCATTGTCTATTACTGGTTTTTCGTAGGGTGGCAGTGATACATTTGTCCTTGGAGAGGTCAAAGATTACTTCCATGCTTTTTGAGTAGTTCAAGTGAAGGGAGTTATCCTTTGACTGTTTCATTATATAGTTGATGCTTGCTTGGTAGTCCTCAAAGTTCTTTAGGCTCTGAATGGATTGAAGTGGGTTAGTGTCATCTGCATACTTTACTAGGAGGCTCTTCCCCTGGTTTACCTTGAGGTTGTTGGTGTAGGCAATAAATAGCAGTGGAGAGGAGACTGTTCCTTGGGAGATGCCTCTTGTTAGGTATAGTGGATTGGAGGTGACTCCCTGTATCACAACTTGGTGGGATCTTTCACTTAAAAAGTTGCAGAATCAGCATAGGATCTAATATGGGGTTTTAAGGTACTTGAGATGGTCGACCAAAGCAGTATGTGAGACAGTATCAAAAGTCGCACTGTAGCAATGTACCTTTACCAATGTAGGAGGCATTGCACAGATGTTGACAGTTGATCTGTTTCTCGACCCATGAAGTCAATGGTGTTCAGGAGGGCATTTGTTGTGGATGTATTGGGGGAATAAGCATGTTGGTTTGGGTCAAGATCAGCCTTTATGGCGTCAAGGAAAGAGGAGCACACGAGTACTATTCTACAGCATGTAGAATAGTACTACTAGAATAGTAGTACTATACATGTCTCTACATGTCATTAAATACATTAAATAGTACTACTAAAGCAGTCTTTATGGTGTTAAGTGAGAGAAATAATTCAAGCAGTGATGAAACTCCATCCACCTCATGCACAGAAAAGGTACATTTTATGACTCCATTTTGAACAACTATCAAATTTTATTCTGACAACTTAGGTACATGATACTTTCAGAAAACAAATTTTGTGATGTTTCCAATGAGAAATGAAAACATCCCGAACCTAGATCATCCACAGCAGGTTTTATAATGCATCAAAGAGGATGTATTTTTTTTGCACCACCTGATATATGGGCATACTCCTCAAAGGGTTAAAGATGTCAATGAAAGGGGCAGCCACAGTAGGGTTGCTGGAAATGATAGCATCCCACTCTATAGAGGAGACCAATGTAAATAGAAAATATTGGATGAATATGTCTGAAATGGCATTTTATTCTATATCTTTCTGATATGTTTAAAAATTCTGTGTTTCATCTTTGGGATTGTAACACAGTTTCTAAAGGCTTAGGATATGACATTAACAGTGAACAAATGTGGCCAACTTGCTCACAAAGCAATTGAAGGACAGTGATGATATGATTCTCTATGACTGTTTGTAAACAATAGTGTTTCTGCAGGTTTTTACAAAATAAATGTTTCCACTCTGTCCTTCAAAAGATAACTTCAATGTCTTCACACACATTCAAATCCATGGAATTTCTGGGCCATTGTGCATTATCAAAAAAGTCCCCATCATAGTCTCCTAGGAATTGTTGAGTGGCCAATGCTACAAAGCACAGCTCTCTATCATGGAGAGGGGTGACTTGATGTTATACCCTAAGTGTTAAGAACCTGTTAAATGATATGAAGGAGGAACACAGAATTTTGAAACACCTTGAATGGATATAGAATGAAATGCTATTTCAAATGATATCATTCAATTTTTAGTTTTTGCATCAGTCTTCTCTACAGATGGGAACAATATGCTTTCCAAGCACCCTATACAAGGTGTGTCCCAAAAGTATCCAAACTTTTTCTATACAGACAGTATTAGTGGCGCCATTTGTTGAAAGAAGGTGGCGTTCTATTGGTTGAACCTTCATGTATTACTCTGTTGAGTTTGGTTGTTGGGCTAAGACGAATGAGTCATTGCCTAGGGCGCCAAAAGTAACAGTACCCTTATGACACTCATCGAGAAATCACCATGAAGCAGAGAGCTAACATCAAATTCTGTGTAAAATTGGGGAAAACATTTACGGAGATCCTCAAGATGTTGCGGAAGGCTTATGGGGAACAAACACTATCACGTACAACAGTTTATGAGTGGTATGCAAAGTTTCGGAATGGTAGAGAATCCTTGGAAGACGATGAACGCAGCGGGCTCCCTTTGACCAGTCGAACGAACGAAGCAGTGGAAAAAGTGCATGATTTGATCAAAAGCGACCGTTGCATGTCCGTGAGACTCATTGAGGATATCATAGGTATCAGTAAATCACACGTTTACCCCATTTTGACCGAAGATTTGCAGCGGCGAAAAATCTGTGGCGATTTGTTCCGCACTCATTGGACGACTATCAAAAACAAGCCAGAGTGCTGCATGCCCAAGACATCATTTCGATCGCCGATGATAACCCAAACTTAAAAAAAACCATTGTAACTGGCGATGAAACATGGTGTTTTCAATATGAGCCACTCATGTTTACCGCATTTTGACCGAAGATTTGCAGCGGCGAAAAGTCTGTGTGCGATTTGTTCCACACTCATTGGACGACGATCAAAAACAAGCCAGAGTGCTGCATGCCCAAGACATCATTTCGATCGCCGATAATAACCAAAACTTTTTAAAAACCATTGTAACTGGCGGTGAAACATGGTGTTTTCAATATGAGCCACTCATAAAGCGCCAGAGCTCAGTTTGGAAGACTCCAGAAGAACCAACACCAAAAAAAGTGCGCATGCAGAAGTCAAAAGTGAAAACAATGCTAATCACTTTCTTTGATTCGGCTGGCATTATCCACAAGAAGTTCATTTCAGAAGGCCAGACGGTAAATGGCGAATACTACCTTGCTGTTATGAAGTGTTTGCTGGCCAGAATTGCTCGGGTCCGTCCTCAATACCAAGCACCAGGCAGCTGGTCTCTCCTCCACGACAATGCTCCGTCTCACAGGTCCATCATTGTGCAGAACTTTTTGGCCTCAAAAGGAGTCGTAGTGCTTGACCACCCACCCTATTCGCCTGATTTGGCACCCTGTGATTATTTCCTTTTCCCCAAGCTAAAAATGAAGCCGAAAGGAAAGCGTTTCGACAATTTTGGACATCCAAAAGGCTTCGACCAAGGTTATTTCCACCATCTCGGAGGAAGACTACCAGAGGTGTTTCCAAAAGTTGTATGATCTCTGCAAAGCTTGCATTTCTTCGGAAGGGACGTATTTTGAATAATCAATAATAAAAATGATAAATATCACATGGGAAATTGATTTGTAACTGAAGTTCGGATACTTTTGGGACAGACTTTGTATATCATCACCTGATATGTCTAGTTCACTATCCAATAAAATATACATCCTGTGACTTGAATATTATTGAGGCTTACAGATATTGAACTGGTTCCCTCTCATTTTGCTGACATCATGTTGGAAAAATTGCCATGCTTCACATGATCAATGTCCTGAATGATATTAGATGTCTTGAGGTTACTCTTTTAGCATTTTCTCTAGCAAATTCAATACCAATGAAGCTAAATGCTGGTTGCATGAATTTCTTCATATGTCCCTAATCATTCTACAGTAGTATCCTATGTGCATACCCTCCTTGGTAACATTAAATCCTTTATTTGCAAGCCTCCTAGATTAATCCTTTCAGACATGAATTAAGGCTGCTATCAGAATAATATCCTTTTTTGCATTTTTGAGCTTTTTCATGATTGTAATTGAAATTTTCATGCTTTATCTGTAGTTTTCATATTTTGTATAAATTTACCATATATTATATATTAAGCATTTAATTAAATAACTGAAGATTACAAAATTAATGGGTGAAAGAAGGCCTCTGATAGAACTGAGCCATGTATAATTGCACCCATTGTAGCATAATATAGAGCACAAAGTCATAAGAATCCTAAGAAATTGCCATAGACACAATGTAAATGCAATGTCCATTGGAATGGATGCCAGGTCTGAAAGGGTTGAACAAAATGTTAAAAATGGGTCCAATGGCATGGACTGCAGAAGAATAACATTTGAGCTTCTATTGGCAGTAGAATGCTTGATGAATCCTGGCTTCCTATTACATTTAGCAACCATTGCCTAGGCATGACTGGAGAATTCAGTCTTTTATCAGCAATAATCCCTAAATCTCTCTCATGTTTTCATACTCAAACCTATCCAAAGATCCCATGTTGATAGGCCTATACTAAATAAAAAATAATTTTATAGTTGTTTTTGTTGCTGTTCTTGCGCCAAGTTTTTAGTCCCCTGATCTGAAGACTGTAAGTTCTTCATTATTGCCCTATCTTCCTCCATGATGAAGAAACCTATTATATCCTGCTTCCATATAATATTCCTTAATTCCAAAAGACATTTCTCTTATTCATTTTTATGAACATGTTCATTTCTTATGAAATGAACAAAAGCAATTTGTGATATAGGTTCAAATGATAGTTATTGGTCTATTGTGGTAATTCCATGGTGTAGCTTCACTAGGTCTACAGACCTATTCCAATTGGTCAAATCTTTTCAGTGGTGTCAAGTTACATGAAGAGTTTGAATTGAAGTAGTATTAGTATAATTAATATTTGTTGTTCTCTGCTTTGGCTGCATGGGTTCGCTGTAATATGTGCCTAGCTGTTCATATTATTTATAACTTTTTTATTTATTACAGATGAGCGTGAAGATGTCCAGAGGAAGTCCTTTGCCAAATGGATGAATATCCAGCTTATGAAGGTAGGTCTAAATGTAATTGAAAAAATAGACAAGATATTGTGGGAAATGCAATCCAATATTCTATTGGGTGAAGGTCAAGGGTCATGTCTAGTATCTGGAACTTGAAGGAATTGTGAGACAGCATTTCATAGAATTCCCTGGAATTTGATTGACCTTTCATAGAAAAAAATAATGCTAAATATTTTTTGCATTCACACTCAGATTCTGCTGTGTGCAAAGTTTTGACTTGGACTTGCTTTTTTGTGGATCACTCAACACAAAGTTCTTTATCTCAGAAACTGTATTAGATTCATGCTCAATTTTTCTTTCCTGGGCTTGTAAAGATATTTATACAGGGTGTTTCAAAAGTCTGTACTCATGGGTATTTTGAATTAATTAAAATGTCTCAGTGTATGAGTGCACCAAAATTAGTACAGAAGTACTAAGGAATATTCGGAGGGGGTTATGTGCCAGGATTGATATGTGTATGCAAGTTCATGGCATGCAATTTGAACATTTTATGAAAACATAAGGTAAATTAGGAAATCTGCCTATGAGTCCGGACTTTTGAAACACCCTGTAGCTTTACTTCTTTAAATTTTATCATCACATCATAGCACACCCTTTTCTAAAGGTCCATGACCTTTAATTAGTCTGCTTGAAGAAAAAGTACTTTTGAAGAGAGACACCAATTTATTTATTTTTTTTGGGATGGGGGGGGGGGGGAGTTTGTTTTTCCTAAGTACTGGATTAGTGTTCAAATGAAATCATGTTGAAAGTCATCATACTCTTACTGGTTGGAGGCAATAAAATATGTCATCATGCTTTGTTCATCCTGTATTCTTGAAGCAGACATTCTTGTAGAAGCTTCTGCTGCTGTACTTAATTAATTACAGGATCTCTTAAAAAATACTATGAATTGATTGCACATCACTATGAGTGATTGCAATGAGTTATTTATTTTTTTCACTCAACTTGTCTGTATGAATGAATTGACAGGAGAGAATATGAATTGTGGGGAACTGTATACTTGGTGTGGATTGAAATTTTAAGGATGAGTATAGGCCTTTGGAAACCATGAAGTCAAATTCTACTCTTTATCCTTCCACTTTTTTTGTCTTAGATCTCATATCATACTCCTAAGACTGAAATCCTCATTATGTGGTGCAGCAACTACTCCTCATGATCTAGCAGGGTAAATCTTTTCAGCTCATCAATCTTCAAGTGGAGTAAAGTTCTCTAAACATGTTTAACAAATGTTTTGACATAAGGATGGGATGGGTTTGACTTTCTTATGCTTGGACATAGCCATGAAACTATGAAAGTCTGGTACTCTCGAAGGTTAGTTTTAAATACAACAGTTTCAAAATGAAAGAGAATTCACCTCAGTCATCCTTTTCAGCTCAAATGCCCAAACTAATATTAAGACTATGGTCTTCAAGGTCAAAGGTCATGGATATTGTTTAGACTAGGATGTGCTTTTTTCATGACAAAATTAAAGAATATACAGGAAATATAAAAATATCTTTAAGAACTTTGGAATGAGACATGAAACAGTTATCTAGCTTGAGTACAACATGAGATATTGATCAATTAGGGGTAAGTGAAGCATACAGAAACATGCTTGGGTCAGAATTTAGGTACCCTATATACTGGGAACCATGAGAATGAATGTAAAAATTTTTTGCATTAATATGTTTTCTTTCTATGGATCAAAAAACCATGTGAAATGTAGAGCAAATCCATGAGATGTCTCCCAGTCTCTCAGACACTTGAGGCAGAAAAACCCTATTACCATAGGCATGTGTGCTGAGACTTTTAAAGTTTATTGGTTGAAGAATTCGATGAAAATGAGCTTTTGGTTTATCAGGGTGGCCATCCCTTGGTGACAGATCTTTACCAAGACTTGAGAGATGGAACTCGTCTTCTTGCCCTGCTTGAAGTTCTCACTGGACAGTTATTCAAACGAGAGAAGGGACGCATGAGAGTGCATCACATCAACAATGTCAATCGGGCCCTGGAAATCTTGGAAAACAATCATGTGAGACTCTATTAACCCCTTCTGTAGATCTTTTTCCTCAGAATAGGTGAAAATTGTTGTATGTAACCTACAGGTGAGGCTTGTGAACATCAGTACAAACTGCATTGTGGATGGAAACCCCAAACTCACTCTAGGACTACTCTGGAGCATAATCTGGCATTGGCAAATGAAAGATGCCCTCAAAGACTTGAATTCAGGGAGTTCACATCTGAATCAAAGCCATCTGGAGAAAGCATTACTTGCTTGGTGTCGCTATGCTACTCAGGTTGGCCTTTGGCCTTGTTCTATTTTTATTTCACTCAGACTAATCTATCTATATTCAGGCCTCAATCACATTAACCCCTGAACTGTGTAAGGTGTAATATTATGCCACAATCTGTACTGAAGAATAGTGAAATATGGTGGTGAAAATAGGGTGGTGAAAATAGCACAGTTAAGGGGTTAAAGCTGGTAGCTATTTTGGTACCTGGCTTGAAAATCAGGTCACTAATATCTAGGACTTGGTGGCCAGCCTCTTTTTAATTGAAAACATTTGAATTACATTCAATGGATTCTTTGATTTTATTAATATAAGGTGAAGACACTGTTATCTGTACCCAGGGCTTGCTCTGGAAGCTTGAGTTTCTTTTCTTCACTTTTTAGTCCAAGGTTCATACTTAATGTTAGGGTCATCTTAGGCCAGTCACGACTATGCAAGCATGTTTGATCACCTCAACCCATCTTGGACTACGCACAAACTTATTTTCCTCCACAAAAATTGCAAAGCCTTCAACTTTGCTGTTGAATATGCATTTAGGTTGTTTTTTGCAGATCCTCTGTCATATGATAGTGATAATATTTTGTTGTCCTTGGATTCAGGTTGCCATTGTTGGGTTACATTTTGCTTCTGTTTGTCAGTTCAGGCATAGGCTTGATTCAGGTTTCCTCTGGTTATTGCAGGTGGGGGCCATCAGATTCATAATTGCTCTGATTGAGAGCCATTGGATACTAGCACATTTTCTACTCCTGGGCTGAGCCACATGTTTTTTTGCATGAGGACAGCTAGGAGCTATGAAGATAGGACCATAAAAATGTTTGGATGTCATGTTGAATGGCACCTTGCTTTGGTTCTCTGATGCATGATGTAATCAGCCATGTTAAAATGGTATCTCACAGTTGTTCAGTATACTGATCTGATGTGAAGCTGACAAACCCATCCCATTAGGCCTGCACCACATCTAAAGGTAGCCAAGTAAATTACAGAGAAAGCCTAAATGATAAGAAATTTGTATTATTGAGATTGGAATCTTTTTAACATCACTATGACAGGGGGCACACAAAATTCAGCACTGGCAGGGTGTCCTGCTATTTAAAACTTTGGAATTGAAAGATTGAGGAGCTTTAATCACGCCTAAAGTTCAATTCTCACAAGGGAAAAAAAAAATTTTTGCTCATCCACAAAGGCCACCTTGGAGTGACGTTGAGTTTGAGCTGAACTGAAAGTCTGGTCTCCACATTGGTGATCTTATATGCGTTTGTTAGTCACTGTATGGAAAATCTTTGTGATATTTATTGACCTAGGGGCCAGATTTTGCAAGCCCTGTGTACTGGTTCAATTTCATTCCTTTATTCTCTTGAGAAATCTAGAATCCATGTGGCCACCATTGCTGTGACCTAGTGAAAACCTATGGACAATAAACATGTTAAGAATATAAGATATAGCTAGAAAGTGATATACGTACCCACAATCCTATGTAATTCTTTGAAGGTACAATCTCCAAAATGCTATTGCTAAGAAAATACTGGGGCTGTACCTACTATGGCACTCTTAGGTCAATCTCAATTTTGGCAATTGGGGGGTGGGACCACCGAATTATTTAATCATTTTCACTTTGTTACTAACTTTTTCCACATCAGCTTGTGATATGTATGATACTAATTATCTGCATCCATTTAAAGAGCTTTCATGGCTCTGTGGTATGATGTCTATAGAATTTCTATGATGAAACAAAAAAGTTTTTCTTATATTTAAATGCTATTAATATATTCTTCCTATTAGGGTTATTCTGGAGTTGATGTTAGAAATTTCACATTGAGTTGGAATGATGGTTTGGCCTTCTGTGCCATCCTCAATCGTTGGCATCCAGGGAGTCTTGACTATCAGAAGGCACAGCAACTCTCTCCTGACAAGAGACTTGAGCTGGCCTTTAGAGCAGCCAAAGATGTCCTGGGCATTACTCCTTTGCTTGATCCAGAAGGCAAGTCCCCTTGAGTCCAATGGCAAAGTTCTTATTAACCTCCTATGTAGGGAGCTTTCAATCCACAGGTTTACTACTAATGAGGAATTTTTTAAGGTAAAATACACTGATTTTGTGTTATGAACAATTTTTCAGTTATAATTCATAGTATTCTATTGTACTTGAATGCTATTAGTACAGATAAATTGTAACAGAAATATGTGGAATGAAACAGATATATGTCATATCCACTTAAGTTACATTTCTAAAAATGTTCAGTTTGCATGGATATTCAGGTATTTTTGAAAGCATGTTGATAATTATTGAACATATATGCTGTGGTTTGCTTGTGCAGATGTGAACACTCCTGTGCCAGACAAGAAGTCCATCATGATGTATGTGATGTGTCTCTTTCAAGTCTTGCCTCACTCAATGGTAGATGTGGCTGCATTTGAGGCTGATCACTCTACCTCAGATGTGAGTTCTTTCTCTTCAACATGCTTTTGTCCCTTCTATTCATAATGGTTTGTTCTTGTTAGTCATATAGTCTTGTTGCATGCTGATAGTTGTGAACTCATAAGCTATGTTGCCATATCATCCATGATGACACAGAATATTTAAGAGAATGGGTGAATATGTTGACACAGAGTCAGGCAAGCCGACCGAGTTCTCGTCCACTCAGTCTTACTTCTGTGGACATGACCAGCTACCAAGGAGTCCTTGAAGAAGTCCTTGCTTGGCTTCTAGAAGCAGAAGATCGCCTGCAGCAAGAAGGAGACATCGGGACTAGTCTAGACACTGTACGCAAGCAGTTCCAGCACCATGAGGTTTGTTTTAAATACATTTTTACTGATTATCATCAATACAAAGGATGTGTTGGTCAATTTGCATTTGTCTTTTTTTTTTTGTTAGGAGTTCATGTTGGAGCTGCGTCAGGAGCAAGACTCAGTGGGAGTTGTGCTTCAGGAGGGAAATAGATTGATCTCAGAAGGTCGAATGAGTGATGAAGAGGAGAGTGAAGTCCGAGTTCAAATGAAGCTTCTTAGCACAAGATGGGAAGAGTTGCGGCTTCAGGCCATGGACCGCCAGGACAAGTTGTCCTTGATCCATATATAATATTATATCTTTCATTGCTTTGTATTCAAGCATTGACCATGTCTTTTGTCTTAGGCTTCAGGAGAACCTGATGAGTTTACAACAATTGGAGCTGAGTCGCCTACGAGCTTGGCTGACTGAACTGGAAGATGCTATCTCCAAGCAAGAAAATCCTGGCCCCAGTTTTGAAGACTTTCAGCACCAAGTGCAGAAACATGGGAGCTTGGCAAACAAGTTGCGAGAGATGCAGGGCATTGTCACTCTTCTCTCTGACATGGTGGTTGTTGTTGATGAATCTGATACAGATAATGGTGAGTGAAAGAACAAAAGAAACTCTGAATTTGTTGTTGAAAATTTGATTTAAAAAGTTCAATCCTGTTCTTCCTTTATTACACTTATCTATCTTTTTATTTTATTTTTGTGCATATAAATTATTAGGATATGAGATAGTTGATAAATGGGTACTGTATGAACTTTGATAATTTATTCAGTAGCCACAATTTGAGCAACAAACCATATCATTTTGCTTTTTATTTGATTTCAAAATGGGAATCCATGGAAATGAAATCAATCCAGTGTAATGGACATATTAAGTTTCAATGAAGTGACTGGGCTTGATGGCCAAGTGAAACCCAGGAGTAAAGGGATTGAGTCTGGGTAGTAGTGGGTTCATCCTCTTGTCAACCTGTGTTTGTGGGGAGTGTCTACCTAGTGTGGGATGACACACACCAGTGTGTGCTACATCTAGGAAATACACATGCAGTGCACCTTAAAATCCACTCATCCTAGTTATGAGCTTAGGCAACCCATGAGCTACCCTTATGGCCTCCTATAGCAGTGGTTCTCAACCAGTGTGCCGTGGCACACTGAACACATGGATGTTCTATGAGAGTAAAAGGGAGGTTGAGAACCACTGTCCTATAGGACTGTCAAGGGGTTGTCACAGCCCTAGGGACTGCCATTCAGATGTGGTGCCTGTGCTAAGCAGGAACCCTCTTCCTCTCTGTGTACCCTACTAATGCTTCTATTGATAGTGTCTTCCACTTGTTCTGTCTTTAGAAACATTTTTTTTTCAGTTAAGTGACATCAATCATGTTTATGCTATCTATTTGTGTATGTTCAGATATTTTGTAATGGAATTCTCTTATGGTAAGGTCAGCCCAGCTGAATAATTGATGGTAGGGATTCATTGTGAAGTTAGACCTATATATAACTGAAATTGGTCAGTTCATGTTGCCAATTTTTAATTTGGTTGAAAGCACAAGTAAATAGCTGTTTATCCTTGCAGAATACAGTGGGTTGGAAGACGAGTTGGCTGCAGTAGGTGAGAGATGGAGTCATGTGTGTGGCTGGGTGGAAAGCCGAGGGAAGCTCCTCCGGGAATTATCTTCTCACTGGGACCCCCTAGAAGAGAAACGAAAGACACTTCTCACCTGGCTGGAGGCCAAGGAATCCCTCTTGGAGAAATCACCTCTCACCCTCACAGAACTACAGGTTAGGAAACTCATTAGGGGCATTCCTTTTCTCCCCAATTCCTCTGGGGCATCCTACCAAATATAATGAATCAAATGTACTCTCCAATAGAGAATTCTTGTTTTCTAATCAAAGTTAATGACCTATTTTTATTGTATTCTGTATGTCCAATTTAAACTTGGGAAAAATGTTAAAATATATATTGAGTTGAAATAAAATGACAGGGAAGGGTAAGTTTAATATTAATAATTGGAGAACCAAGGGATGTGCATTATACTTTTTATCCTCATTCATTCTTCTCATAACAATAGACATGTTGATGACATAGATTTTGTTCAGGAAACATTTAGTGCTCTTGAAGAACTCCTATCAGTGTCCAGATGAGTTAAGAAAATGAGGCTATTGTATATGCATAGTGGTTGTTCATTTGTTCATGATGGGGCAGTTCTTGTTTGAATGGCAGGCAGTACGAAGTGAGGCAGAAGTGGAGCATGCCCGCCTGCAGAACATCAATGAGGGAACAGAGAAGGTGGGGCATCTTCTTGGCAAGGAATCCCAGGGAGAGAAACTTCTTAGGGATCAACTCACTTCTCTCCACGCCAAGTGGGATTCTCTCCTCCTTCAGCTTGACTCATGCCGAGAGACAGTGAGAGTTCACTTGATGAAGGGCAAAACATTTGTGAATTTGAAAGTCATTATTACTGAGAGTAGATAAATCTCTTACTCTTGCCTCTTCAGGTGACAGCCAATGGAAAGCCTGGTGCCAAACATGAACAAACTGATGTGAGTCCTTTCTTCTGTCTGAGGATGCATGGCAGAAATATTATCTGAAGTATATAAGTCTGATTAAAGTAGGCCTACCACCAGTACCAGATTAAGTTACAGATACATGGGATTCAGGTCCATGAAGTCAATAAAGGCTTCACTTGGGAGTAACAAAGTAATTAATGGATAAAGTAGAATTGAGTGAACCTTTGTGAAGAGGACTGAACCATGGTGACTTCAAGGGGTCCTTCAGCCCTTAGCTCACTTAAGCAATTGCTTTGCCTTTCAGTTTTGTGAAAATAGTCATGTCACTCCTTATTGCAAGCAAAAAAAAGCAAAAGCACATGTGCACCTCTACCTTAATTTTAGGGCTTCAGTTGCAGCCCTGGTGGGAGGTCACTCGCCTGTACCCACTATAGAGTTAGGAAGGGTTCTTGCCTATATGAGAATTGGAGCTAGTTTGTATGCAAGGTAGGGGCATGTGATATGTGATTTGGGCACTAGCATACCAGCCACCTTGTACCTTGTAGCTGGTATCCCAGTTTCTATCTCAGTGGACTCCAATGAGTGACATGGATCCTCAGTGATGCATTCATGGAGTTTTGTGATGTTCTCAATGTGTGATGTTCATGGCCATTCTCTTCCACATTCCTTTTTCTCGATTCCAGAATTCAACTCAGAATGAAGCTGCTGCATTTGGTGAAGTGTGACAGCATGTAGCCATGCAGTGATGATAAACTCATGTCTGCATTGCTGTAGAAGAATTCCTTCTGCATGTTTCAATTGAGAATCAAAGAGCAGTTTTGTTGTATTCCATTGTGTGACAGATAAAAGAATGATATGATTTTGGTTGACATACAGAACTGAACTTAAAAACAGGAAATCATTGAAATTCTGTCTATAAATAGCTTACATGTCCAAAAATAGATCCCTGAAATTTGATTGGGTAAAACCTCTTAATAGTCATTTTATTGCAAAGTGAAATTATTTATGGGGTGAACCTTGCACTATGTCCAACAACATGGCACTGTTCACTTCAGCAAAGTTCAATACTATAATGAACCACATAAACTTGAAGGTCTTATGTGGGTCTTTATTAACCTATCTATCTGTACTTTTTCCCAATCCCATTCCTTGCACTCAAGGATGACTTGGCAAGGTAAGCTGTGTTAAGCATTTCAAGGGCTCATCAAGTCAGTCAGTAATAATAAATCACTTCTGCGAAAATATTTTTGAGAATGTCTGAAAAGGATTTTATTCCTGACCAGGTTGATGGAGGCAGCCTTGCCAAGCGCACTCGAATAGAACTGGAGGAGGTGAAAGAAGAGGAAGAAGAGGAGATGGAGGAGGGAGAAGATGAGGAAGAGACGGAAGAGGAGGAAGAAGGGGAAGAAGAGGGAAAGATGGAAGGGCCTAAAGAACAGTGGACTTGCTTAACATCCAAGTTTTCCAAGGTCTTGGATCACCTTGAGGCCATCCTTGGGATTACTGAAATATCAGATGAATCCTTTGATAGGCTGTCAGTTGAGAGACAGCTTACAGTTTATGATGTGAGTTATCATAGCTGAATGGTATTGAAAGAGTTTCTTTTTTGCTTCTATTTTGTGGTTTTCTTTGGTCAGGAGCTCCAGGAGAAGATGAAAACACATTCCACAGATTTGACCCAACTTAAAAACTTGGCATCCCAGCTCTCAGGCATGTTGAAGTCTTTTTACTGACCTTCAGCTGCAATGTTCAGCTTGTTTTAAAGAATTAGATTTTCTGGTATTGCAGGTGATGTAGAGGTACGCAGGACTTTGATGCCTCTAGATAGTCGATGGCAAATTGTAGAGGAGAACCTGTACCATCGTGGCCAAGCCTTAGAGAGGACACGGGAGCGACTCCGCATCTCCAAAGAACAGATGTTACTTGATACACCTCTTCAGGAACTCATGAGTTGGCAGGATGAACATAACACAATCCCTGATGACCCTGAACAATTACATTCTGGTATTCAAGAATGCCTTGTAAGCAACCCCTTGGATCTTAACAATTTAGTTTCAGCCAAGACAGCTTGAAGCATGGATTAATTCTTATTGATCAGAAACAAGAGGAGGAGATGAAGAAATATCAGGACCAATTGGAGAGGTTCCTGGATGAAGTTGAGCAACTTGGTGATCATGCTGTATTCAAAGATGTAAAGCGCTTTGAGAATGAATGGCGAACAGCCCTCAAGAAGTGAGTCCCACCAGAAAATACTTCCTTAAATCATACTAGGATCGAGGTCCCACACATGGCCACTTTAAGGGAATTCTCCATTTGATGATTGAATTTTATATCAGTCCTTAGCACCTTATGTGTTGTTTCAACTTTTAAAGCAACTTAAATTATTGATGAATAGCATCAACTATCCAAAGTTACAAAAGATATATCTTATTTCTCTAAGAAAGTTTTTTATATGAACTTTGGTAAAATTGCCTCCTATGTCCACCTTAAAATAAATCAGGTAATGGCTATGTATCACACTTATTTCTCATACAAATGTTTAAAAATCAACATATGTGGACCAACAGACACAGTATAGAACCAAGGCTACAATGAATCAGATTGGCCAGCTAACATTGAGGGCAAAGTTAATTGTACTCCTAAGTTTCTGCAATAGAAGATGGGAATATTGTGGTAGCAATCAGATTTTAAATTTTTTTCCCCAAAGAGGAACTATTTCAAGATGTGAATTTTATATGGTAAGAAATGAAATAAGCCAAGATTTGAACCAGATTGCACATTTTGAATCTAATTGTTTCAGTAGCAGAGAAAAGGCAGCTAACTTGATAAAGTGGTCATAGGAGGACCTGTGGCCATAACTGGGTGCTTGACCCTAGAAAGTCTTTCTTGAAGATTTACTACAGCAGTTGCTACATGATAGGTTGACAGAACATCACAGGAGCCTGGTAGAGAAGGTCCGCTCCACTGGTGCCCTGCCACCAAAGTACAAAGCTGCCTTAGAAGGATTTCAGACCTGGCTTGGTGAGGTTGAAGACACAATTGGATCCAAGTCTCCTTCTATCATAGGACTGGACTCTATCAAGGAGCTTCTTCGCAAATTTAAAGTCAGGCTTCCTGGACTTATCAAAGTAAACTTAATTATTCTTGATGTTTTATTGATTTTTCTTTGTATGCAGGCAGTGGAAGAAGAGTTGACATCACAAGAAGACAGCTTCAAGTTCATCAAAGACACTGGAGACAAAATATTGGAAGAGATGACAGGAGAGCACCAGGATAAACTGAAGCAGGCAGTATCATTGGTTGAAAGACGTTGGTTTGCTTGCAAGCAGAAGATAACTGATAGCATCACATTCCTTCAAAAAAGTACTACTTTATATCATATATTGTACAGTGTGTACAGTCAGTTGTGATTTAGGCTTTTGACCTGTCATGATATTGATTTTTTGAAGCTCCTGCAAACCAGGGCCATTTGGACATACTTGGTAATTCAGTGAAGCTGGGTGAAAAGGGGACTTGCATTGATAAAGCACTTTCTTTTAGATCTTAGTATGGGCTATTTTTGAATTATGGACACCCTAACCCAAACCCATAAGGCTCTTTTTGAGTTATATCCAGGTTTGGGGCCAAATAACACAGTAATAAGTTCTGACTAGTCTCCTGAGTCCATGTTCTCTGCAATTTGAGTCTGCTGTTGTGAAGTCTATAACTGTTTACAAGCTTTGAACTCAGATGGCAGAAATTAAGATTTTACATGGTGCATGGAGATGGTGCAGTTAATGTAGCAATTAACCAATGGAGATTAGTAATTAATTTAGTAAGGGAAAGTTTTAATGTGGCATTTCAACTTGTGGATCACACTAGTTTGTGACACTCCAGTTTCAAAGGAGGTGCAACGTGTTGATTTCTTTGGCTTGTGCACTATGGAATCCTGAATCAAGTTGGCAGTCTCTGGAGTCAAATGTTTCTTCAATGACCAGAGTGTCCAACATTTTTGTTCTTTACAGATCCAGTTGTCTTCCATTTCACTATAATCTGACATAATTTTGGTAGTTTGTGCTTGACAACCAGGGAATTTTCTTCTAAATGCACACTGGATTCTGGTTATTGATTTCAGTATTACCTTTTGTTCAACAATAAATGTTCTTTGTTCTATTGTCAGTTGTGCAATTTTTCACCCACAAGGGAGATATTACTACAATAAATATATTTATGAGTTTCCTTAAGCATCTAACTATACTACTATTTCTGCTACACCTAGAACAGCTTTTATAAGAGTTTGAAAGCAGGTAGATTTTTGGAGTTCATCCCCTACAATAAGGAAGATTCTGAAAGAGTTAGTGGTGTAATGGTCTCATTCGGCAATAAGTTTAAACTGAATATGTGCAGTAAGTGCATTATTCTGAATATTTTTCTTTGTCTGGACATGGAAGTGCTTACCTGGTTTCCAACTTTTGTAGTGGAGCGGGATCTGCAGCAACTCATGGATGAGATTGAAGGTCTCAATTCATGGATGGGAGAAGTGGATGTGTTCTTGCATGCTGAGCCCCCAGCAGTAGGAGATCCTGAGACACTGGAAGCTCAGCTGGAGCAGAGTAATGTAAGTCTTTCCAATGTATTCTATCCTACGAAGTGTTGGTCATGAGTAAAAAATAAATTTGTATTATTTTAGCAAAGGGTATTTGAGACATTTAGCCAGTTTTATAGCCAAATTCTGTAGGTTGATTAATTGTTGTATAAATTGTATGTCTGTATGAATATGATGGTTATATGCACAGTAGTCAGTTATGTTTCAAAAGCAAGTGCTCAACCACTCTTGCAATGTTGGCTTTGGAAATAAGTAGGCCTATTTCCATGGTAGAGGCATACCTATGTATGCCTTGTTTTTAGATGATTGCAAGCATTTGCTAAAGTAAATTAAAAATTAGAAACTTAGTAAATTTTTAATTTCTGATTAAATTATAAACTTAGTAATTTGCTTATCTGCAGAAGACTTGATGTCTGTGAATCTACCATTCTGTTATAGACAGCAGGAATGGATTGTCTTGTTGAATGGTATGCACTTTCTTGGTTAATGTCATGGTGTTAATTTGCAGTGCTGAGTTTAATGTTGCTATGCAAATCAATCAGGTGGTTTTCTTTGTATCAGATGTGCAGGTGAAATGATGTATGCAGCTGTGAAAATTGGCTAGGTAGTTTGTGAGAAGTGGAGTAAAAAGCAAGCTTAGCTATAGAGTCGAGTAAACTCAGGTTTGGCACATGGGAGACATGGCACTGCTGAATAAGTAAATTCACCAGAACAGGTTAGGTGCATCATCTTCAATACTTCATAGGATGCAGGATATGGTAAGAAAGAGACCAATGACTTTCAACCTTAATATTTCCACTCACATTGAAGCTATTTTGTAAAACTAAGTTTCCAACTGATTCTCAGAACTCTTATCTGAATTTGTTGGACTTAAGCAATACTATCAGCTATTCTTTGTGTATAGAGTGTTTGTTTCTATGCTTTTTGTGTGTTTCTTTTGTGTTTGACATTGCTTGTGCAATTTGCTGCAAAAAAAGGACCAGAGCTAGTGGAGCTGCCAGTCATATGGGGTGCCAGAATGGAATGGGCTAATATAGTTGAATTACTATTCTTGGCCTTTCCAACATTTTATGTTTTTGTCTCTATAATCCTGAAAGTAGACATGATGGTCATAAAAGTGCAGATGGAGCTACCCACTGAAGTATGTTATGTACCTGTGTAGAATTCTGTTGAGGTTCAGAAATGCAGTCAAGTCATGAGTTGAATTTAAATTATTTCGTGGTTTCTAACTTCAAGGTTCTCAATTCATAAAAAATCTACAGTCAAGTTTTCATCCACTATGAGGAGGAAAGGTTGTTTCATAGCTGTTTACCTTAGCTCTAAGAATAGTTTTGTATAAAAAGTCCCAATTACTCATTATTAGTCAAATCATTCATCATTGTCATTTATACCAATAATAAGCAGAGAAAAGCTTTGATCAAAGTGTTCAGATAAAGAAAGAAAAAAGAAATGTTTCTTCATGAGCAACCAACATTTTAAGCCATGCAATTTTAAATTAGGCAAACATGCAATAGTCAGCTAGTTCCATCTGAAAGTGACCAGAAGTAGACTATAATTTTAATGGACTTTAATGCTTTATGAACAAAAAAAAAAAAACCTCTAGTAAGGAAGCATTCTGAAGGTCAAACTATGACCTGAAATAACCAGAGCATCTTGGCAGCCATTTTTGCTGGGTTGCCTTTCATATACTTGGAAACGCAGCTTTCTAAGGCCAAAATCTGCACATTTTTGGCCTTTCTCCTAATTATTTTCACACCATTGGAGGTTTTTCTTCATATTATATTGAGTAGAAGACCCAGATATCCTGCAACTTTTCCCGTATTGTGCTGTAAGGAAAGTTGGTTAACCCTTTGTGGTCCAACCTCATCCCCGGGATGAAATTGAGTCAAAGTTGTCGCATTATGATAATAATTTTGCTCAATGGAACAGTGCTATTCTTTTGTGTGTTTATAGGCGTTATTTTTACTTTATCAGATGGCTATAAATTACTCAACTGAAATAGAAATAATCAAACCTCATTCGAACCTATTTGAATAAAATACAGTGTAAAAAATTGGACTTTTTGGCCTGCAAAACTTAAAAATAATAGGACTGCAAAGGGTTAAAGCTAGACAGGTTATTTAGTGGTGTACCCTGTTTTCCTTCGCATGAGTATACATATTAATGTAGATATGGCTTGAAGGGTTAATGGAGCTGTGACATTGTAAGACTGATACGAGTCTGTCAAGGGATTCCTTCTGGCAGCAGCAATGAAGAGTATCAAATCCAGCTGCATGCTCATGATTCAACTATAATTAGTGCAGGTCTTGAGGCTTCCTTAGCTAGAAGTGCCGAAAGCCAAAAATCCTCCTTGCTGTTATCCCGATTCATTGTATGAGCTTTAGTATGATCTTGCTGCTGCTTGATGAGCAGGATGATTGGTGAGACAAAGGAAAAGAGTACATCCTAGTTGAACATATCATCAGCATACTCCAAAGGCAGGAAATTTGACAGTTTTCTATGGATTCCCATAAAGAGGTGGAACTACTGCAGTTTGGACTGTAATTCAATTGTATTGAGACTACATGATACTATAGGCCTGCTTAGTAGACAAGATTGCCACTCAAAATAGAACTGCATGCCTATTTTCAAATGATGTAAACTTTCCATACTGAGGAAGCATATGTATTCATTGATGAGTTTGTGAAAATATTTAGAATAGAAGAAAGAAATTGCTTACCTAAGATTTCCCCCCTGGGCTTGCCTATATTTTTTTCTATGGCAGGCTCTGCAAGATGACATCAAAACATTACAGGAGAGTTTGAAAGGAATCAATGTGAATGGGGAGCAAATCCTTGCATCTGCTGCATCATCATTTGGCTCATCCCTGAGGGAGAAGCTGATGCACCTAAATAAACGGTGGGAGACAGTGGTATCAGAGGCAAGAAAGCAGAATGCCATTCTTCACAATGCACTCAGGGACACTCAAGAGGTAAACCTACAGCAATGAAAGAGTATTACCATTTTTCATTTCATGAATTGGTATGTACAGGGTGGACCATAAATATTCATACCATGTATGAATATAACTTGTATTTCTGCATCCTCAGTACAAACAAAGAAAAAAAGGTGTGACACTTATATATCAATGTATTTTTGGTGGTCAATTGCATGTGCTTCAGCAGAACTTCTTTTCTAAGTCACATGGCTTGATTCTCATAAACTTGTCTGGGAAACCATGTTGCAGAAATTAACAAACATGAATGGCCCTCCTTGCAACTTTCACTGGAAACCAATATATTACTGTACATGGAGTCTGTTGGAAGTGGGTGTCCAAATATGAAATCAAGTGACCTAAATCTTGTGCTAAACAGGAGTAGAACCCTGTTCATCCAGTTAAATTGAATGGCATACTCAAAGATTGGAGATTGCTTTCAAGAAGAAGGGGGACACATCAAAGATATTTTGTGAAAAATTACTGTGAGTCTTGGTGTCTCATTTGAGATTCAGTTGATTAATGATAAAGTAGTAGTACAGGAAACATAAGAATTTGATTTGGTATGAATATTTATGGCCCACCCTGTGGGGATACATGCAAAGCATGAGGTATGTGCCAAAATGCTTTAAATTTTGCTAAGCTTTCCTTCTTTGACCTTTAGCAAACGTTTTAAAATATAATGTCTTAAAATGGTGTTTCATGTTGTGTCATTTTGCTGATACATATGAACAGGTACACTTATGCCAATTTATTTTGCGGGACAGGTGTTAAATGGTGTGGATGTGACATGTAGTTGGTTGGATGACTTGGAGGCAAGGATCCCCACTCCAGATCCAATCAGGACCCCTCAGGATCTCTCCTCACTCCTTTCTTGCCTTAGAGAGCTCAAGGATGAAATTACAACAAAGCAGCAGGCATTCCAAGATCTCAATGAGAAAGGTGGATTAAAATTTTGTAAGCAGAGTGCTGAGAAATATTCTTTCTTTCTCATATGTTTATTACTGTCAACTGCTGAACAGCAAACGAGTTGCTGCTGCAAGTAGAAGCTGGGAACAAAGAAGTGCTGGCCCGACAGGCAACACATATGAACTCTCGCTGGACTGAGGTGGTGACATCCATAGACAGGAAACATGCATCTGTCCGACAATTGTCTCAGTTGTATGCAAAAGTCAAAGGTGTACCATCTCTCACTATCAAAACGGTGTCAACTGTTCATATTGCAAGCTAGACACTCAACCTTCAAATGAATCCTTTTCCTCTAGGTCTGATTCAGAAAGAAAATGATTGGCTGAAACAGCTGGCTTGCAAGGTGGAACGAAGTTCTCGGGCAGCTGCAGATGCAGAAGAGATTTCGGCTGCTCTGGATGTTAGAAAAATATTCTGTTGCCACTCATTTTTTGCTTCAGAATCTTGATATCTCTGTGTCTTGTGACAGGAACTGGAGAATTTTGTCAGCAGTCGGGACTTGGACAAGTTAGAAGATACAGAGCAAATGGTTCGAGAACTCAGTGAGAACAACATCATGGCAGACTCCTTGCAAGCTGAAATTGATCGCATCAATGTCACTTGGCACACTCTTCGGAAACAGGTACTGATGCTGAAGAAATAGATAGATAACTTGAAGGTTAACAATTATGTGGCTTTGAGATGGATGTGATGATAAAGTACTGAAATAACTGCATTGTATAATGCCTCTTATAGTTGCCACTTCTCATACTATAAATTGTTAAATATTGAGTTCTGATGGCAGAATGCAGGCTTCGTTGGTTTTATGTCACATGATTGGTCAAGATGGAAATTGTCTTCTGCATTGATCCAGTGAGTATCCTGTATTGAAGATATTCCCCTATACTGGATTGATGTAGAAGTTATAGAATAGCCCCAATAGGTCCTATTCAATGTAATTAGGAATTGGGACATGTGATCCTGTTTAAGAGTAGGGACAAACAAAAAGGTAGGTAACAAAAAGTTGCCTATTTTGAAGTTGAGGTTTTGTCATGCAAACATACTGTACTGTAGCATAGAAATGTTTCTTTTTTAATTGTAGGGTTATGTAATTTTCAAAAAGGTTTGAAGAAAATGAAGCTTGAAGAATAGCAGCTTTCATGTTTTGCTGCTTTTCTTATCCTAATAGCAACATAGGGAGAGAAAATTAGATGGAAATAGACAGTAATTGGAAACATTTCTGTGCCCAATAGAAATGTGAATGAACAATGCATCAAGTGAAAGAGTGAATGTGGCAGGTGAATTATTTCTTTAAAATAAAAAAGGAAACAGGAGAAAAAGTAAAAGTGAATATTTGACCTTTCAATAATTTTTTTTGTCCCTCACCAGCACTGTAGCCATGATTTTGTTAAAAGGGAGCCTAGAATTTCCCTAGCTTCTGAGGAGGGAGGGGGGAAGGATGGGGGAGGGATGGTGGATGCATTTCAACCAGAGCTGGGGGAGCTGAAGCCCCCAGCTACCTTCACTATGCCACTGTCCCTCACAGAAAGGTTTCCCCAAGACATTTAGTCCATTTTCTCTAATATACCAGGAATGTAAAAAAAAAAACATTAATTTTAATCTAAATATTTCCACTCCCACTGAATCTATTTTCAGGAAACTTTCACTATGCATAAATGGGCGTTTTTCCTACTGTTTCTTAAAATTCCATCCAAATTTGTTGGCCCAGGGCAATAGTATCAGCAATTATTGAAAAGAAGTTATATATTTAGAATTGACAAGAGCTCCTGCAGGTAGTGGAGAAAGGAAACACTCAAGTGATGTTCTTCCAGATTATGAGGACCACTTTGAACTCATCTTCCATTTTCATTCATTCTTTGGGCTGGCTGTCTCATGCAGATGGTTTTCACGTGCTAATTCAAAACGAATAGCAGATGAATCAATGAAATCCAGAGAGTTTTCTCACAGGGATGGGGCTAAAGAAATTCCTTGAAGATAATCTCCACATAGCTCAGCTTATAAATGTCTCAATGTCTCCATCTTTGCTTAGGCAAGTGATCGACAGAAATTGATGGAAGGGAATATTGAAGAGGCCCAAGAGTGGGAAAGAAGCATTCTCTCCTGCCAAGAATGGATTTCTTGCACTGACACTGCCCTGTCCAGGAACCTCCATTCAGATATCTTCCCTGGAGACACAACTGAGGAGCATCAGGTTTGTCAATCCTTCAACCCTGCTGGGATTGACTTCACTTCTAATTAGTGTGCAAACTATCATTTTCTACATTCCTGCCATTGGGTCAGCTAATCAAGATCTTGTCATGTGTAATAAGTACCTGATTCAGTCTTTCCTAAGCTACTTGTTCATCTACAGGGTGTCCCACTTATTGCGGACGATTTTAATTGTGTAGAAAATTATTCCTATTTGCACAAACTAAACACAATTTTCACAGCATTTAGACAACTCTTTAGCATTTGTTGTGACAAAGTCTCAGCCAAATCAAATGCACCAATTACGAGCTATGAACTTCAACATGGCCCCCATTGATTTCAAGCACTTTTCTCAATCGTTTGTTGTATTCAAATAGCATTTTCTCATGCATTTCAATGGTAATGTCTACAAACGCAGCGGTAATTCGTTCCTTCAGTTTTGGGAATTTCCCTTGGTTTGGTCAAGTAGACTTTCGACTTGACGAAGCCCTACATGAAGAAGTCGCATGGCATCAAGTCCTGCCCGCCCCACCTCAATTTGGCAAAGAAGTTTGTGCCTGGCTGAAAAAAGTTTCCGGATGGAAGGATGGGTCACGGATCGCTGGCTTGCTGGCCAGCCAATTCTCCTGACTTAACACCGTGCGATTTCTTCATGTGGGGCTTTGTCAAGTCAAAAGACTATGCGACCAAACCGAGGGAAATTCCCGAACTGAAGGAACAAATTACTTATGAGTTTGTAGACATTACTGCTGAAATGCGCAAGAAAACGGTGCTTGAATACCACAAATGATTGGGAAAAGTGCTGAAATCGATGGGGGCTATGCTGAAGTTTATAGCTTGTAATTGGTGCATTTAATTTCGCTGAAACTTTGTCACAATAAATGCTAAACAGTTATCTAAATGTTGTGAAAATTAAGTTTAGTTTGCTCAAGTAGGAATAATTTTATACGTGATTAAAATCATCCGCGATAAGTGGGACACCCTGTACATAAATATGGCCAGAGCCAAAGTCACAACAGGAGGCAAAGGGGAAAGATAGCCTGTCCAACTCCAACTTTAAATCCAAGTTTTGAAACAGAAGTTGCACTTGAGGTTTAGATCCAGTCAATGTTGCCTGATTTAAATTAAGTTACTTGTTTAGGTTCTTGATTGCTATTTTCAAATGGTGTTACCTGGTGCTGGCTTTGAAGCTTCAAGTTTCATATGTATACATGTTTTAAAGATTCAGATATCCCTGAATCATGAAAATTCAGGTCTAATTAATTCACTATCTTGCCAAGAGCCAAGACCCATCCATAAATATAGTCATTGCTTCACCTACCAATATGATGCCGAGCCCCACTGGCATAAATGGCAGCTTGAACCTTGCCTGACCTAGCAAGTTACCAGCATGTCCACAATACTTCCTCTTCCATGACATTATGCACTGCATTTGAGGGCAAGAACATTGTAATAGCTAGATTGGACTATCCCACCAAACTCCCCATGAGCTATCACCATGCAAATAAACTGCACAATGACATTTTTGCCTTTTCAGAGAATGATGGATGAGTTTGACAAGTTCAGCCAGCAAATGGGTGCATGCCAGGCCCAGGTTGACAAATACAGAATGGAAGGTAACGTGGAGGCTGCATCTCGACTGGGAGAACAGCTGGCACTTCTCCAGGTCAGTATTTCTCTTGGCAGTGGTATCTTTGGTCACATAAATTGGTTAACTTCACGTATCAGTCAAGGAAGAATGAGAGGGTTGCTGTTGAACTAGGCATTTCCATCCTTCTTTTTGCTGTTTGACCAGCAAATACAAAAAATATTCGACACATTTTGGATAAAAAATACATTTACGATAGTGAATATCAATACGAATGTATCAATCTATGGAATTCACAAAATGTGTTCAATCTAGTGGCCTTGTTGTTGAGTGCAGAGTCTAAGTCTTTTCTTAGATGGTTCTTGGACCCCTTGCAGCACCCTTGAAGTGATGAACATGTCAAGGCCCTTGTGTATGCTGTCAAAATTTGAGATACTGTTCGCTTGAAGCAACATATCATCAACACATGCATATCCATCACTTCAATGGTGCTGCAAGGATTCCAAGAACCATCTAAGAAAAGACTTAGACTCTGCATTCAACTAGACCATTTCTTTTAACACATTTTGTGAATTCCATAGGTTGATAGATTCATATTGATATTCCCTATGGTGCATGACTTATGAGAAATCCTGTAGAATGACATGATTGAAAATTAATTGCATATTGTTTGCCTAATGCCTTGACACTAAGCAAAAAAAAAAGCAATGAATAGTAAAACTTGCATAGTTCACACTGGAAATATTTTCTTATAGCCAATCAATATCTGGAATTTTCAAACCTAAATTATGTTGGAAATCTATTTGACTAGGGAAAATTCAAGGACCTTGAAGGGAAGATATTGCTGTTTAGAGGGGTGACTCAGATCCAGCCAAGACTTACCAGACTTCTAAGACTGATGAATGAGCTCGAACAGAATCTGTGCCTGACTGATCTCTCCTCTGATGATCCTGACTCCATTCAGGGCCATCTTAATCACTGCAATGTGAGAGGGATCCATTGAATACTTGCCACTTCAATCATGTGAATGGTTGCACTGCAGCATTTCTGTTGATCCCACCAGCGCTTTGGGAAGGAGCATACAGACCTGAAGGAAGAAGTAGAAGAAGTAATCAGGAAGGGACAGGAGGCAGTGCAACAGCAGCAGGTTCCAGATCCCCACTCCCTCAAAATAAAACTAGAGAAACTACAGGAATCATATCACCAGGTAGGCCTACACAGAGATGGCTATCATGGCTTGGATGCCCCCTTGGTACATCCGACACTGATGAATTCTGTGGCAGCTGCTCAGCATTTGTTTTGCTGAGATGCTTTCAGGGAATGGCAGGAGGCCAATAAACACTGTATTCTTGCCAGGTGGGACAAAAGATTGGGGAGAGTCGACGGAACTTGGAACAGGCCCTTCGTGTGAGTCGAACCCTGAGTCAGCAGCGACAGGCGCTTGAAGTGTTTCTTCTTGCCCTTCAGACAGACTTGCAAAAACACCAAGAGAATGACCCAGTCAAGGATGTTCCTGCTGAAGTGGAGTTCATACAGGTCAGTACCTCTCTTGTGTAGGGGTTTATCTTGAAATTGTTGTGGTGAGAACACCTGGGAAAAATAGATCAAGAAGCTATCATGATCATCTCAAAAATGATCTTAGTGCTTGACTCTTGAAGAAAGTGTTATGATCCCTGTCCTTTCAGTATCATGAAGATATTAATTATGAGGAAAATTTGCACAGGAGTGGATATCTCTAGGATCATCACATTCCTACCTTAAGGATGCCAAATCTTAACAATCCAACATGCAGTTGAATTCCATTGATATTAACATTCTATTTGCATATTACATGGATTTCTGAGGTTAACAGATAAATTGGCCCTGGTTGTTTTCTGAAGAAGCAATGTTTACATAGCTGTATTGGTGCCAACTTACTTAATGCCTCAATAGGGTCATTTGTTGATTTCTTGTTAATTCATTATCCAGTGGCTGAAAGAAGCTATTTGATTATCTGATGGTTAGCAAAAATTGAAAGGAAACTCTCATTGAGAGTGAGAATTCTCTTGAAAGGAGACTGCATGGAAGGTACTAAAGCTCTTCCTTAGTTATCCTTTAGTCATACATTTTAGTCTACAAACATCTGTGAAAAGGTAAAGGAGGAATATCCCCTTTCTAAAAGAGCTCTTGAGAGAGGGAGAAAAATGGCAGGAAAATTTGTTTTCTTGTTTTTCTCCCCACTTTGTACCCCCCTGTCCTTGAATGAGGAGTACATTTCTTTCCCACACCTAGGGGATAGGGGAGCAATTGCATTGCTCCATATAAAAAACCAGGGCAGGTGTATGAACTTGGTAGGAAATATTGATCAGTCTCGTGACCAGATAGTTATTGTGACCCATTATGCAGATCCTTGGTTAATATGAATAAATATTGAATAATATGAATAATTTTTGTCGCCAGGAATTGTTGCTTCTTTGATAGACCAATTATTTCTCACTTAATCTCATTTCTGGATCATATGCCTGGGTCTGAGTAATGAGGTGATACAATCAGGGAAGTTAGTAGAAGGGCTTAAGCCTAGGTTTCAGGGGAGTGATGGATTGCCAAGCCATTATGATGTATGAATAACTGGGGAGAGAAAGCTCATGAATATCATTTCTCTTATGCAATATGCATTCCTGGTTGTTTGCAGCCCCTTATGCATGCTAGGTTAAACTTCTTTTGTCTCCTGCATAAGTTTTTGTGTCCATCACCAGATTCAGAGGGGTTTATGTATTAATAAAAATTAATAATCACTTTAGCAGCTTACATTTAATTGTATTAAAAGTTTTGATCAAGGAGCATCACCTTTGTGTCTATCAGTGAATCAAGTTTTGTTATTTATGCAGAAATGCATAGGAGAATTGGAAGGAAACAGGAACATTTTATCAAGTTTGAGGAAAGGATATTCCACACTGTTAGCTTTGAGTGAGGGAGCAGGCAATGAAGCTATTCAGGCACATCTTCTAGACATCAACCAGCTGTGGGACTCTGTCCAAGAACGTCTCCACAAACGACAAAAGGATCTGCAGGTGCATAATATCCCCTCTGGTCTTTCCAACTTCTTTCTAAAGTCTCACAAATTCCATCTTTAAAGGATACTTATTTCCCTGCCTGAAGATGATGCAGGAGAACCGAGATGTCTTGCTCCAGGAATTCCTGTCTCAGTCTGAGGTCATTGGACAATACTTGGATAAGGTCAAGGAATGTCTTCCTTCAGCCATAGCCAAGGTCTGTTGCATCCATTTGCACTCTCATTCATATCTCATGCTGTGGGGTTCATGACTTGATTTTCATGTTTCAGTTGAGTGAATTGCAACGAGAGATGGGGATAATGCGGGCCAAGATGGAGAGCATGAGGGATACAGCTGTGATTGTGATGGCTCATGGAGATGCTTTCCAGTCTCAGGTTCAACCCAGACTCTCTGCAATCAATCAGCAATGGGATCAACTTGTGCCTCAGCTTGAGGTCTGCTATTGCATTGATTTTGTGTTCATTCAAGCACCCAAAGAAAGTTTTGTTAATTGTTAGCCAGAGATTGGCAATACCATGACTTGAAGCCTCAGGCTACCTCTCAATTTGTATGCATAATTTCATATTTTATTTTGAATATTAAAGGTGCCTCATAATTTTTCAGGATTTAATTAGGATTCAATCAGTGCTTCCTTGAATGAGACTTGGATTCCCAAATAGAAACCCAGATCTCAAATAGATGAATATCAAATAGGGCTATACTGATGTGTTGGCACCACCTGTATTGACCACTGGTGTGGCATCACTGTGGCAGCATCAGTGGATTTGGAAGCTGCTGATGCCAATGCACTCAACAAACAGCTAGGAATTTTCTCATATTGACCTGTGGGATGATGCCTTGGCAAAACCGGGGCAGAGCACTGACAATGGGGGTGTGGTGTGGGGGGGGGGGGGGGGGGGGGGGGGGGGGCTGACAGGGGGGGCAACTGCCCCCTATGGCCAGGTCCACATTCTATTTTTAAAATATTAAAAGCACATAGATCAGTTTTTATGGGCCTGCGAAATGAATATCCAGGTTCTTACCCCAGCTCTAAAATGAATAAGGCGATAGGACAGAGGTTGGTGGTAGGTGGAGCTAGAGAAGTGCCCCCCATGAAAATTTTCTATATCCATCACTGTGGCACCATCAGTGGATTTGGAAGCTGCTGATGCCAATGCCCAATGAACACGCCAAAGAAGATAAATAAATAAAAACACATGAACATATCTTTGTAAACTATTCTCAACAGCAGTAGAAAAAAGCTGGGTTGTCACAATGCATCAATTGATGTATTAATGCCACTATCAATAGTTGGAAACATCAATGGCTTTATTATCCGATGTGATGGTCGCACCTCATCCTGAGCTTGAAAGATGACAATGGGAAGTCTGTTCCCCAATTGAGGCAAGAAGTGATGGAAGTCAAATCTCTGCCTCCATTTGCAATAAGAGATGACTGAATCTACTGGCCCCCTCCACATGATGCATTGATGCACTATTGATAGTTCTGGTCAATACCTCAACTTTTTCAAAGCAGCCATTGTGACTGCTCCAAAATATATTCATTGCCAAAAAAAGCACAACCAAGAAGGAGTTGAGTGATTTTGATGGAATTTGGTACATAAACTCGTACTAGCTTATTATGAAATTATTAGAGTTTCAAGTGTGTGGGATGAATGAGAAGTGGGAGAAGTCCTGCCAATTATTTCAATAATGGCTATGGGGTCATGCTAATGGCCTGAAATGGTTACCTAGAAGGCCTTTATTTATGAAATGTGCCAGGAAAACTCCTATAAATGTGCAGTAGAATTAAGCAAAGTTTTGAGATTGTGAGATGAGGAGAAAACTTGCTAAATGCCAAGAGGAATTGGGGAAGAGGGCCATTGAAGGTGCCAGTTTCCTTTCCCTGCACCTCATGCCACTTCACCATAGGACCGTTGTTGAGTGTCTAACTTTGAGGCAGTGCCAAGATGAGATCTCTGGAAGCAATTCCAACAAGTTATTAGGGTGTTTGATCCATGGATAGTAATCAATGAATGCACTCTAAACATGAAGAAAAGAGTGTTAACTACTGGTTCACCAGGTTTAAGCAACCTGGTTAAAATGGTTAAAAGAATAGAGGCAAACAAGCATTACTTTCAATAAAACCCTCGTAAATAGAATATCCTATGGAGTGTTCTTCAAATCTTATTGCATGACTTTTGACCAGGCAATTGAAACACCTGCACCATCTTGTCGAACATCCCACTCTTATGCAATGTCGCCCAACAATGATGAAATACTTTCCATCGACATCCGTGTGGAGGATGTGGATGACCCACATGGTCAAGTCTATCACAGTGATAGAATTCCACTAAGGAAGTTCCACACCCCCATTGTCAGTGCTCTGCCCCGGTTTTGCCAAGGCATCATCCCACAGGTCAATATGAGAAAATTCCTAGCTGTTTGTTGAGTGCATTACCACCAGATAGCTTGCATTCTTAGTAATCTTAGTAGCTGTAACAGAGGAACAAGTCTTTAGCCAGTTATGCATGAATCTTATCCTCCAGAATGCAATATCTTCAATACTATTGAAATGTTTTATATCTTTCAGGCAGTTAGTTCATTTTCTTATTAACCTTATTAACCCTTTTGGTATTACAATTATACAGGTATGGTAGGGCATGCGTGGTCCTTTTTAACTTTTGGCTTGCTTACTTCTATCTTTTAACTTGCCTTTTTAACTACTCATACTTGCAGGTATGGCATGTTTCATGCCAAAATATTTTGTGCAAGTACTGGGTGCATGCACCCTCAAAAAACCCCTGACCAGGAGGCACAGCTGTGCATAGAAAACTCGGTATTGAAAGGATTAAGCTTTGTTTTCAAGATGTATTGCATAAATGGGATATCTCTTTTATATTTGCAAGAGTTGCATGGTTTTTCTAGCCACATTCATGAAGGGCCAAAACATGTGTGATGTCTTTAAAACAGGAAGCAGTGGAGGAATCTAAGAAAATGGAACATGAGAAGGCAGAAATAAAGGAAGAGAAATTGGCAATAGGGCTTGCTGAGAAAAATGTGACTGCCGGGAGCCAGGGACTGTGGGACAGTGACAAGGTGGAATTATTAGGAGAACTGCGGGAAGTGAGCATCAACATGGATCAGCTGGAGAAATTTCTAGAAAATTCTGACTCTGACTCCCAGGACTTTATATTGGTTTGTTTCTTCTCTTGAATTTTAATTTAAAGAAAATTTTAAAAAAGCTTAAAATGAGGAAATTATCTTTTAAGTGGATATTTTCCTTTTGTAGACAATGGAGGGGCACCTTGGTGATCTGGAGTCACAGGTGGCCCTAATCTTGAGTCGAGGTGACACATTGATGTTGATGGTACATCAGACTGAACCCAATGAAGCAGTGCGCCTGCAGGAGATCTTAGATTCTACAAGGAAACGTTGGATGGCTCTCAAGCATCATGCTCTGGTATATGCATCCCTCCTTAATTCCTTGACCTCTGACATTTTGTCTGAATATATACTACTATATATAAATTAGCTGTTACTAGAACTTCTAGGGTAGTTGTAACTAGCATGGGTTGTAACTAGAAAGCCTAATAGAGCCTAACCAAGTAACATCTATCAAATAGGTATTTATTAGCCTAACTAGAATGGTTTTTTGCCTCCTAATAAAGGGAAACTTTAACCAATTCCTATTATCAGTCAAGGCCTCTATTGGAATGATAATTCCAATGCTGATTCCAAAATGCTGATTTCATCATCTTTTCCCATGTGTATTCTTCTTCCATGGCATTCTGAAGATTCAACTTGGGTCTTGGACTTATTCTCCCAGGACTAGTCTCCCAAATGAATTGGAAATAAAAGAAATTGTACCATTGGGAAGCTAAAATTTTTCAGTTAAATTAGGACAAAATCCAGTAAAACTTGTTCCAATATACTCGTTGAAATTACAGGAAAACTATATTCATGTCAAAAATTGACAGCTTAGGTTTCTTCACAGTATTTTCAATAAAATACACACCATAAAAGACACACAGGATGTAGAAACACAACTTGTACATGATGCTATAACAGTTTTAAATAGAAGCAAAAAATCAACTGGAGGATTTTATTTAAAAAAATACTTTAACATTTCAACACAAGGACGTATTCGTCATGAGTTACATAACCATCATAGGCAGGTTCATCACTGTGGGGTGTTTCACTGCCAAATGTGGCATGCAATTTCTGACCATATTTGCCCCTTTGAATTCCAGTCTTTCTCAGTTGATTTTCTACCTCTCTTTCTCCTAGGGTTGCCACCCATTCATAATTAGTATGGACAGTACATATTTCATATACAATGTCCATACTGCAAACTGGTCCTAATATGGACACTGTTTTGTCTATATTAAACTTAAGATTTTTTTTTCCAATGAAACTTTATAGTAGCTAATATCGTTATTTTCCATGAGTCAAAAGCATTAGGCCACACTCATAGTATCGATTGGTGCCTTGGTTTAAGGTGGCTGTGGGTATATTTTGAATATTTGTCCATATTTTGTTACATTCAAAGGTGGCAACCCTACTTTCTCCACAAGAGGGCATTCCTTCTTGACTGCCAACATCTCTGCCTCCAGCTTTTCTTGCTTCTTTTCAGTCTCCACCAGTGACAAAAGGACAAGATTATCTTCATCAAATGCTTGACTTATAGCTCCTTTGTTCTTCCTAGTGCCTATGACAGTTTTCTGTGACCTACTGAAGTCAAATCCAATGAAAGTATTGTGTCATTGATATCCTCTTTTATAAGCATCAAAATATCTTCACTTCCCAAGTCGGTGCTTCCTTCATCATTCCCCATTTGGTTTCAAAATCATATGATCTTATTGGGATGTCCTTGGCAGGTTCTTTTGATGGTGGTCTTCTTCTTTCTGAAGAGTCAAATCCTCCCAGAATGCCATGCATAGCTGATGGACTCAGGACCATTGCAACTTTGTCTTCTTAATCACTGATCCCACTGATTGTAGGACCACCATCACCTGTTTTTTCTGCTAATTTTTTTGCACAGCTGAATTTTTTTTCCCTTTGGATTTGACACTCAGCCACTTCTGCTTCACTTCATCTACAGTTTGCTCAGTAGGCGAAATGGAATTAAATTTCAGTGTAACAGATATTTCATCCCAGGACTGTTTTTTCTACTCACTTGTGGTGGCATTTGAGAATTTGGAAAACAGCACTTCTTTGTGTTTTCCCACTTCCTCAATCAAAATATGTAGCTCATCTTTGTGGAAATTCGCCTTCGTCCTCCCTCTATTGATGGTTCACACCTTCTTACATCATGAAAGTTGACACCACACTTTGGACAACTGAATATGAATGATGAAATGATGGAGACTGACTGAAATCAAGAGGGAGGGTGGAGAGGAAAGCTCAGGAAGTCAAGAGGTATCATTTATATAAAAGAAAAGAATACTCGTGAACTTAAAGTGGAGCCCTGGCTGATTCACCAAAACACGTTGCTATTTCCTCACTGTTAGGTTAGCAGCTGATCAACTGATTTATTTTAAATCTAGATTTTTTTACACCGAAAATTTTCTGTGAAGAAAATGGTTCGGTTCGGCTGTTCCCTTCTTAATTATCCTCCATTTCATTTCGCGGGTCCTGGTCATTTTTGACCATTTTGTTATGCTGTATATTCATCCCCAAATTATAAAGATGTTGTAAAATATACAATATATATTTGTGTCAAAAGTGCATGAGGGGCATATTCAGCTATCATATCTTGAATCTGGAGCTGAATTGAGGCATTTTTGTTGTAGTCTGTGAAGCGCTCAGTGGAAATAAAAGAGCTGTCATGGAAAGACTATCGACAACGTATCGAGGAGATGGTGAAGAAACTGGATGCCACACGTAATGGTTTTGCTGATGCCAATAATGATTTGGTCCGGCTTCAAGTGAGCTTAAATAATTCCTTCTTTTTGTTCTCCTTTGTCTCTATTGACAATATGTTGGTATGTACTTTTTATGAATTCCCATGGCAGACCTTGCAGAATGAAGTATGTGTCCAGGAGACAGAGATCCAAAACCTGGAGAAAGAGGGCGAGTCTTATCCATCTCATCGAGAACAGATTGTGAAGCTCCTTCGGGACCTCAACCTCCGCTGGGAGGAACTCCAGACCCTTTGTCGTCTATACATCAAGCCTGATGTTGAGAAGCTTGCCACACCTGAGAAGGCAGTCAGTCTCTGGTTTTCCTAGTAGAGCAATGAAGATTGATACTATTACTTTATCTGCATTCCTATGTTTTAGGAATAGTTTTGTTGGAAGACCTAACTGGAAATGTAATTTGTTGAAGATATTGCTGATGCTAATAGTTGTCACACAGGGTAAAACTCAATTTCTCTAGTTAACTACTCAATGTCATGCTAATATGGATTCAGTTAATTTTCAAATTAGGAATCATATAAATGATTCTAGCTTGGGCTATTGCACAATGGGAAGTCATAGACAAATGACCATGTCAGCATTGTGTTTTTCTCCAAAATGAAGGGAATAATTCAAATCCTTTCAAAATGTGTTCTGGCTCTTGATTGTTCATCAAGAGCATGAGAGATTAGGCAATTAAAATTGAGTATTTTCATCATCTCTAATGAAGCAGTGGGGGGTTTGGGGGGGTGGGGGGGTGGGACCAGCATTGGGCTTTACTCCACAAAGTTACTCTGCTCATCATCCTCAGGTGAAAAATAATGGGAAACAAATTTCTGAAATTTTTTAAAGTTTTAGTTTGCCTGCCTGTTGCTTTGATTTGCATGCTTGTGATTCCTGTTTTATTTTTAGTAGGCCCATTTTCATTTTACTCACAGTTTATTTGATTATGATTAATTCATGTATCAACAGTGAAGCGTATATTCTTCTGGTAAACTCCATGTTTCTTTCTTCTCACAGGAGTCTGTGAATTCGGTGGTGGTTGAGTACTTATTATTCCTCAAGGGTCTTCATGAAGGGATTGGCAGGGCTTGGCGCATCCTCCGGGATCCCCCTCTTGGAGAGAAGCTCTATGACTCGTTTCCTCTTCAGGAGGAAGCTCTTAAGGTCCTCCTCATTCCTTGGGAAGAGCTCTCATCATTGTTCATTCCCTTTACAGTGACTTATGAAGTGAACTATTTTCGATTTTGCAGGAAGCAAAGAAGATTATGGATAGCCTGAAACCTGGGATGGCCTCTGCTGAATTGCGTCGCATTGGCCTGGCCTCTGAATTGGCAGCAAAGCACCCAACTTCAACTAGCACTCAGGCAAACATGCAACGGGCATTAGATAGTCTCAAGGATGAATGGAGCAAGGTCAACCGAGCATACAATGACAGACACAGGTGACCTCATAACCTTTATTTTAAACGTCAAATGTGACATAAGTTGACATATCAGTTGTCTGCATAAGGCTCTCAGTGCATCATGGCTTATGAAATCCTAAGCCCATAGGGCATTCACATTGCCTGGGCTAAAGGTTAAGAATTTGTCTGAGGAAGTGGGGAAATATGTGATTTTGGATTGACTCAAATTTTTACTAAATAAAGCATATTTTTCCCACTTATTGAGAAAATCCTAGCATATTTACCCAATGACTTTAATAAGAGTGTGTGACCTCTCAGGGTCTAAGTTCAAGGTCATCAAGTGACAACCACCTTAACTTGAATCATTGCAATGCTTACCAAGATAATGTTCAAAGATTATACTTTTTTTTAATGTCAACCATATCCAATGCTCTATTACTTCTTGAAGTGTAAGAAACCAACTGTCATTTTTATTTTCCTGGAACTCCCATAAAATGAACAATAAAACAACAATATTGGATCTTTCTATTGTCCTATAGAAAGTATAGAAAGTATAGACTGTAAGCAAAAATGTCAAACTTTACATTGTAATTCTGATCAGCAATGGAATGTTCAACTTGTATGGTACAATGTCCATGGTAGCTACAAAGACAGAAAAAAACCACAGTAGTTGAAAGTGGGGTATGCTTAGGGTTTTTGAATGCCATTTGAGTAGTTGTGTTTTTCCACATATAATCTGATTATAGGGGCATGGTCCTACCTGCATTATGACTACCCAATACACTGGTACAATAGATTCAGGCATCTGTCTGCTGTTCAACTCAATTCATTTATTTTCAAGATCAAGTTATTTTTTTATTATGAGGAACATGGGGACATCCTTATGTTATAACTTTCCATGCCTATTTTCTTCTGTGTCCCATCTATTCATATTGTTTATTTCTTTTGTCTTCACATGAAGAAAGCATGGTTCATTCATTCATATTATTTCAACAACAATTAATTACTAAGGGTGTGTACAAAAACATGTATTATGATGTTTTAATGAAAAAATTCATTGTAATTGCTGCAGGAAATTGATGGATCTGTCCATGCCAAATGGCCTTAGCCTGAAATTTCACTAAATTTGGAGACATCATCTCTAATGGCATGAATGAATGAGAGCATGGTGTTTAAAAAGGAAATGGAAGTTGTTTTTATCATATAATGTTAGCACCACTCATGGTTTTAATGGATATGAAAGAATAGTAAATATGGGGAGAGACTGAATAGGACTACTGGAGTTGATGCCAACATTTGCTTTCCCATGCTAAGTGATGATCTCAAATCAGCTCAGGTTTGAAGAGATTCTCATTCTTCGCACTTGCATTAAGCTGGACATTAAAAGATAAATACAGAGTTTCATTTTAAAATAAATTTTCTGAACATGTCAGGTCTAACATAGTCTCAAAATAGCCTTGCTTTCTTTTCATAATACTGTAAGCATAGGGTGACCCTCTAATTTCAGGCTTTCATTCTATATAGAGAAAGAACATACTAAATTGATGGGTTTCCATGTATCACAAAAATGTGACCACTAAAGCAAGGGATCTTAGGTTCCATGAAGTGTCACATCCAACACTTTTCTTTGCACTAAGATAAACTTCTAGCAAAAGTGAGTATGCAAAACTTTAACTAATGAATTTTCAGTCACTGCCAAGGGCTAAATCTTGCAGCCTTAATATGTTGATTCTTCATTTGTAACATTAGTAAATACATTTTGTACATTGCTCCAGATCCAACACTATGGACAAGCCCTGGTGATTAAATTCCTATTCATGTCTAATGCTTAGATCCACCTTTCCTTCTCAGTCAGACAAGTTAGATTGACATTTCCCACTTCTCACTTCTCAGTCACCTCATTAATAAAGAGCCTTCTAGATCCAACAATCACAGGGTTCAGAGACTCCACTGTAAAATATTTGGTTGCTGTTAGCCGGTGGTTAGAGGCACGTGAGGTGTGGCTGGGATTTCAAGGACATGCAGCTGAGATGGAAGGCTGGCTCTTAGGAGTCCCATCAGCACTCCTCAAGGCCAAAAGTGATGATCTCCCTATAGCACAGGCTGCCCAAAGGGAACTTGAAAGACATGTCACATCAAAGCATAGGTACAGATTCATGTTGATATTTCTTTGTCAGTTTTGTTTTCCTGTCAAGTGCCATCTCAGCACTTTGTCATGCTTGACAGGACGGTAACACTGTTGAGCCAGAGTGGACAGACAATTCTTCGTCAGACATCCAGGCAGGAGAATGCTGACCTGAGGAGTCGCCTGGATGACATCATGAATCGATGGCGCTCTGCCTTAGCTGATTTGGCTGCTAACCGAGATCGGTCTGTTGTGTATTTGTCTTTGGATTGCTTGAGTATAGGCTTTTGTTGCATATACACAGTGTTAAAGAAAAAAGTATTCCCTAAATTCAGCAAAATAGGAAGCAGCAATCAATGGAAAGTTACACCATTAGAAAAGCAATTGAATTCTCTGCATGTGTGTGAAATGACATGTCATGCACACAGATTGCAAACAAAATGCAAACAAAACTGCAAAAAAAAGTTGCACACAAGCCAACATCTGTTACGTGCATGTGGCCAATCAGGGAGTTTGCATGCACCTGTACTGGAGGGAGTGATGGCATGTCTGCTTCAATGGATGGATTGTGTCTATTTTTTGTCTGTGTCACATCCCAATGCTAACCAGTGAAATTTCTTTCATCAATTTTGTTTGATGTACTTTGTGAGGTGAACTCACAACAATGTGAATGAGCCTTTCATGCAGTTCTGAAACAACTCTCAGTAGCATATCCACGCTTAGCTACACACTGGATGTCTTCCAGACAGCAGGCAATTTCATTATCATTTTTAAATGACTGCCACAGGGTGAATTTTTGTAGGATCCACAACAAATTTGATTGGTTATACCAAAATTCAATTCTCTTTTCAATGGTAAATAAGGTTCAGCTGCAACATTGGTATGCTGCTTTCTATTTCACTAATTTGCTGTATTACTTTTTATTTATTAACATCATGTAAGTCAGTTAATAATAATAATAATAGTGGTTTATTCATGATTCTGGAAAAATTGTGCATCAGCAAATTTAATTCCATCGTCAGGCATAGAATGTTACTTGGATCTGGGGCTGGAGTGTCTGGGTGAAAGTTCCCAATAACTCTTCAAAATATGCTCTCATTCACAAAGCTGCTTTATTGGAATTCATTTCCAGTTGCTGTAGACCTCATGTTAATAATCATTTGTGAAACTTTAGCAATGTAATTTATTTCTTTAACAAGGTAGGGTGGTCAAATGGTCTTATTTTCATGCTCATGCTTTATTGTTCCCAGAGTGACTCAATTGGAGGATAGCCTCATGCATGAGAAAGAGTCAACCCGAAAAACTGTGGCAGCTATTGGAGCATGGCTGGCACACACTAATGCCCTCCTTGCATCCTCTAAAGATGTAGCTGACCATCGCAATGGACAGGAGACTCTCAGAAAGCTCCAGGTATCCCATTAGCCTTTGTTTCCTGCTCTGTTTGAGATGGATTTTTATGAAGGTGCTCATCGTATCCAGATGAGGGAGAAAGAACTACCAGAGATGCGAGCCAAGCTGAGCTTAATTAAGAAGACAGTTGATCCAAAGGAGTTTGTTGAATTTGAATTACGACTAGAAAAGGTATGGTTGATATGCTTCCAAGCTGTTGTGTTGTCATCAGGTTATTTATTGTACATTCCTAATTCTTATTTGTTTATCTTGTTCCTGATATCAGCCATTAAAATATTTACCAAAATATTGTGTCTATCATACAGTTGTTGATGTTCAAGATGTGTCACTGTTGACTTATAGAACTGTGGTCCTGTCCATATAGCCTTCTGTGTGTAACCTCATACTAAAAAGTTTTATAGGCAAGTAGTGGAAGTTTTTTCATTTTGCAGGTGAAAGATTCATTAAAGATGGAAGTGGAGAGGTTGAAGGTGTGTGTAGTGCGGTTGGAGAAATTGGCCACCCTGATGGTGCGACTGAGGCAGTGGCTGGACTGGGTGACCCAGCGCCTTCCCCGAGCATCCCATGACATTGTCAAGGTCTGCATGCATTCCCTCTACCTTTTGCCCTTACTCTTTTCTCATCTTGTTGGCATAACCTCAGTCAGAATTGAGGAGCACTGATGGAGGTGCAGAAATTCGCGATCATTGAAAACAAAGCATTGCCTTGGATAAGTGTGTAATTTGATAGTATTCCTTTCCCAAGAAAAAACTCCCCACTCCTAGCACATTCATGAGCTGCTGTATTCCTTTCTCTGCTATTGATTGCCCCTTGTGGGGACTTTGCCTTGCAGTGATGATATATATTGCATTTCATCAAGAAGCAGTACTTATCTAGCTTACTAATAATACCAAAGTTGCTTTTAGGAGAATGTTCAAATATAACATCTGCAGCATTGGGCATTAGAAGGTGGGGGGGGGGGGGTCAGGTAGTGATGACGATTGAAGCTGACAGGAAATAAGGGTTGATGATGGGGACAGATTGAATTTTAAGTCACTACTGCTGACTTGTTCATTGGCCTGTCACGTTTGACAACCCTTCTGACATAAGCCTATTGCTCTATATGTCATCATAGGTTGTGTCACTTTCCTTCTTAGCATGGCAGCATAGTTTTCATGATTGATTACTCAAGCTCAAACATTATGCTCATGTTATGATTGCATTTTTTTCCCTGATGCATTATTAGTAATATTATTATTAATAGTAAGTAAATTTTTCTGCTTACGTACTGTCCATGAATATTGAAGCATTCCTCGAACCGCACAGAATGTTGCAAAAAGGCAAATTTTCACATTTTAATATTCACAAATACTATACTATTAATTTACAGGAATTTATTTCTATACATTTCGAAGCATAGGCGACAGGACGCTTCAAAAATGTGTGGTATCTTGTGAATATGCTTTTCTGTGAATCACTCTTTTATATTTAAAAATTCATCGTCCTCTTAATTCTCGTGTGTGTGAGTTGCACAAGTGATTTTGCGAAGGACGGAGTGACTGTCGTCAATCAATCAGTACCATGTAATTTTTAACCGATCGTAGGATGATATTGCTCCCACGTCCCCTGTGCTCATCGGACCTCCTGCCTTGTGACTTGACGCTGTTTCTCAAAATGAAATTCCTTCTGATAGGCCGCCACTTTGACGACACCGACGTTCTCTAGTCAACTACGACAACGCATTGAAGGAGGTTGTCAAGAATGGGTTGCAGTCAGTGTTCCAAGCTTTTTATAAACGTTGGGAGAAGTGTATCGCAAATCAAGGTAACTATTTCGAAGGGGATCATACTGAAACCTAGCTCCTGTACATAATTTGCTCGTATGAAGGCCGGTTCTGGAACTTTTTGATAGGCCCATGCACATAGCTTCTTCTAGCATTTGTTTCATATGCAGATCCAAGAATTTTCATTTTCAAATTTTGCCAGCAGTTTGGTACTTCTGGACCACTGTCGACTGGTGTGAAGGACTGGGCGATTTTTCTTCCATCACTCATTTCAACTTTCTTTGGACGGTTCACTATATGGACCTTTAAAAGCAAACTGTCTAATTGCTGGTGCCAGCTTCAGCAATTATTTCCTGAAAGTTCTTGCAATAACTAAGGAAGTGGTGTTTCCGTCTCCTCTGGGAAATCTTGTGGGAATGGCGTTCCCACTTGCTTTCTTCACTGATTTTGACTAGGACTGTCACGATAGATCGATGCATCGATACCATTATCGTTAGTTGGAGATATCGATAGTTTTTTCGACCATCGCGATGCATCGGCAATATATTTTAAAGGGGAAATGTCCCATTGGATTGAGGCGAGTACAGTACAATACAGTCCGTCCCGGCGGGGAAAGGAAGAAGCGGCGTGACCCGCATGGGCTTGCAATTTCTTATCACAATCAAATTCTGGAAATGCTGGGACTGACTATAATGAAAGACGGGAAGGGAAAATAAGAAAGGTTCGGAGACAGGAAGTGGGAAAGGAGAGGGGGGAAGACCGAGAATATATTTTTCTCTTCTGTTTCTGTCTTCGGCTCGATCTCATCAGGTGCATGCTGCGGAAGTGGACTGTTCACAATCAAATTCCGGAAATGCTGGGACTGACTATAAGAAAGACGGGAAGGGAAAAAAAAGTCGGATCGGAGACAGGAAGAGGGAAAGGAGAGGGGGGGAAGACCGAGAATATTTTTTTCTCTTCTGTTTCTGTCTTCGGCTCGATCTCATTAGGTGCATGCTCCGGAAGTGGACTGTTCTTATACTCCCTTGATTTCGAAACCAACATTGGTTAATCCCCGCTCTATATTCCTGTCTATCACTTTAGAATGCAGGCTTAACTTTCTTAATTTTCAACTTGCCCTGGGGCATTTATCTCTACTTAAGGTGAACTCAAAGTGAATATAAACATGGACGTTGCTTATTCTAGGGCTGTACCGATGTTTCGGCAACCGCCAGAATGGCACCATCAGCAGGTTTCCTATCTGGCAGTGCCGATGTCAAGTCATTGTACTCGTAGAAAGAAGAAAAAAAGAAAAAAAAATTGCGTGAACGGGGCTTGGCAGCTGATTCTCAACGGCAATAGGAAAAAATTAAGGCTGTCCCGATGAATGGATGTCATCTTCGATAGTTGGAGGCATGGTAAGTTTCATTATTCTTTGTGGAGGTCACACATTCTCCCTGCACCCCCAATCACAAGCCTGAGATAGTAGAAGCCGGATAGAAGTCCACGCTCCGATCGCAGCGAGAAAAGATGGAATCCCCCCCCCCCCCCGATGCATCGATGTTTTGAAAACTGCTATCGTGACGACCCTAGTCACAAATGACCCAACTTTATGGTGTGGCCGAGACCGCCGAATGGGATCGCGTGTTCGCCGTGTACGTACGCGGGCGCTATTATATACGGACTGACTCCAATTAGATAAGTACCGGTGAGATTCGGAAGGACTAGGATGTTCAGCAACAATAACAATGGATATATTGAATGTATGCAACTCAATCGTACAGTCTACAGGCACCAGGCAGGAGGGAAGTTGATAAGTCGAGGACGACAGGAATAATTACAGGTCACCATACAATCCAGACATACAATACGCACACCGTTATACACGTACAAAGTCACACGATCACACCCACTGAGTCTCTCGTCCACCATTTAGTCTCTCCTCCACCTCCATGTCCCGGTCCGGGGGAGGTCTCTTGGAGGTGGGAGGTGTCCGGTAGGGGGTGGCTCCTCCTCCACTCCTTGGTGAGGTCCGCCGCGAAGCCCACGTGGTATAAAAGCCGTCTTCAATTCAGTCGTCGCTTGCACGGCTCAGGCTGTGGAGCTAAGAGCTTTCTCTCTAAGCTTTTGAGCCTGCCAGAGTCTGCGCTGGACTCCTCCTCCAGAGCTCGGTTGATCCGATTCCATTCGTGGATCCATCCAGAAAGGAAGTGCAAAGACTCAGAAGGCGCTGCTCCATTTGCGAGTAAACAGCCGCCAATCTGTCCGCGGGTCCCGACCGAGCTCTGCTGGCTTCGACGCGCGTACCAAATGCTCGGCTTGAATTCCACTCGAACCTCGAGCCAGGACGTACTGCAACGGTGCAGGATCTACGACTCCGTACGACTCCATCAGGACCCGGTTGACCCGTTCAACTCGATTCAAAGGCTCAGAAGGCGCTGTTCCCTTTACGAGTAAACAGCAGCCATCCTGTCTGCGGGTTCCGTAGCACCCTGTAGGTGTCGCCCTTCGAGCCGTCGGTTTAATCTCAGACTCAAACCTCGAGCGGAAGTGCTACCAGGGAGTAGCAACGGCGATCCCTTTCCTTACGGATAGGAAGGCCTCTGGGCCTAGGTGTCTGCAGACCTCAGGATTTCTGTGGTTGATCGACTCCTCATTTGAGGCAGGCACCTATGTGATAGGAACTCGATTCAACCTGAGATTTCGTTACAGCGACGGAACGAGGACGGGACTCTGGGTTCCCCCGAGACCCAGAGATGAGGAGGAATTGGAGGAAGACAGCGAGGCGTCGACTAGATTTTTCATCTTTGGAAGATTTGTACCTCTCCGACAGCCCGTGAATTAGCAAACCTGTATTTATTCGTAGTCACTGAATGAACCAGGCCCATATATCCACCAGACTGCAATCGTGTTCTGTTACGTACCTGTCAAATCTTTTCTTGATAGCAGTATTGATAAGGTGATTTAAGTACAGTATCAGTACGGCAATCAGCCGTATGCGGGCGATTTCCCGAGTAAGCATGCGAAAACGCAACAATATCATTGAGGATGTGGGAAATCTCCGTATGAATGAATATTGTTCGCAGGATGCTCAATTCTGACAAAACTGAAACCGGTAATGTGAGCCAGAGATAGTCTGATGGCTAGCAGCTTTCAGATCTATGCTATTTACATGGTGACGAGGAGAAAGGTTCTTGTTCAATTATTTGCTCAGCCATTCCGTAAACGGAATAACTAAACCAGACCTCTATCTATGTTGCAGCTGTAGGTCATGCCTGGAACTCGCAATAAAAGTTCCTTTTCATATTACAAGATTTTATATATTGTCAAGCAACTGAAACTAATATCGTTGAATTCCATAAGTTCCATAAAATCGTGCTCTAATCAGTTAGTTCCACCTGAGCAATATTTCTTTATTACAAGCTTCAAAATGGTTTCTGAATGTTCATTTGACATGAGTGCATTGGTTTCAGTAGCAACGACACTTTTTAGCAGGGCACTCCGGTCTGCAAAGGTCTTCATCAGTCCTGCGAACGACGCCAGGTTCCAGATTGCAAGACTGGGCATAGCGAAGACAGTTCTGACTGCAGTACACATCTGCATCTTCCTCATTCGCAAACTCTCCTACAGCCACACACTCCCGTCTTTTGCAAAACAAAAAGAGAGCATGTTGATGATTTATCGTAAAATGAATCTGGAGTGATCTGAAAACGGACTCACGGGCAATGACACACATTCGAAGGGCAATTCTTCGGCTCCAGTCGAAGGCAGTTCATGCGACACCAATCGTACATCCCCTGAGTGCCTGAAAACGTCGCTGTGGGAAAGCAGATCTGCTCCCTGCAATTCCCCAGGTTGATGTGTCTCACTTTTGGAAAATTCTTTCTCCATTAAATTTTTTAACTCCTTACGGTTTTCTTAATTATAAGACACGGTGGTGCTGTACGGTAAAAATCAGTACAAAAAGTACCTTTTCCGTTCGAACTCCACTCCCGCAATTCACTTTCACCCTCACACAGAAACTTCACCTCTGCTTTCTCAGACTTTTTTCTTCCAGATTCTTCTCAATTTCAATAGATTGAATCCACTGTCATGAGAAGTTTGCCTTGATGTATCCAACTAATATATCTAAGTGAATTTCACATATTAAAATCGAGAAGTGACAAGAAAAATTACCCGGAAAGCAATGAACAACAGAGGATTCGTTAGTATCGTCTCATTCACGGCTGCTTTTTTTAGCATGCAGTGCTTTCGAATGAGACATGTTCTACACGATGGCATTGTGCGTGGAAATTCGTCGTTTACGGACACTTATGCTAGAATAATAACAATAGGTTACAAATGGATACGTGAGACATTGCCATCCCAGCTATGAGTGATCGACTAATGTGTCCAAGCAATATGGCGACAATTTGAACAGGAAAGAACCGAAGAAGAAAAACTTTGAGAGCTGAAAGGTTTGCAGGATCCTCGATAAGGAACGGTCCTGGTATAACATTCAGGACAACAACGTCATTTTTTGTTTCTCCCAATGAGCAACGTAAGTATCTGGAAGATGGTATAGTATAAGGCCAAGTAGTTGATGGTTGTACCAACATCTGCTGTAAACTGCTGGCTGCTTTCACAGTTTCAGCCTTATATGCAAGAACCACCGCAAACGCACCCTTTATCGTTCAGAGAGAGCTCATGCTAATAATGTGGTAATATGATTGGTCGGTCTTGAAGTCCTTGCCCAGCCTCGTTAATTGCGTAAGTGTCGAGCAGAGGATTGTATCCTTCATCTACTGGCTGCATCTTGAAAATACATGGTATCAAGGAGCAGCACTAAACGACAATAATGATTTTAAGGCCGACCTGCCGTAAAATCCGTCCTTACTTAATACTCGCCTCTACCTTACTGTCTACTGTGAAGATGTCTACTGCAATGCAGGTGCATTTATGGTGCATTTCGGTGCATTTATGAATGCACCGAAAGGAAGAATGTCGTTTGCAAGAGGAAGAGGTTCCCGGTGAGCATTAACACTTTTAACATCGGCCCAGAAAGCTCTTAATTTTTCTGACGTTTCCACCATCAAACCACGTACCTCTCCTAAAATAATGCCTACGCCACTGCGAGTACCGTTCAGTTCCTGAATTTCATGCTGATGATTTCTATGAATTCGAATCCTGCAAAGCCTTCTCGTAACCGTCGCATTAAGATAAGTGCAAGTACGAGTCACTCCTCGGTGAGGGTGCATCACAATATTATTTTCAATGGCTATTTTTTATTTTAATGGAGGCAATTCTTGAGTCCCGAATTCTTGTTTCCTTGTTTTTGGGAACGCTACCTCACACGATTCTTACCGTGCTTTGTTCTGGAAGGTTTTCAACGCATAGTTCTCGCAAGGCGTTAAGGATGTGTACCGGTAATGTTTAGTAAGACACCTGTACGTGCATTCCTCACATTTAACTCCCCTCCATTGAACCCAAGAATGCTTCTGATCGTTTTGCACATATTTCATCATGCTGGAGTGCACGTAGCCTAAAGTATTCCGCAATATCTGTTGACTCTGTTGCGTATTAACTCGCAATAGTTTACAGTTCCAGTGTATTTACAAATCTACCTTTCCAAGAAAATCCATTGTAAAGCCTTGGCGGTTGAGTATTCACATTTCAGTGCCTTTTTGGACAGGTCTGTATGTTCTACTATCATCTTACTTTTTGGAGTGGTCCAGGCTACCCTCCCTGTGCGTGATCGAGAAAAAATATTCCAAAGGGCAACCATTGGTTAAAATGCTTATGAGGGTGTGCGAGAGAAGGAAAAAGAGACCTGACGATGTCCCTGGTGGATTGAAGGGCGAGGATGGAGGCAGAGGCCGTGACCAGCGGTTTCACCGGTTTCGACTCCCCGGGTTTCACAGGTTTCAGGATGACTGGTTTCACAGGTTTCGTCTGAGATTGCAGGGTGGCAGGTTTCACGGGTTTCTTCTCAGGTTTCAGGATGGCATGCGGCCTCAAGGGTTGAAGAGCCGGGGCAGACGCTTGCGCGGGCGGAAGAGCCGGCCCGGACGGGATGATGGCGATGTCCGCGCAGTTGATGAACGTCTCTTGAGCACCGCATCCCACGCTCTCCGTCCCGTTCGTGCACTCTCCCCACGTGTTTCCTTCGTGAAACCCACTACACGCTCAAAACATGATAGGATGAGGAGTATGCGCGATGATTAGCGACAGGCAAACGTGTCTCCATCCTCTTCTGACCTTACCTTCTGTTTCGGCGCTGGAAGGGTCGAACGAGAGGTAATCCATTACCTCTTGTTCGACTCGCCCTTTAAATAGCGTACCTGAAAGACTCCTGAAAATGTCGCGCATCGTTTTTAAGGCCTTGTCTACCACGTCCCTCAATGTGCCACTACAAATAGTAATCGTTCCGTGCATTTCCCGAAAGTCTAAAGGCCTCCACATAAAAATCCCGTTCACTGTCGGAGCGAAAATCGGATGTCTGAAGCACATCTGATCATGCGACGATGATCAGACGACGGTGCGACGATGGTCAGACGGCTCTCACCAGGCAGAGTACTGGGAACCGATGAGAAATCACGAAGTTTCTTGTCGTGGAGACCTACTGTCACGGATGACGATGTCTCTTTTCCTCATTCGAAGGACAGAGAAGGACGTGGAACTAGCCAAGGTGTATACTGCCCTTCCGTCACGTTTGGCAGTTTTCACTCGATTCCAGCAGCTTTTCAGTGGACTACGAAATCGTCGGGTTATAGTGGCGATTGGAAGGATCTCGGTTCGCGTTCGAAGTTCTAATGCAAAAGTTCTAGGTTATGTTGAAAAAAAAGTACTGTGAAAGTTGAGAGACATATGAGATGGGAGTTTGATTTTTTTTTTCATTTAGCATTTCCAGCTTTGTCTAATTGCCTTTTCTCATTCTTTGCTCACGACCCCAAATGGGGTCGCTAACCGGCAACTAAATGCCATGTTATGTTATGTTTTTTGGGGGGGGATTTTAGCGCATCGGTGGGGAGCCTGTCGAAATTCGACCAGTGCTTGGGGTCCCGAATGGTATGATCGTGACTTTTGGGGTCGCGCGTGAAAAAGGTTGGGAAGCCCTGCACTAAGAGAAAACGAAAATCCGCCATTTATAACAATGTGTAAAACAAGGAGGCATTGGAAATTCTAATTTCTAAAATTATCTGCCAATTGAAACATAAAAGAATTGTATTACGACTACTTTGCAAGAAATTGGATTTGAGAATGTGAACAATGTTTTCGAGACACTCCGTGTCATGTACTATCTCAGTGCTTCTTGAAATCGCAGAGGCTCTACAGGTTTTGAAAAGGTGGGTACTGTAAGCGTACCTGCAGAGTACTTCCATTGAAGGACGCATTGAGTGCAGGTGAGACGGGGTGGCAAGAGGAGCTGATAGTAGAAAGTGGCCTCCTTGGGACTATCGTCGGGGATCCTGTATCGAGTCCCGCTCCCATCCGCCAAAGGCAGCACGTATCTTTAAAATGAGAAATGACGGAACGTCCGACGGTCGACGACGCACGACGTGAGGGTTTCTCGCGTCTCACCTGTCCAGGCACTCCTGAGTGATCGGTTTAATGGGGTCGTTGTTCGGACACAGACGGAACTCGAAGTAGCCCTTGTGATTGGCCGTTAACTCCACGACCACGTCCATGATCTGACAAGGACCAGAGACAAAACGAATGAGACCGACGCGTAAGACCACCAGGATCCCCTCCTTGCCCTCCCCTCTGCCCCCTCTCCCCTGCCCCTTGCTCCCCTCCCCCCAGACCTGTCCCGGAGAGAGGATCTTGGTGATGATTCCATTTGCGAATTTGCCGCCTCCTTCGTGAGCCCTCGGTGGCTTATCTCGCCACGGATCTCCGCATATTCCGCATTTCTCACCCTATCAAAGAGGAAATTCATTCCCGAGTGGGAAGAACATGGTAGAAGTCAAGTAGGTTACACCACACCACCACAAATTTTGATTAAAATTGGCAGATAAGGTTCCCCTGATTCCGAAACTTTCAACCTGACAGCATCAGCACATCAACAGGTCAGATGCTACGGCGGGTTCAAATTTCAGGATCAATGACAGAAGTAAGGTCATTCGGGGTAAATGAGATTTTTTTAAAAGTCAAAGTTATCCTTTTGAAAAATTGGCATAACTATTCTGTGGCAGGTAAAATTAAGTGATTTTACTCACATCAACGTTAGACTGGCGTTTCATCCACTCACTCTGAGAACTGTATGATTCCACTGCATTTTCTCTGAAATGGTCTCTTTAATCTCACTCCGTCAACTGGGTAAGTGTGATCACCAGACAAGAGAAAAGTGGGGTGATGCTGGGGTAAAGTGATTCAACCAAACCAGTCACCGTGATTATATTCGACGTGTAGACAAACTACTCGTATTTTAGATATGTACGCGTTTCCATTAGACTTAATAATTTTTTGAGTGATCGAACGTACCCTATGGTAGGGTAAGATTGATCTCGAGAAAAGAGAGATTGTGATTAACAGACAAAAGGTGTTGGACCTGGTGGTATATCTAAAAGGGGCAAATATCGCATTTTGGACGCAAGAACCACATTTCCATTTGCTGCCAACACTTTTTTCTGGTAGTCAAATTCAACCCTACCTATTCCCTCGATGAAAACAATATGGAAAAGGGAAAATATGTATTACATCAATGGAAAAGACATGTGCCTAAGGAATTGGCTCGTTTTGAAGCAGCCAGCATATTGATATTTGCTTGCTTACAAAGCCATTTCTACAATTTGAATGTATTTTCTCTTGACATCAGCATTTCTTGCAGTCTTTCTTCAAGCTACACGGGATACTTAGAGGTAATTCAGAAGTGACCTAATTCCAAGGAACAATGAGGATGAGCCATGACCATCGTGTGAATTTTGTAGAGCTCATACACAACGAGTCAATGAAGTCAATGAGACGGATCTCCAACCAAGAAGGAGTGGCTTTAGTCTCAGGAAGAGTCCACCCAACATCCAATTTCAAATCTCACTACTTCAAAAAGCACTCGACTTAGGAAGCTGAAATGTTAGTATGGATTAGTTTCTCAATGGACCCTACAAGTCCACAAAATTTCATCAAAGTCGAAGTGAGTCGGGTCAAATTTTTTTTGTTGATCGGACGTGGAATGACACCCTATCGGTTACAGTTGGCATTACTACAGCAGGCTGCATTTTCCTCACGTGCCTATTACAATTACATGTCAGATTGCAATATAACAGTGATGAGTGTAAGGGTACAGCATTCATATTGCAACATCTGTGTTCTTCTGATAGCATTGGCGTCTGCAATCTCCATAACTACCACTTTTCAGGCTACCGACTCGCAAATTCAACCTAGAAATAAGAAATGCTATTCTCTTTAATAAACAGAATTCGACGTTCTGAAACAGCAATGATCAGATGGTTCTTGCTTGACAAATGGAAGAATGAATGTTCAGGTCTATCACAGCAGAGATGAATTTCTTTGTCAGCTGATGAGGGAGTCGTGCTTATATTTTTCTGGCCCTATCAGTAGTACAATAGACTGCGGGTAGTAATGATATGCTGTTTCAAAAATTCGTTGCCAAAAATAAGAATTTTATATTTCTTGCAAGTTTATTTACCAGTAGGGGAGACGTTAACCTTTCCATGCCTTCCCCCCCCCCCCCCCCCCCC